>CM018032.1:24780250-25380250 GCA_008638375.1 Nyssa sinensis
TTAGTCTTATGTAAATGCCTCAAAGTCAAGTATGAGGTCGCAAATCTTGTCACGCTAGCCCTCACTAATTGCATTTTCCTTGTATGCTTCCTCATGAGATTTAAGACCCAAGAATGCCTATAGATGTGAACAGTAATCTGTCTTGCCTTTGACATTGTATCACCATGGAGGGGAATATTCCCAATGTATGTCAAAATTAGGTCCAAGCAATGTGCAGCACAAGGAGACGAAAACAATTTCTTTCTCTTTGCCATCAACTCCTCCCTTGCTTAAAAGGTGATGCACTATCAGTCACAACTTGGGCAACATTGTCTCACCAATCTCATCAACCATTGAGTTAAGAAGCTCAAACAAATTATCTGCATTCTTGCAAATGTCTGAAGTATCAATGCTTTTAAGAAATACAGTCCCCTTTGGACTGCTTACTACAAAATTGGTGATAAATCAATGTTTTCTATCAGTCCATCCAACAGACATAGGGGTACAACCTATCTTACTTCACTCTACTTTATAATTTTCTAACTGGTTTCTTTCTTAAAAAAAGTGCATCGCACCTCATGATTTGAAGGAGGCTTCAACCCCTTCCCATAAGAAGCAACAGACTACAACATCCTCTTGAAATAGACATCCTTCACCAAATAAAAGATTTGGGCATTTGCATACGAACATCTACAAGTATCCAAACACACTTCATTTCTATCCTTTTTCTTCAACATCGCATTCAAAGTGAGGGAAGGTGCTGCTGTTTGTTTTTTAGCACTACCACTCCCAACTACTTTTACATCACCATCTTCATCATCCCAAACATTAACATCTTTGCTTTTATCTTCCAACAATTTTTTAAACAATTCCACCACTTAAATATATCCAAAAAAATAAACATATAGAAATTAGGATTTAGTAATTTACTAATTGAACATAAAATCAGAGAAAGACAGACAATAAACAAGCAGCAAATAAGCATGAATAAAATGACAGGACTCTGCAAAATTACAAGTAAACATAAGACTCAAGGAGTTATCAATTATTGGCGTATTGCAGCAAACAAGCATATTTGTAAATTGTATTATACAATTACATCAAGTGTACATAGAAATAGGGCTTGAGAAGTACCTAAGGGTTTTAGATGAGGGATTCAAAAGAGCTTTAGGGCTTCAACAAGAGTACAAGATTTCAACAAGGGCAGCACCAAGCCTCAGATTTCAGAGGCCTTCCACTAAGGCTGAGAAAACGGAAGAAATTTTGAAAGAGGAAAAGACACAGGCTTAGATTAGAAGGGTTTAACTGATCAGTACCTTTAGGGTTAAAAAATTGAATAACAAAGATGAAAGTTCGAAGAAGAAGAAGAAGAATGGTCGAAATCGATAGGAGATGAGTAATTTACCTGGTTATGGATCGAAAACATGGAAATGCAGAGAATGGGTGAGGGCTTCAATTGATCAAAGAGGTGAGGGCTTCTGTCGATCGTCGAATACAGTGAGAGTGGTTTTGATCAATTATTTAAGGAGATATTGATACGACATTATTTTTCCATTGCAAGCAAAACAAAACAAAAAAGCAGCCAAACGACTACATTTCACTTAATGCACGTATCGTGCGATACATATGATATGACTTGTACAATACGTCTACCATTTCATACGGTGAAAATTGAAACAAAAATATGTTACATACCGTTTTACTAGTGTATCGACACATATTGTACGATACTAACAACCTTGAAGATAACATATTTCCAAGAACTTGGAGTTTTTTTTCACCCAGTTTATAACGTTGCTAGTATTCCTTCTCAACATAAGTTGGACTGACCTCATATCCCCAACCCAACAAAAAAAAAGTGTTGGACCAACTTTTGCTCTTATCTTCTGTCAGCCCAATCAACAAAACCACGATCTCAGCTTTTACAGTGTAACTATACCTACAAAGTAAATCAGTTTACCCTGTGTTATGGCAATTTATTCTATGCATAGCTGTTGGTTGTTACCATAATATAGTAGGATAATAAAGGAATATGTCTTGAGTAGAAGCCGTAGAGGATTGAATATCTCCAAACGTTTTTCAATTCTTGGGACAAGCTCTCATACCTTGAGGTCCAGCTATGTCTAAGAAGTTTGCCATAAGAGTTATCTATTTGAAAATAAAAATTTGATAGTCAGGTTTTTCTTATTTTTAATGAAATCTTTGTGGAATAACTCTTCTAGTTTTGTTTAGAATGCACTATAGTTTTTTGTCCCCCCACTCCCCACCAAGTCTTTGGTGGGCCAGAATTGCCCAGACTGGCAGATATATATGGATGGACATGGAGCCACCTTGATATAAATTTATGGCTGAGTGTACACAGTTGTTTTTTTGGAGAGTTTAACCTTGACTTTTCCTATCATTTGTACAAGTAAATCATCCAGTAAGTTTTAAGAAAAAATCTGCACCAAAATGTCTTGTGATCAGATTCACCATAGAGATTTATGTGGGTACTTGGCTTATTGCGATATACTCTCCTATATGGCTCACTCTTATGGGTTCTAGAATTGGACTGTTGAATGACACGGAGATTACATTACTAAATCACCCTTCAACAGACCTACCAGCTATATGATGATACGTGCCCTGTTATTGAGGTAATTATGCCAGTTCCTTGTCTGAGCTACTGGACGCTGTGCATTAGCTCATAACCTAGGCTGGAGGTACCTTTGAGATCATTGCTTGAACAACTCTTCCAAGTGAGTCAGGATAATCTCCCCTTTGAGAATTATTGGGTTGAGCCTAATTTTCGGTTCCCCTCTATGGTTTGATCTTAGCTGCCTTCTTAATTTAAGCAATTTGTGCTGTAATCCTGGGTGTAGGCATCTTGGCACGCTAAACTAGGTGAGCTAATATTGACCCCCTAACCTAGCGTAGTGTACCTCTATTATCCCAGCACACTACACCTAGTTGAGTCAATGTTGTTTCCTTAACTTGATGCAATATTTCTTACTCCATGCTGTATTAGTATGATGTTGCTAAGAATGGTTCCTCTAATTGATTCAAATTGTTCTATGGCGCACTACACTAGGTTGAGCCAACATTGGATTCTTTGACCTAACGTTGCATAGTTCTACAATACAAGTGTGTTAGCAAGATAATTGCTCCTCTAGTTTTGTCGATCTACTCCTTTGATACTTATACTAGGTAGAGCTAATATTGGATCCTTGGCTTAAGCCCTGTTTGGTTCAATGGTCGGCTCGCGCGTTTGGGCGTTTTAAAGCCCAAACCGCACTTAACAGTTTAACTGTCTATTTGGTTAAAATTTTGAACCCCGCATAGACCGTGGTGAATCCCAAAACGGGCGTTTCTATTAAGCAATTGGGCGGAGCTTAACCCAAACCGCTGAGTTCCAATTTGGTTCAGATTAAACTTTACCCTTATTTATCTTTGTTATTACGGTCATGCCATACTGTTAAAGTGTGTTGAAGTGTGATGCATCTGTTGATAATGTCATTATTTATATAACTAAGGTCATATATATATATATATATATATATATATATATATATATGAAGGTATCTCTCTTTTGATAATTTCATCTCTCATAAACATGCACGAATATAATAGAAAATAAATAATATTATATTTAGTATTCAAATAAATAATTACTTCTTTCATTGTTACATATATTTGTTATTTTATAAAAATCAATAATTTTAAAATTATATTACATTACTAACACATTATTTAATATTTAAGGGCAAGAAAGACAATTCATACTTTTTAAGCACTTTTCTACAGTTAATCCAAACACTCCACTATCATTTAAACACTTATCAAATACATTCATCCAAACACTTAACATCTTAACTCAAATCGCACTTTTTCATAGTTCAACCAAACGACCACTTGACATGATATACATCCATTCTCACCATATATTCTCTATGATTCTCACCCTACCA
The DNA here is from genome assembly GCA_008638375.1 of Nyssa sinensis. Lineage (NCBI taxonomy): Eukaryota > Viridiplantae > Streptophyta > Magnoliopsida > Cornales > Nyssaceae > Nyssa > Nyssa sinensis. The sequence continues at coordinate 24,784,177 of CM018032.1, forward strand.
TTCATTGGTTGCGTAAGGCTGAGTTAGACCTTGGGAGGCTTCCATACCTAGTGTATGGTTATGGTGTGGTCCTTTCGTCTTGCCATAGTCCCTATTATGGGAGTCCTTAGGTTACCTGGCTTGGTGGATAAAGTTTTGGATTCTCAAAGGTGTACCTTGCTCGCATACACCTACTATTAGTGGTATAGCTTTGTCCTTCTGAAAAGAGAGAAATTCTTCTACTACCTTCTTAGAACATAAAGTTATCACTGTTATTACTACTCAACCTTAACGACCAATGTGCACCTATAACTACCCACGAGTTAATCATGTGCACTGACAATTATAAATAGCAAGGCCCTAAATCGAAATGATATGATGAGATATTTGTAGCATTGATACTGTGCACAAAAACAATTGTATGGATAACTCTGAGATTCTTGTGTCATACCTGTGCTTCTGTCCTATTTTTGTCTCTCTCAATTGCTTGTACTTTTTCCCTGTCACAGCATCCCAAGAATCCTTGAACTATCCTACGTGTAATTGCTACAACCATATGAACACACTCACAAATACCCTTATCCATAATTTGTTCGGTGAGGCTTAGAGAAACAATCTACACAAAAATAAAGCTCTTTTGATCTGATTCATGGGTTACCAGATGTTTATCATCCTAATACTCACATCCATGTGTTGCCCTAATAGGGCAGACGGCTCTTGTCGCGAGGTTCTTCTGCAGTTTACCTCATGTCTTTGATGAAGAAAGAGGGTTTTAATTTACAATATAGTCCTTAAAATAGAATTCTTATTTTCAGTTTATTAATATGCTTGAACAGAATTTAAAATTGTACTAATGCAATCACACACAATATAAATTCTAATTTAAATTTTATGCGAGTGGATGTGGAACCAATGTGGCTCTACCAGTCTACACCTAAATTCTAATTTTATGACTTTTACCAACCAAAGTTGAATGCACATGATAATGTATCTTCTCAAGTGCAGGTGGGTGGGACTTATCATTTGGCACCTTCGGATTCTTCTATATACCGGCTTGTTTCTGTTGTGGAGCACTTTGGAAAAGCTGGTAGTGGTCATTACACTGTTTATAGAAGAGTGAGAGCCAAGTCAGGCAATGAAAACCCTAACGGACAACCAAATGCCCTTGTGCGCTGGTATCATATTTCAGATTCTGAAGTTTATAGTGTTTCGGAGATGGATGTTCTTGCTGCAGAAGCTAGCTTGCTCTTCTATGAGAAAATCGTATAAGGCTCAGAATTATACCAACTGCAGCTGTTGGTGTTTTTGGAATTCTTTTGTCACGGGATATTCACAGGAAACTGATGCTGCTGTTGAATTTCATTTTATCCCAAGCTGCTACTTCTGATTAAGGGAAGTTGGAGGGCTGCGAAGATGCCTGAAAAGAATGAATACAATTGACTGATCTTCAGTTTTTCCAAATTGCATAATACCCATTGTAGAGCATACATCATGATTCTGTTGTAACAGTACACATGAGTAAAGGACAAGCTTGACATCTGATTAATGGGAAGTATATTTTGGTAAAGAGGTAATTAGTGGGTTTTTTTTTTTTTTTTTTGTGGTGAAGTTTGCACATCATGTGAGTGATGGGTAACCAATGCGGCATTAGAAAAAATATCTCACAGCGATTCTACTGATGTTCTAATGAAGCCTCCATTTTCTTCTTTGGTTAAAATTGCTGTTCTGTTGCATTTTCACCCCTTTAGGATGGTGCTGGAAGTTAAACGCTGATGAAATGAGCAACCATCATGTGCTAGTCTTGCCGAAATTGAATTAAGTGGGTGTTTGCGCCAAAAGTAGCTTTCTTGATACGGAAGCAAACAGGCGCTAATAATTTCTTCCTCCCCTAGCATCTGAAGGTGTATATTCATCCCAGTGGGCCTTAATGGAAGGGGAATGATACTTCTAGGCTAGTCTTATTGCTAGGGCAATTTTTTTCAAAACAATTGTTATTTTAAATAGTTGTATTAACTGTTTCACATCTAGATTCCCAAACTTGAATTTTTTTCCCCATCTTCAAACCATGTATAGTTTGCAGGGTTAAAAGAGATTTGGTGACAGTAGGCAGGCAGAATGGCAGACAAGTGGTTTCTCTCTCTCTCTCTCTCTCTCTCTCTCTCTCTCTCTCTCTCTCTCCCTCTCTCTCTCTCCCTCCCTCTCTTCTTTTAATTTGTCTTCAGGGGTTTTGCTCTAGTACTCAATATATGGTCAAGACTTGAGAGATGGGTGCTGGTAATCCTTATCTAGAGACAAAATATGTGGTGGTTATGATGTCGGGTTTGCTTTCAACTGAAGTTTTGTAATTCATATTTAGTGAAGGCTCACTGTTGTTCCAAAGTCCCAATTGTTGTCTTCTTTCTCATCTTCCATGTCTTGATAGGCATATACTCCAATTTTGCATGCCCTTAATTCGGATGTGTGAGAATTTGGTTTTGGTTTGTCCCAGCTCCGTAGCCCATGGTGCATCTACATGGGTAAGATAATGATTAGTTTTTATCCTATTTATTTGTGATATGCTTGGATTCTATGAGAGTCCTATCCCAACTTGGTGTTGGAAGACGACTCTCTAACATGCGTTATTTTGACGTAAATTGTTAGAGTTTAAATAATATACAATATATTTTTCTCCCCTTCTAGGTTCTCTTCTAGAATTCTCCCTTTTGCGTTACCACTTAGAAACCTATGATCTTGGATTGTAGAGTATTCATAGACGACTCTGATAATTGATTCACGTTCATAATCATATTGTAACTACTAGAATTCATGCAATGGAGGCAGTAAGATCAACCCTCCACTAATGTCTGAATTTCCCTGCAGGTGACCATGTGATAATTGTGAGGGGAGATCAATTTGCCTCCGGGGAATTCTTTGTAGCGGCCATAAAGGGAAAATACAAAATAGCAATCACAACATCACCCTAAGTGGCACATTTAAATGCCAAATCAGAAGGTTGATGAGAGTTCGGAGTTACTACTTGAGCTGGATGGACAACCCCTCAGTCTTAAGGACCGTTCAAGTACAATGCAACTTCAAGGTGAGCTCTTTAGAGTTTCTCTTGATTCTAACTAACGTGATTGGGTTGCGTAGGTAGGCTCAAACTTGACACGAGCAACGAGGTAAATTAATAGACTTCCTTGGAATTTTTGACCCGACTCACGTGGTTATAAAAATTATTTCTCGGACTAGGCATGTTTTAACTTATTTCCTGGACCCATGTCCTTTTGAAAAACGTCTAAATCTTAGACACTTTTATAAATTTATTTTGGCCAAAAGCGTATAAGAATCCTACGCTTTTGAAAGGCGTCTAAAACTTATACGCCTTTATTTAATCCTAATTAAAAGCGCATAAGATTAAAACGCCTTTCAAAGGCGTCTAAATCTTATACACTTTTAACGTGATACACTCCTTTTAAAACTCTTGGATCAGGTGTACTTTTAAAAGATAAAATTTATATATATATATATAGATAAATACGAATATAAATACGAGTGTCCATAAATATATATGTACATATATATACATATATACATAATATATTTATAAATATATACACTCCTTTTAATATATACATATATACATAAATATATACAATCCTTTTAAATATATATACATAAATAGTAATTAGATAAATATGAGTGTCTATAAATATATATGTACATATATATATATATATAAATGTATGCACACACAAATAAATTCATATTTATATAAAATAAAATTAATTTATTATATAGTTCGAGATCAATTTCGATCAATCATAAATTAACATGTATAATATGTTAATTTATAAAAAATAAAAAATAAAATTTATGTCAACTTTCAAACAGCATATCATAATTTTCCTAACAACCAAATGCAGGATAAATATTATAAGTGGGTTATAAGTAGACGTACAGTCATGTTAGGAAACTATGGTTTATGATTGATCGAAATTGATCTCGAACTATATAATAAATTTTTAAAATATTATAAATTAATTTTATTTTCTATAAATATGAATTTATTCGTGTGTGCATACATATTTATATATATATTATGTACATATATATATATATATATATTTATAGACACTTGTATTTATCTAATTACTATTTATGTATATATATTTAAAAGGAGTGTATATATTTATAAATATATTTATTATATATTTATGTATTTATGTATATATATATATGTACATATATTTTATCTGTATTTTTTTGTATATATACTCGTATTTATATTCGTATTTATCTATATATATTTTATCTTTTAAAAGTACACCTAATCTAAGAGTTTTAAAAGGAGTGTATCACTTTAAAAGCGTATAAGATTTAGACGCCTTTGAAAGGCGTCTTAATCTTATACGCTTTTAATTAGGATTACATAAAGGCGTATAAGTTTAAGACGTCTTTTAAAGGCGTAGGATTCTTATACGCTTTTGGCCAAAAAAAATTTACAAAAGCGTCTAAGATTTAGACGCTTGTTAAAAGGACATGGGTTCGGGAAATAAGTTGAAACATGCCTGGGTCCGAGAAATAATTTTTATAACCACGTGGGTCGGGTCAAAAATTCGACTTCCTTGGATGGAATAAAGACGTGTTTGCTTGGTCAGTGAACAACATAGAAGGAATAGACCTAGAAGTTTGGGTTCACCAATTTATGGTCGACCTATCTTATCCACTAGTCTACCAAAAGAGAAGACCTTTCTCTCAAGCAACACACAAGATGGTAGACAAAGAATTTCAAAGATTACTTGATACTGATGATCAGACATGAGAACTACCAAGATTGGTTTACCAATACGGTTCTTGCAAAAAAAAAAAAGAAAAAGAAAAATGAAGGTTCTGTGTTGACTATATAGATTTAAGAAAGGCTTGCTTGAACAAAAGTTTCTCAAATTGATCAGCTAGTGGATGCTATGGTCGGCATAAGTTGTTAAGCTTTATGAATGCCTACTTCAGGATAAAATCAAATAAAGATGCCCCCAGTGGATCAAGACAAGATTGCTTTCATTATAGAGTAGGGTCTGTATTGTTACCAAGGAAAAGTTACCAAAAGTTAGTTAACTAGATGTTTTACAAGCAAATAAGAGAAACTATGGAGGTATACATAGATTAAATGTTAGTAAAAAGTAAGTGTAGGCAAGACCACATCAGGCACTTAATTACAAACACACTACATGAAGTTTATTCCAACCAAGTACACATTTGGAGTCACTTCGAGGAAGTTATTAGGCTATATGGTAAACTAGAGTGGTATAGAGGTTGATCCTTCACAGACCAAGGCTCTGTTGGAAATTAGATATCCACAAGCCAAGAAGGATGTGTAGAGGTTGACTAGGCAGATAGTTGCACTAAATCACTTCATCTCAAATTCCTCAGATTAATGCCTTCCTTTTTTCAAAGCTTTTAAAGGATATAATAACTTTGAGTGGATAGAAGATTACGAAAAATCATTCCAAGAACTGAAGGAGTATTTGTGGTCGACTGAGTTTCTCTGAAAAATCATATTTGCCTAGCAAGAACTCTATTTATATTCAGTAGTGTTTGCAATCACTCTACCTTGGTTAGGGAGTAATGAGGATATCAAAAACTGGTATATTACATTAATAAGACACTAAAAAGAGAGGAGGCCTGATATTATTTGATAAAAAAGTTTGCTTTAGCTTTTGTTATTTCTATAAGGAAGTTGAAGCCTTACTTTCCAGCCCATAATATTGTGGTAGTAACATCTTATTGATAGACGCGAGACTTTAGGACAACTTATGAAATGGTCAGTCAAGCTTGGAAAATTCGACACACATTAAAGACCAAGAACGATGATTAAGGCTCAAGCACTAGCAAACTTTAGAGTGGAATTTACAAACAAGATTGAAAACCCACAGCTAGCTAAAGAAGTTTGCAATAGTGAATCCCTACCAAAAAATTCTAGTGAGTTCTACAGAGTTCTCAATATTGATAGGTCCATATACGAGAAAGGGAGCGAAACTGAGCCAGTGCTACGAACTTTAGAGGGGTTGATCCTTGAGAAGTTGGTGAAGTTTGGATTCAAAGACTCTAATAATGAATCCAAATATAAAGCTCTTATCTTTGGATTGCAAATGGGCAAGGCATGTAAGGCAGATCATTTAATAGTTCTTTGAGACTCGCAGCTCATGGCTAATCAGATACTACCATACCACTAAAAGGCAACTCAACTGGCTTTAAACTAAAAGGAATTATGTATTTGGAGGTTGCTAAGGGATTAAAATTAGAAGGAAGATGCCTTAGCTAATATTTCCTCTTAGAGTGGTGCTTGAGCCTAGTATCAACCCCAAATTTATGTTCAAAAAATCCTTCCTGTAGATCATAAACAAAGTTGGATAGATTTGATCGATCACTCATTACTTAAAAGAAATGGCTCTTCCCAATGACAAGGTCCTGGCAAGAAAGGTCATACTAAGGTCATCCCAGTATTCACTAATAAAAGAATAGCTTTACAAATGGTTATGCTCTCAACCTCTTTTGAGATGCCTTAATGAGAAATTGGCAAATTATGTTCTACGAGAAATTTAGGAAGTGAATAGTGGGATGTAATACCCCAAAAAAATCTGATATAACTAAGACAATATCCGACCTGATAAAATTAGGTTATATAATGGTTGATGCTACACTTTCTGATCAGTGGGGCTTTGCTCTTCGTCGCTTGTTGAACACTCAGAGAAAAAGATCAGAGGGCCATCGGGTTGGCTCCGGTGGTAGCCACTCCGATGATTAAGTTAATAAACTGAAGTGAAAAGACTGTAATTGAAAGTAATTCAGAAAGCATAATTGAAAGATACACATTATAGTTCAATTTATAGGTTGCGGATCTTCCCAAGTTGAGTAGGATTTGGAGTCGCAATAATAGGGATTTGATTGTTATCCGTTAATGGCAGTTACCATGTTGATCTCTACACTCCATAAGAATAGGAAGTAAACGATATCCAAGAATGACACTTTCCCTGTTGTGCACTGTTTCCTTTTCCATAGGTCCGTAGGGCGTCTAAGGCGGTGATTAGCTCGGGACCCCTTTATGCGTGTGATCAATATTTTTTGCTCTAAAGTTGAAAGACTAGAGGTCGTTGGGATTTCGAGCAAAGAGACTCTGAGCTTTGTATATCAGTCTGTTTTGGATGGGCGAGCTTTGATGGTTCTGTATGCACGGATGCTGTCACGAACCAGAACCCACCCTATGCGGATTAGGGGTCCGTGACCCGGGTCTGCGGCCCGTGGGCCGTTCCCCGTCCAAAAGGATCTGAAATGCTGGGTAAGTTTTAACAAAAGCATTTCTTAATCATTAAAATATCTAGTAGCACAGTTAGTTCACCATTTGATGCATGTCCAAAAAAATTATAAGTGTTAAATACAGATCCTTCAAAAACAAAACCAACAAACAGGACTGTGGTGACATGGGAGTATTAAGACCTGACAATATTTAACTTAATACAAAACTCGCCCAAACAGCTACCAGTAACTAGCAGCGTCTAAATCCCTGGAGCGCCTGAGGGTTCCTCGAATTCTTGTTGTCCTGAAAAATTTAAGGGAGAAGGGGTGAGCTAATAGCCCAATAAGTAATTTCCTGGCTTTAATGTGGGTTCGGGTTTGTCCGATGAAATGATAGAACAAAGAATAACAGATAGCCAATATGGGCAATAATGAAGGCGTAGCCAGTCACCAAAAATGTGCAAGGTATCGACCCGAGGGTCCAAAAGGCATATCCCACAATATAACACAAGAGTCAATAACAAAGCCAAATGAAATTGGGATCTGGCCTATCATGATGGATTGCTGCCACAACAATACATTAGCCAATCAAAGATATACCATGCTTGCAACAATATGATCATTTCACAGGGTATAAAAAGATGATCATACAATGGAAACAAGAATAAGTTAACATCGAGTTCAAATAACCCAGATATACGTGAATTACCCGGGGCCCGACATACCCCACTAAAACGCACGCTCAGATCTGCCACGGTTCCTCGGGCTCTCTGAAAAGCGTTAGAGCTCTTTTCAATATAGGTCCCGTAGGACACAACAGACCCTAATGGGTCTTTTCCCCCACGCAATCTGTGAATGGATGGGTCATTGTGACTGAGCACAACCCCGAGTACACACCAAATATCATGACCGACAAAATCCTATACAAGATGTACAATCGTACCAACATTTGATATCACAAACAACAAAACACGAAGTGTATGGAATCAGTAGAATGTATCTCAAGACTAGGTCATGGTACGATAGTGTAATAATATTCAAATATCAATGATCAATCTCAAAGTGATGTGAGCAAGCAAATCAAATCCAAAATCAGGTAAACTGATGTCTACAAGTCGATTGGCTCAAATCAAGTGCATCAGGTAGTAATGGAGTACAAATTGGCAGCATATGAACAATAACGTGACTGGCTGGGAATAACCCATATTAAAGCGTCAGAATTACTTACCTCAAAAATGATTCTCAGTAGTTCAACTAATTAAAGTCTCCTTCCCCTTCTCTTTTGACGTGCCTGTCAATTGAAAATAACTCAGTCTATAACTGTAATCGAACCATACTCGATATTCAAATTTGCTAATCTTGGCTATCGGTATCTCTATTACTGATTTAGATGTCGTCATTGTATTCGGAACGTCGAATAAAATAAGTTTAGGCTTTTACAGATCTTAAATCGGACGTCCGGATTAAAAAGGGCAAAACCGTCTTTTGTACTTTATAGGTACTTTTATTCCCGGAACCTCTTTTTATAATTTTGACCTCACCATTGGATTCAGTGGGTCCGAGATAGTAAGAATACCCATATAACTTGCCTTGTCAGGACACAGGGGTATTTTGGTCATTTTAAGACTTGTTCTCATTGTATTTTAATGTTCGGAGTCCCGTCTCGTAAAACGGGTCCCACCATTAGATCCGGAATGCCCGAGATAATAAAGTTTAACTATTCATTCGCCCCGTTCGGACTTCATTTGACTTATTTTTGGATTAGGGGCATTTTTGAAAAAATTAATATTTTATTAGTTTTCTGTTTTGGGCAACAGTGGCATTTACTCAAAATTCTGGGGCCGGTTCGAAATTTCCATTAAATCCGGTCTGAACCCACTGGTTCAGGGTTAAAAACCCTAAACCGGTTTGAACCTCAACTGAACCGACCGGTTCAGTTTAAAACTTTAAAATTCAACCTCCACACGACACGTGTCACGACCCGTTTAAATCCGGTCGGTCCCGACCCGATCCAGACCCGAACCCGGTCCCATTTTGACCCGACATGGCCCCCCGTTTTTTCGGTGGTCTTCTCCGGTTGGTCTAACCGGCGCCGGTCGCCGGAAAAAGGAACTAGTCGCCGTTTTGCGCCGTTTTCACGTCCAAACTTCAAATTTTTTGAACCAAAATTATCCTAACATTTTAATAATTAATTTAAACTAGCTTTGGGTTTGATTGGACACGGTTTTCCGACACCCATTGTCGGTTTTCCGGCGTTGCACCGGCAAGAGGATAATCGGCCATAAAATGGCCGTTTCTCGACCGTTTTGAGTGATTCAAATTTCGTTGGGTTCCTAGTGAACTTGGCTGCCTATTTTAAGTCCTAAAATCGCGATCAAATGGACCTACTAAAATCTGCCATTGTTGACCGAAGCTAAGTTTTCTAGTTTTTGGTTTTCCTTCACGTTTTTGTTTCATATTTTGATCTAATATGTATTCTACAAAGATATACAATAACATACTAGAAAACGAACGCATCAAGGATAGATTGATTACCTGTTGAAGATTTCGGTTCTTCCAAAACTTTTCTTTCTCTCTCTGTTGCTTTCTCTCTCTAATTCTTCTTCAACCGTGCCTAAAATCAGTGGCTTGGCCACCTGGATATGGAGACTGTCACACTCTCTCTCTGATTTCCTCACTCCCACACACAAGAGATGTATATACACTTTCATATAAAATATATATTTATATTTCTTTGCCCCAACCACACTCAACCAAGCATGGCTGGCCATACCCTCCTCCATGATTTTCTGATTTCTCCCATACCCCTCTCCATACCTATAGGTATAGGTTAGGTGGAGTAGGTTTTGATATTTTCATTTTATATACAATATATATATATATATATACATATATCCTATATTATAATAATGTATAAATACATAATATACATCCATTTAATACACATATATTTGTATTTTGATATTAATAAAATATAGGATTAAACAGCTCCAAGTACAATTGATATAGTGTTGCCCGACCCGACTGCCTCGATATTCGTGCCATTTTGGGTCGGGGTATTACAGATGCTCTATATGTACACGTGTTATATGGAGGCTGGTTTGTTACTTTGTGGTATATCAGGTATTCCTCCCTAAGCCTTAGTTTAGCGCACCGCGTGGCTGAGGCTGTGGGTTTTCGAAAGGTCACGTGCTATGCCCACGCACCTCGCCTCTTCGTTTTCCCAAACGACCGTTGACATGGCCTTTATTGTGCCTGCCGCCATTTGGACTTTTGAGGCCATCATTCCTTTCAATGCCACGATGGTTCGAAGTGATGGGCCCCTATTTATGAAACCCTCTATAAAAAGGGGAAGGGGGTACACATACGCCCTTTTCTTCATCATTTTTTCAACGCCAAAACAAAATCTGCTGCGTCGCATAGTCAGAGTGATAGAAAGACTTTTGTCGTACAAGACTCCTTTTCTGACCAAGTCTCCGGCCAGGTTTGGTTCATGTTCATTCATTTTTTGTTCTTCTACTCCCTTTTTATTTTTTCCTTTACTCTTACAATATCGGCCTCCAATGCCATGTCAGGCATAGGTTATGGCACAAGAAGCTCTTTGGAGTCAACTGTGCCATCTTAAATTCATTTCATAGGCAGTAGTTCCTCTAGAGATGTTGAAAATAGACTAGTTAGGCTTCCCATAGTTGAGTCCCCCTCTAGTCTAGGGCTTAGAATCGTGGATACATTTGTTGAACATAGGAACATAATGGGGGAAACCTCTGGTAGGCCATCCCAAAGAGAGGATAAAGAAAGCGCCATCACTTAGGACATGTTAAGTGACCTAAGGGCTGCATTTGACTTTCCTAAAAATGTAACATGTAGAGCCCCTAGTTTCCTAGATTGCCCTACCAACGTCGGTCCGGGCGAGATTTATGTCTATCTCGAGTGGTTCGAGATGGGGCTTAGATTCCCCCTTCCTTCCTTAGTTAGGGAATTTTTTAACTGGTTCAACATTTGTCCTGCCGACCTCAACGTCAATAGTTGGAGGCATCTGTTAGGATTTATAGTGTTAGGGCATCTAAATGGCTTCTAGGTAGATCTTGACCTAATCCATAGCAATATAGATTTGAAATTTTTGAGGTTGGAGGACTTGTTTTATATGTCATTCGACAAGGAGTCCAGACCCCTCTCCTCGGTACCAACTTCCAACAAAACATAGAAGAAGTGGTACTTGTTCGTGGGAGGAGGATGGGAGCTAGAAGACTTCGAGGGCTAGACCTCGACATTCCCTTGGAGTACCGGGTTTAAGGGTGAGACCCTCCTCTTGATGTAATCTTGCTTTTGCTTCTGCTTTATTTCTTGATGTTTGTCTGATTTCTGTGTTTTGTTTTCTGTGCAGACAAAAGAGCTTGGAAGAGGTCAATCTTCAAGCCCTCTTTGAATTCTTTTTTATTTCTCTTTGCTTCAGCCAACAGCAGCCGCCCCCTTGCTCTTTTTTCTTCTTTTTAAATTCTTCCTGTTTCTTCCACTTTTCTACCAAGCCAAGCCATCTTTATCCTGCGCATGGGCTGGGCCCACTTAATTTGGCTCTTTTAAATCTCCATTTTTCTTTAGCCATTCTGTCCTGCAATCTAACAAATAATAAATTTTTGCAACTATTCAAGAGTAAAATTTCCGAGGACTATTTAATGCATTCATTTGAGATTTAAAATATCATATAATGCTCAAATCCATCTCACTGTGAATAGAAATTAAATTTAATAATATCAATTATATCCCGCATTCTTATTCACATTCTAGCAATTTAATATAATAATAGGGTATTTTAGAGGGCACTTTTGCGCACTCATCACCCCCCCCAACTTGCTCATTGCTAGTCCCTAGCAATTTCCATGAAAAAATGGCAAAAAAGACCAAAGATTATCACACACAGAAGACATCTAATCACACTTTTCAGATTCACAAATCAACGCAATTTTAGGAATTCAATAATCCGATAACAATCAGTCTACTTATAGCAGTTCACAGAGAGTGTGTGTGTGTGTGCTTCAAACCATATCCATCTAACCACAAACCATGGCACATGCAACATCAAGAATATCTCAAGCAAAAGGTTCAACTCCATATCTCACGGGTATAAAAGTATTTCATGTAGGGGTTCTCTCTATGGAGTTGACAAGGGGTGTATACGCTCAATGAAAAATTAGGCAATTACGCACAAGCAACAAGCAGACATTGATCTTATGATAGGTGCACTAACAAATAAGACTTCCACCATTCTTTCCATAGGCTTACTCAAGATCAGAACGATCAACATAAAAGGGGTATAACGTGGCTCGGGTTAGGGCTATATGAAGAAAAGGATAAAAAGGATTCAAAAACTTCCAAGTACAAACTAAGAGAATTTCATTACGAACCATAGCAAACCAAACTCTTCACTTGATGTACTCTTCAACTTTCTAAATCTCTGAATAACAATACGTCTCCTTCTTCTTCTTCTTCTTCTTCTTCTTTCTCTCTCTTTTTCTTCACCTTTTCTCTTCAATTTTTTTTTTCACATTGACTTTGTTGCTCACCCAACTGAACACTTTGCACTTGTATTCTTTCTTTTTCTTTTTTTGTTTTTTCCAATGCAACCCAAAAGAAACGAACAAAAAATTCCACACCTAGTACACACTTGGAAGCAACAAGGGTAGGAAAATTAATGTATAGGCTATACTCCAATGTGGAGAGGTATGGATGATGTGGGCAGATGAAAAAACTATATATGCGTTTGTTGGCTACTAAGGGTATATGACGAGAAAGGTTAGTTTGAAAGGCTCAAACGTTAATCCTAAATTGACCTTCGTCATATACCAAGTATATCCGCCATCATACCACCAACCATGTAATGATATTCTCAAACGAAGTGCCCAATTTAACAGATCAATGAACACTTATCACAAAATGAATTTGAAGACTCTCAATTCTCTCCAAAACACACATGAATACTTAAGCAAAAGAGTTCTCTAGCTACATGTGTCAACCACTATCTTACCACAAAGTTTGGATAAGTGCATTAAAAGTTCTGTGAATGCCTCAGTAGAATAATTATGGTGGATTCGGTGAGCTCACAAAAATAGCTATGAATGAGAATGAGTACTCGTGAAAAGGGTGCACGTGTGATGCGCAAATTTTACAAAAAAAAAAATTTTGACACATGAAAATATGCCACAACAATTTAAATGCTGAATTTGCAACCACCACCCCCCAACTTAAATGAAACATTGTCCTCAATGTGTAACAATCAAAATTGAATGGAGGGTACTGAAAAGGGTAGAATACACCTGATGTGGGAGGTGAGCAACTCGCTAAGCACCAAAGACGGCAACCTAAACTTGACAAAATGAAACTAACCTGCAAATAAAAACTAAGAAAACAGCAGCAAACAAAAATAAAAAGAACTAAAATAAAAGAGAACAAAAACTAAATAAAACAAACAAAATAAATAAATAAAATAAAATAAAATAAAATAAAAACATACCTGCATGGCGCTATCAAGGTTGATAAACCGGGTCCATAAGTGGAATGTCTTCCACTTCTGGAACTTGCCTATCAATCAAAACTTTAAGGTGCTGGCCATTTACTTTAAAAATCCGGCCATCCTTGGGATCCTCTATTTTTACTGCCCCATTTTCAAAAATGTTTTGTACTATAAAGGGGCCTGTCCACCTAGACTTGAGTTTTCTTGTGTGCTTATGGAGTCTAGATCATATAAGAAAACTCGATCATTAGGCTTAAACGTTTTTCTCAAAATATTGTTATCATGCAACGCTTTCATTTTAACTCGATTAGCAATGCTCCAACCTAGGGCTGACCTAGGCTTACTCAGGGTCTGAGGTAATTTCTCACCTTGAGACTTAGACAATTCAGATGACATAATAATAGGAAAAATATCACCTGGATCAAGGAAGGCTTGTTTTGAACCCTTAGGCAAAGGCTTCAATTCAACTTTAGGTGCTTCCACACTTGAAGGAATCTGCTCTTCCCTTTTTGTAAGTAACTCCTCAAACTTCAGTTTCCATCCCCGTGATCCATAATCCTTAGTTCTGTCAAAAATAGCACAAACATCAACCACATCAGATGGATAAGAAATATAGTCAAACTTAGTATTAACAAGAAAATGCTCAAGGGGGTCAGAATCATGAGTTGCAGGAATTCCCTTATCCATGAGTGAGTCAACCATGCACGTCTGGCAACTTTCATCCTCCTCTTCTGGCTGTTTTGCAACATGAAATATATTCACCTCAAGAGTCATGTTCCCAAAAGACAGCTTCATGAGCCCATTCCTGCAATTGATAAGAGCATTAGCAATGGCAAGGAACGGCCTACCTAAAATCAAAGGAATCTTTGAAGTAGAATCAACAACAGAGCTAGTATCAAGGATTATGAAATCAACAGTGTCACGACCCGAAACCCACCCTGTGCGGATCTCGGATCGCGACCGCCGCCCTTCGGCCCGAAGGCCTTAGGGCAAGGCTCACATAAGCAACAGTATCGGATGGCGGTGCGGCCTGTGGTCACGGAAGCGTAAAAAAAAAAAAAAAACTTTTTCTTTTCTTTTTAAAATCTGTCGCACACCACCCGGTACTGCCGCTCTTCATAGCGGTACACATAATAATAATAATCAGAGCATACTAGAACTTAAGGTTTTATATATACATGATATATCCAGTTGCCCCTCGGGCTTAAGTACATAATTTTCCAAAATCTAGTACACTTTAAAATTCGACTATCTACGAGTCCTTAGTACTTCCAAAAAGTCCTTGATCATATTAAAGCCACTAATCATCATCCCCAAATGGAGCAAGGCTCCCACTTGTCATCGTTACCTGAAAAAAATTTAGGGAATGGGGTGAGCTTCGAAAAGCCCAATGAGTAATTCCTGCATCTGTCATGGGTTTTCAATTGGCAGTGGTTTCGCACATGAGAGTTTATAAAATGCACACTACCAATTGTTCGTATATTTTAAACACAGAGTACACAGAGTACATGTATTTTTCATAACGGATAGCTTTGAAACAATTAAAGTATTCAAAGCTAAATAAGCATTTCGTCAAACAGAGTATATGCATTTCAAGCATATAAAGATGAGGATAAAACCTGCTTTCATTTCTAAAATCATTTATCATCTTTTCACTTTTTAACTGAAGGATCCGTTTCGAACCAGACCCTAGTCTTACTTCTGAGAGATCTCGTTGCCTGGGGGATTAGATCCTGCTACCGGGCATTTTTCTGAATTGAGAACCCAAAGGGTGCTCAATAACTGGTGATGCTTATGCATCATTATTATCTTACAAAACGTTAGCTTCTTCAAGAAATACTTTTTATAAGCATTTAAACATGACTTCTTCAAGAAATGCTTTTATGAGCATTTAAAACATGATGTTCTTGATAGAATCTTCACATAGTTGGAATAACATTTTAGAACAGACGACATGTTAAATACTTTCAAAGAGAATTGTAACAAAAATCATTTACTGAACATATCGCAAGAGAATTATAAGAGCGGAATATTTCAATACAGGAATCATGAAATATGGAATTTAAACATTCAATGCTTCAGATATTTTGAAGTTTAAAACATCATTTAAATCGTGGAGTTAAAATCTCCACTTCAAATGCAGGGTTACTCACCTTGATTCTCTGGGTTTGTACTACTGGTGGGCCTTTCCCCTCCCTTTGTAGCTCCTAAGAAAATCATAAGGAACTCGTCAACTTCACATTTACCTTAAATTATTACTTATTCATGCTCTTTCATTTAATTGTAGGCCTGACCTATCCTAACTTCCTAGGATTGGCCTTACCGGTCAACTCGTGGTGACTTAATGAGTTTTATTTTTTCACGTGACTTATTTTTCAGTACTTATTTCGGTGTTATGGGCCTTACCGTTGGATTCGGAACGTTGAAGAAAGTCAATTTAGACCCTCTTAGCTTTTTATTTAGCTTCGGGTACCTTGGGGGTATTTTGGTCATTTCATGTGTCATATTTTTCGGAGTCCCGTCTCATGAATCGGACCCCACTGTTGATCTCAGAAGGCCCAAGAAAATAAGAATACACTAATAACTTGTCTTATTTAGACATCGGCTACATTAGGGGCAATTTGGTAATTTACACTTTATCGTGTCTTAATTTTTTAGGGTCCCATCTCATGAAACGGACCCCACCGTTGGGTTCAGAATGTCCAAAATAGTAAAAATATACTATTCATTTACTTTATTTGGACTTCGTTTAACTGGTCTTTGGACTAGGGGCAATTTCGTAATTTTGGTATTTAAATATTATTAATTTAATATTAATTTATTTTAAAGTGGGCCACAGTGGAATTTCATAAAAGTTCTGGGGTCAAAGGGTGATTATACAAACTGTCGGTCTGGACCAACTGGTTCAGTTTTGTTTCAACTGAACCGGTCCAATGTTAATTGGACCAGCCGGTTTGACATGTAGTGCTGACGTCATGATGACGTTAGCCCTAAATTTGAATTTTAAATATCACTTAGTTAAACGACGTAGTTTGACCCGACCCTGTTTTAAAACTTCGGGTCAGGACCCGACCCGACCCGAGGTTTGACCCGTGACCCGAACTGTACATCGTCTTCCTCGATTCACCCACTGTTAACCCTAATTTTCTGGGTTTTATTTCTTCAATTTCGTAGACTTTTGTTCCAGTATTTGTTACTGTTTTCAACTTAGATTGTTTCTGTCATCATCGAGATCATCTTGTCATTCGTTTAAGGTCATGTAGCTGACCTAAAAGCTCGGTTTGAGCCATGTTAGCCGAACTGAATAATTCGGCCATAAATCTCCATTTCGAAACCATTTTTAGTGTGGTTTGGTGCGACGGGATCCCTATGGCCAGAGGGTTTGATTCCTATTCTTAAAACCGAGTTTAGAACTCTAAAACTGAAATTGGGTTTTGAGACCGAGACCTGCAACTTACTGTTTGGGGTCTGTTCCTTTAGGTTTGAGGTCGCAGGCTAGTGTTTTAGGACTCCTAATGAGGTCTAGTTTAAGGCTAGATGACCCAGTTTAAGTTTGGTGCAAGTCGATTCAGACCTGCATAATCCGAGGTCCATTAATGGCGGTTACACTATTCTTGGTGTTTTGGGTAGTTCCGGTGGTCTAGAATGCGAGCATTCAACCCAGGTTTTCATTTTTACTATCATGCATGCAGTTTATGGAATTTTAAAGCAGTAAAACTATAACGAAATTTGATCAAAGGAGAAAAGGAAAATTTTGAGGTTATACCTCTAGATAGTGGCTGGTCTCTTCTTTGGCTTGGTTCAGGCCCTCTCAACGCTCCTTAGGGTTGCTCAGACTTCTTCAGGTACCCTTGGTGATACTCACATGCATGCACACACATATACACACACAAGGTCTCACTTTCTCTCTCTAGATTCTCTCCACTTTCTCTCTAACTCACTCTCTCTCTCTAAAACTTCAGACTGTCATCCTCTTTTATTTCCTATCAACGCTCATGCAGTTAGTGGCATTGCCACCTGTTGATTCCATGAGAACACTTGTCTTTATTATATGGTTGCTGGTTGCATGAAGAACACCTCACGGTTCTTGGAACCACATGGCTGCCACCAGTTTTGAATAATAGTTGCAAGCAGCCCACAGAATTTCTTTCCTTTAATCCAAGACATTCCCTCTTGTCTTCCATAGTTTAATTATATATTAACATATATATATATATATATATATATATAGCAGCCGTACACCTGTATCTATATACATATATATTGCATATCCTAGATTAAGTTACATTAATCTTTATATTTACACATTATTTCAGTATTTACATATTGATATATATATATATATACACATTTATATGTTTATTTTTAATTTTTTTTTTGTATAATTATGTTATTTTTATCATTATTTAATTCGTTTACAAAAATGTTTAGGTATTTGTTATAATATTTCGTTGGGTCGGGGTATTACATCTTTCCCCCCTTAATAGAGTTTTGTCCTCAAAACTCGAATATACTTATCTCAAGTTCTACCTACATGTGTCTAATGATTTAAATTAAATGACAAGTATATATATATGAGACAGAAATTTAAGCATTAAAGTATGTACCTAATGGACTGTTTGAAGTCTGCGCAGCGTTAGAAAATAGATTATACACTCGTCCATACCTCAGAGGTTCCTTGCCACTTCCTCCTAGTTTTTCAGCTGTTGGGGTTTGAGCTTGTGGTGCTGCCGAAGAAGCTACCACCGTGGGTTCTTTGGTGCCTTGACCCCATTTTGGGCAGTCTTTTATGCGATGCCCAGACTGTCCGCATTTATAACACGCTCCAGTAAGACGTCGGCAGCCCCCAGAATGGTATTTCTGACAGGTAGAGCACTGAGGAGTTCCCGAAGTCCTTTTACTGGAGTTCCCCTCGTCATTAACAGAAACTTCACTTTTGCCCCTTGCCCCAGTCTTCTTTATCGTTTGAGGAGTGGGACTAATATTTTTCTTGTCCTTCTTCTGAGACAAAGTGATCCCAGCCCTCTCAAAGATCTTAGCTCGATCCACTACTGCATTATATGTGGGAAGTTCAAAAGGTTCCAGTCGGTACCTAATACTATCCTTGAGGCCACTTTCGAATTTCCTAGCCTTCAAGTCCTCCGTTTGAACCATATGGGGTGCAAATCGGGCTAATCTCATAAATTGAGTTTCATATTCCGCTACAGTCATCGTTCCTTGCTTTAGAATCGCAAAGTCTGCTATTTTTTGATTCTTTAGTGACCTTGGGAAGAACTTATCATAAAACACCTCGAGGAACCTTGTCCAAGTCATTGGCGGCTCCCTTTCCTTTTCCAGCAGCCACCATTCATGAGCTGCGTCCTTAAAAGTAAAAGCAGCAAATAAGACCTTTTGTTCGGCAGTACAGGGCATAACCGTAAATATGCGCTCTATTTCCCGAACCCATGATTCTGCATCGATCATTGTGTCTAGGCCATCAAATCTAGGAGGTTTAAAACTCTGAAATGTTTTATAACTTGCCGTGTTTACTGCTTCAGTAGGTTGTCCTGGATTTGGTTGTGGCTCAGGATTTTGCACCGGTTGTGGCGCTCTAACTTGTGCCTGCATGTTAACTATGTTCTGAGCCATTGCCTCCAGAATATGTTCAACTCGGTCGAGTCTATCATCTGAACTCCCTGCATTTCTTCTGGTACGTACCATTTTTGCTGAAAAGTACACATTTCTGTTAGTTTTTGTCATTACATAAGGTTTTTAGTTACTCATCTCATGTTCAAGGTAAATATTTTATTATCCTTGATTCTCGTGATGGTTTTTATAATCTACATTACTTTTCGTTCTATTCTTATTTATCTACGGGTCCCATACCCCGCCTTCCTATCACGTACTTCAGAACACCTTCTTCACGTTACTACGGGACCCATACCCCGCCTTCCTATCACGTACTTCAGAACACTTACGTTCACGTTACTACGGGTCCTATACCCCGCCTTCCTATCACGTCATTTTCTTCACATATTTACTTCATATAACGCGGGTCCCATACCCCACTTTCACTTCACATCATATACTTCACATGTCTACTTCCCACAACGCGAGTCCCATACCTCGCCTTCGTATCATGTCCTATACTTTACGTATCTTAGGTAGTCTAAAACTTACCTATCTGTTCTAATTCTTCTGGTGTCACTAAGTTTGTTCAAATTAACCTATTGCTCTGATACCACTCTGTCACGACCTGAAACCCACCCTGTGCGGATCTCGGATCGCGACCGCCGCCCTTCGGCCCGAAGGCCTTAGGGCAAGGCTCACATAAGCAACAGTATCGGATGGCGGTGCGGCCTATAGTCGCGGAAGCGTGAAAAAAAAAAACTTTTTCTTTTCTTTTTAAAATCGGTCGCACATCCATCCGGTACTGCCGCTCTTCATAGCGGTACACATAATAATAATAATCAGAGCATACTAGAACTTAAGGTTTTATATATACATGATATGTCCAGTTGCCCCTCGGGCTTAAGTACATAATTTTCCAAAATCTAGTACACTTCAAAATTTGACTATCTACGAGTCCTTAGTACTTCCAAAAAGTCCTTGATCATATTAAAGCCACTAATCATCATCCCCAAATGGAGCAAGGCTCCCACTCGTCATCGTTACCTGAAAAAAATTTAGGGAATGGGGTGAGCTTCGAAAAGCCCAATGAGTAATTCCTGCATCTGTCATGGGTTTTCAATTGGCAGTGGTTTCGCACATGAGAGTTTATAAAATGCACACTACCAATTGTTCGTATATTTTAAACACAGAGTACACAGAGTACATGTATTTTTCATAACGGATAGCTTTGAAACAATTAAAGTATTCAAAGCTAAATAAGCATTTCGTCAAACAGAGTATATGCATTTCAAGCATATAAAGATGAGGATAAAACCTGCTTTCATTTCTAAAATCATTTATCATCTTTTCACTTTTTAACTGAAGGATCCGTTTCGAACCAGACCCTAGTCTTACTTCTGAGAGATCTCGTTGCCTGGGGGATTGGATCCTGCTACCGGACATTTTTCTGAATTGAGAACCCAAAGGGTGCTCAATAACTGGTGATGCTTATGCATCATTATTATCTTACAAAACGTTAGCTTCTTCAAGAAATACTTTTTATAAGCATTTAAACATGACTTCTTCAAGAAATGCTTTTATGAGCATTTAAAACATGATGTTCTTGATAGAATCTTCACATAGTTGGAATAACATTTTAGAACAGACGACATGTTAAATACTTTCAAAGAGAATTGTAACAAAAATCATTTACTGAACATATCGCAAGAGAATTATAAGAGCGGAATATTTCAATACAGGAATCATGAAATATGGAATTTAAACATTCAATGCTTCAGATATTTTGAAGTTTAAAACATCATTTAAATCGTGGAGTTAAAATCTCCACTTCAAATGCAGGGTTACTCACCTTGATTCCCTGGGTTTGTACTACTAGTGGGCCTTTCCCCTCCCTTTGTAGCTCCTAAGAAAATCATAAGGAACTCGTCAACTTCACATTTACCTTAAATTATTACTTATTCATGCTCTTTCATTTAATTGTAGGCCTGACCTATCCTAACTTCCTAGGATTGGCCTTACTGGTCAACTCGTGGTGACTTAATGAGTTTTATTTTTTCACGTGACTTATTTTTCAGTACTTATTTCGGTGTTATAGGCCTCACCGTTGGATTCGGAAAGTTGAAGAAAGTCAATTTAGACCCTCTTAGCTTTTTATTTAGCTTCGGGTACCTTGGGGGTATTTTGGTCATTTCACGTGTCATATTTTTCAGAGTCCCGTCTCATGAATCGGACCCCACTGTTGATCTCAGAAGGCCCAAGAAAATAAGAATACACTAATAACTTGTTTTATTTGGACATCGGCTACATTAGGGGCAATTTGGTAATTTACACTTTATCGTGTCTTAATTTTTTGGGGTCCCATCTCATGAAACGGACCCCACCGTTGGGTTCAGAATGTCCAAAATAGTAAAAATATACTATTCATTTACTTTATTTGGACTTCGTTTAACTGGTCTTTGGACTAGGGGCAATTTCGTAATTTTGGTATTTAAATATTATTAATTTAATATTAATTTATTTTAAAGTGGGCCACAGTGGAATTTCATAAAAGTTCTGGGGTCAAAGGGTGATTATACAAACTGTCGGTCTGGACCAACCGGTTCAGTTCTGTTTCAACTGAACTGGTCCAATGTTAATTGGACCAGCCGGTTTGACACGTAGTGCTGACGTCATGATGACGTCAGCCCTAAATTTGAATTTTAAATATCACTTAGTTAAACGACGTAGTTTGACCCGACCCTGTTTTAAAACTTCGGGTCAGGACCCGACCCGACCCGAGGTCTGACCCGTGACCCGAACTGTACATCGTCTTCCTCGATTCACCCACTATTAACCCTAATTTTCTGGGTTTTATTTCTTCAATTTCGTAGACTTTTGTTCCAGTATTTGTTACTGTTTTCAACTTAGATTGTTTCTGTCATCATCAAGATCATTTTGTCATTCGTTTAAGGTCATGTAGCTGACCTAAATGCTCGGTTTGAGCCATGTTAGCCGAACTGAATAATTCGGCCATAAATCTCCATTTCGAAACCATTTTTAGTGTGGTTTGGTGCGACGTGATCCCTATGGCCAGAGGGTTTGATTCCTATTTTTAAAACCAAGTTTAGAACTCTAAAACTGAAACTGGGTTTTGAGACCGAGACCTCCAACTTACTGTTTGGGGTCTGTTCCTTTAGGTTTGAGGTCGCGGGCTAGTGTTTTAGGACTCCTAATGAGGTCTAGTTTAAGGCTAGATGACCCAGTTTAAGTTTGGTGCAAGTCGATTCAGACCTGCATAATCCGAGGTCCATGAATGGCGGTTACACTATTCTTGGTGTTTTGGGTAGTTCCGGTGGTCTAGAATGCGAGCATTCAACCCAGGTTTTCACTTTTACTATCATGCATGTAGTTTTTGGAATTTTAAAGCAGTAAAACTATAACGAAATTTGATCAAAGGAGTAAAGGAAAATTTTGAGGTTATACCTCTAGACAGTGGCTGGTCTCTTCTTTGGCTTGGTTCAGGCCCTCTCAACACTCCTTAGGGTTGCTCAGACTTCTTCAGGTACCCTTGGTGATACTCACATGCATGCACACACATATACACACACAAGGTCTCACTTTCTCTCTCTAGATTCTCTCCACTTTCTCTCTAACTCACTCTCTCTCTCTAAAACTTCAGACTGTCATCCTCTTTTATTTCTTATCAACGCTCATGCAGTTAGTGGCATTGCCACCTGTTGATTCCATGAGAACACTTGTCTTTATTATATGGCTGCTGTTTGCATGAAGAACACCTCACGGTTCTTGGAACCACATGGCTGCCACCAGTTTTGAATAATAGTTGCAAGCAGCCCACAGACTTTCTTTCCTTTAATCCAAGACATTCCCTCTTGTCTTCCATAGTTTAATTATATATTAACATATATATATATATAGCAGCCGTACACCTGTATCTATATACATATATATTGCATATCCTAGATTAAGTTACATTAATCTTTATATTTACACATTATTTCAGTATTTACATATTGATATATATATATATATATATATAGACATTTATATGTTTATTTTTAATTTTTTTTTTTTTGTATAATTATGTTATTTTTATCATTATTTAATTCAGTTTACAAAAATGTTTAGGTATTTGTTATAATATTTCGTTGGGTCGGGGTATTACAAACAGGATAATAAAATTTATCAACTTGAATTAGAACATCCTCTACCACACCCCGTGGTGCTCTGACTGAACGGTCAGCCAATTGCAATACCATAGAAGTTGGTTTGATCTCTCCCAACCCCAACTGCAAGTAAATAGAATAAGGCATTAAATTCACAATTGCTCCTAAATCAAGTAGAGCTTGTCCAAACTCATGATTTCCAATGCTGCAGGCAATGGTTGGACAACCAGGATCCTTGTACTTGGGGGGGATCCTCTGCTCAATTAGAGCACTAACTTGCTTTGTCAGGAATTCTATCTTCTTCACATGGTGTTTCCTCTTAACTGTACATAAATCTTTAAGAACTTTTGCATAAGTAGGAATTTGTTTAATCACATGCAAGAGAGGAAGATTGATTTTTACCTGCCTGAGATTCTCGAGGATTTCATTGTTAGGATCTAAAGTGTGCTTGGTTGATTTTAAAGCCTGAGAGAATGGTACCTTAACATAGCTCTTTATCACCTCTGGTTCCTTGGGCAGCTCAGCATTGCTACATCTTGTTCCTTTTCTACATCCTCTGATTTGTCCATTGTTGGGATGTGTAAGGACTAACCACTTCGAGTCATTATGGCGTTCACATCCTTCAAATTCTTCTGTGCCATTTGTTGACCATGGGGTGTGGATTGAGTTTGGGAAGGGAATCTACCTCGCTCATTCACACTCAAAGAGCTCATCAATTTAGACACTTGGCTCTTTATCTCCTTGTTCTCTTCAACAACCTGCGTGATCAAAGATTCAAATTTTTGGTTAGTCTTACCCTGTGCTTCAATAAATGCCTGCAAAGTGTCTTCTAAAGAATTCCTAGAAAATGAAGATGCATGATATGGTACATGATATGATATAGGGTATGATCTAGGAGGCTGTGCAGGTGGTGGTACAGGTGGCTGGTTTTTAAATTTCCCGCTAAAATTGGGGTGATTGTGCCACCCTGGATTGTAAGTCTCAAAGTAGGGTGTGAAAGGCTTCTTGTACATACCTAGGGTATTACATTGGTCCTCATACATCCCTCTCATCTCAGCTGATGTGGGACACTCTTGGGCAAGGCGATCTACCCCGCCACACACAGAACATGGTCTAAAAGACTCTGCATGATTAGCCAAGTGTGTTGGCTTTACGTCTCTAGCCTTTAGCATCTCTAACTCCCTAGTGAGTGTCTCAACCTTCGCTTTCAAGTTATCCTCCTCCCTAAGATGGTAAATTCGCCCACTATGTTGGTTCCCTATATGTAATACCCCGACCCGAGAATGCCGGGTAATTGTGACACGTATTACGAGGATACGAAGATTAGTACAAAGATGATACATTTAAGAAAATAATTAATTTTTAAAGTAATTAATTATTTTAATATAAGAAGTAAATTGTAACATACACATATATATAATTAAATGCAAAAATACATATACTATATAAATAATTATAACTTTAAATATATATATATAAGTGTGTGTATGCATGCATGCATGTATGTTAAAATATGTATACATGAAATGTATGTATATTATATATGGAATAAGAGAGCATGCTATTGTCCAAAGTGTACAAAAGTGAGTGTGTGTCAAAGAGAGGTGTGTGTATTATCCAAGGTGTATTAGGGTTAAACCATGCATATATATATATATATATATATAAGTAAAATACAAGTCAAACACCACACACACACACAACCGGCCACTCAATGGCCTGCCCAACAGTGGCAATTCAGACTCACTCATGAAGAAACCTGAAATTGGCTAACCCAAATAGAAGGGCAATCAGAATTGCCATGATTCACATCTCTATATACACATATGCATGGTTCTTGTACACACACACACACAACCATCTGAGAGTGAGGGAGAGATTGAAGGAGATTCTAGGACGTTCAGAAGTGGGAAGCAAGAAGCAAAGGGGAGAGAAACAGTTTGGAACAAGGTAAACCCACAAAACACTTGAATTTCTCTCTCTAGAATTTCTATACGTATGAATCTGTTTTAGCCTTTGATTTAGTATATATGATGATTAAAATGAATATACATGATCTAGGCATGATTAATTGACTCTAAAACACATCAGAAACACCAGCCGTACACCGAACCTCCATTGTTGAGCTTGCTTGAAGCAGGTCTGAACTCGATGGAACCAAACCCTATTTGGTATAATAGAACCTCAAGAAGACCTTCTAAGGGTGTTAAAAACACCAAACCGCGATCACAAAACCTAAGAAACGACCTCCAAAAATTGAGTTGCAGGTACGGGTTTCAAAACCCAACCTCGCAAACTCACCATTAAACCTACTTCTTTGAATGGGGATTTAAACCTCATGGGAAATGAAGCAAAACAGAACAAACCCCATGTGATTTGGCTCAGAAATGAGCATTTACGATCGACTTACAGGTTTAGATTATCGAATCCAAAACCGAACTGATGAACCCATTTCGATTGCTCAAACGAATGCTAAAACGTTCTTAGATGACCCAAAAATGATTTACCATGAAAACAAAAGGGTTTGAGTTGGCCAAAACTCACGAAATTGAAGAAAAAGGAAAACTGCAACTAGGGCAACACTGGTGATGGTCGTGGGAAAGACGGCCGAGTCGACTCACTGTTTGAATCGAGTCACCGAGTTAACTCGGGACACGTGGTGGCTCACGGGCAGGCCACCGCATTATTAAAACGTGGCCGTTTTGGCTTAAGGGTTTTAAAACCCTGATTCAATGTGTTTGGCTATACGGTTATGGCCCAAATTCAATAAACCAGGCGCGAATAGCGTGGCTTATTCCGGTTTAATACCCTTGTCTGCCGTTTGGTTTACGAAAACAGGGAAAAATAAAAAGGGGCCGAAGCCCCTGGAACTCGAACCCCCATCCTCACGCGCGTAAACCCAACTCTTTCCACTCGGCCACGCATGCGCGTGTGTCACATATGGGGCAATATTTATATATATAATATATATAAAATAAATCAGAAAATAAAAGGTGCATTTTGCACCTAACAGGAATCGAACGTGGTATCTATGGGGAGGGGGGTGACACGCTGGCCAGCGTGCCACCCTATTCGACCTGTTACTCATTGCACACTAAATATATATATCTCATACTTTATAAATTTAATTTAATTTAATTTATTTAATTAAATTAAATACTCCAAAATGGCCCGGTGTCCAAATGAGATGAGTTATATATGTAATCTTACTATCTCGGACCTCCTGAGTCCATTGGTGAGGTCCACGACATGAGATGAGGTCCCAAAAAATAAAAGACCCCTAAAAATGTCAAAATGACCAAAATGCCCCTGCCCCATAAATAAGTCAAACGAGGTCCAAATAAAATAAATAAATAATGGATTCTAACTATTTCAAACATTCTGAATCTAATGGTGGGGTTCGTTTCAAGAGGCAGGACTCTAAAAAATTTAGACACGTTAAGGTATAAATTACCAAAATACCTCTAACATGTCCTAAGCCGAATTAAATTCTAAGAAAGCCTAAACTGACTTTCTTCGACGCTCCGGACTCAATGGTAGAGTCTATCTGACCAAAAGAAATGTCTAAAATAAAAAGACATAAAATTTGATGAATAGCATCTGTCAGATGATTTTAAACTAAAGTATTGCCGAAATATTAAACTAAGACAAGTACGAGGAAATACGATACTAAAAAATACGACATGTGAACATGTGAAGTAAATAAATTAAATTAAAGTTAATGGAACTACCAGAAGAGTATAAAATAAAATAAATTTAATTCCTAATACATTAAGATGTGTCATAGGTTAAGAATGAGTACGTAAGAAATTTATGAAATCGTGTTAGGATCTAATACGATCTAAGCATAAGCTAAGAAGCATCAGTAGGAGATGTTTGAAGTGAATGTGAAGTTAATGAGGTTATTTATGAATTGTTCTTAGGAACTACAAAGGAAGTGGGAAAGCGCATTATTAGCACTAACCCTAAAGGACCAAGGTGAGTAATCTTGCATTTGAAGTGGAGGCTTTAACTCCACGGATTTCAACGGATGTTTTTAAGTTCAAGATATTTACAGCATTGGTATATCAAATTCAGTATTCATGATTTCTGCTTTCTTAAATATTATGCTATGACATGCTCCACGATTATTTACTTATTTATATCCGTAAATGTTTCCTTTTCAAAATAGTTAGCATGTCTGATTTCCTCAAATATTCTGAATTTGATTATTACAAGTATTGAAGCATCATTGTAAAAGATATACGTTACATGTTTTAAATACTCATGAAAAGTATCAATATGAAGAAGTCATATGACAAATGTTTTACAAGATAATAATAAGCATATAGGTAGGTCTTGGGTTGTACGGAACTCAATGGGCCTATCGTGTGCATCAACACATAGTCAGGATTTTGGGTTATACAGAACTCAATTGACCTGTCATGTGTAATGCCTGGTAGCAGGATTTAATCTCACAGGTAATGAGATATCTCCACGTATACGTAAAACGGGAGTCTGGTTCGAAACAGATTCCACCTACTCAGAGAGAAAATATGACAAACGATTTTGGAAATGGAAGCATGTTTTACCCCCATTTTTACTATGCATGTTTACATGATTTTAAGTTATATGTTCTGAAATACATATGCTCTTTTATGGAAATATATGTTCTAGCTTGAATACCTTGAATGTTTCAAAGCTACATATTTTAAGAATGCATGTTCTCTATGTTCAAGTATACGACCAATTGGTAGTTGAGTATTTTATGAACTCTCATGTACAAAACCTCTACCAATTGAAAACCCATGACAGATGTAGGAATTACTCATTGGGCTTTTCGAAGCTCACCCCATTCCCCAACATTTTTCAGGTGATGATCAAGGTTAGACACTTGCTCAATTTGGGGAGTAGTGATTGGCAGCTCCAGTAGGATCTGCAGATATTTTGGAAGTATTAGGACCCATCATCGGTCGAACTTTTGTAGTTGAAATTTTTGGACAATTATGTACTTAAGCCCGAGGGGCACTTGGTTATGTACTATGTAAAAATCTTTAGTTAATATCATTATGCTCTGATTATTATATTTATGTGTATCGCTATGAAGAGTGGCAGTATCAGGCGGATATGCGACAGATGTTTATTTTTAAAAGAAAAGAAGAGAAAAAAAAAAGTTTTTCACGCTTCCGCAACCACAGGTCGCGTCACTGTCTGATATTGTTGCTTATGTACGAGCCCTGCCCCAAGGCCTCTGGGCCGAAGGGTGGCGGTCGCAATCCGGTAACCCGCATAAGGTGGGTTTCGGGTCGTGACACTATAGGTCGTGACCTATTTGTGCTCTCAGTAGCACTAGGTCCTGTCCATGTGTGAGCTTTTTCAGCAAGCTCATTAAGGTACTCTATGGCCTCATCAGGATCTTTCTATAAGAACTCACCATTACACATCATCTCTACAAATTGGCGCTCTCTAGGTGTAAGTCCCTTATAGAAATAACTCACTACACGCCAACTCTCATACCTATGGTGCGGGCATATACTCAATAACTCCTTAAATCTCTCTCAAGACTGATACAAAGTCTCACTATCCTTTTGTGCAAAGGTAGAAATCTGTCTTTTTAAAGCATTGGTCTTGTGTTCGGGAAAGTATTTGGTGAAGAAAATCTGGGTCATCTCATTCCACGATCCAATTGCCCGTGGTCTTAGTGAGTATAGCTAACTCTTAGCTCTATCCTTCAAAGAGAAAGGAAAGACCTTAAGTCTCACAATGTCTTGTGTTGCATTCTGACTATGAAAAGTCGCAACTACTTCTTCAAACTCCCTAATATGCACATATGAATTCTCATTTTCCAAACCATGAAATGTAGGGAGTAATTGTATCACCCCCGTTTTAACATCAATTGGACGAGCATTGGGTGGAAACATGATACATGATGGTGTGGCTGTGCGTGTAGGGTGAAGGTAATCCTGAAGGGTCCTAGTGGGTTGATCCTCGTATTCACTCATATTTTTAGAATTAGAAGAATTATCAAGCAAAGAATTAGAAAAACAAGAAAAATTAGACTCTAAATCTGACTCTAACACAGGCCTATAAGCAAATCGACCTAATGCATCCCTATACCTATTATGCATGCAAGATGACAATAATAAAATAAATAAATAAATAAATAGAAATAATAAATAATAATAATAATAATAATAATAATAATAATAATAATAATAATAATAATAATAATAATAATAATAATGCATCAAGTAAAAAGAAGGGAACGAAGTTACCGCCTTTACAAACTGTAGAAAAGAAAAACTATCTACTGATTCTTCTACCGTCTCCCCGGCAACGGCGCCAAAATTTGATTACGCCCAAAGAATAACGCGGTAGTTGTAGTGTAACTTTGGGGTGTCGATTCCACAAGGAGACAAATTTAAAAGAATAACAGACAGAATTTCTGAAACTAAAGAAAAATATTAAACGCTTCACGAGAAAATAAAAATATAAAAAGTGATTTAAAAATGCAAATTAAAATTTAAACAATCTGATTAACGGGAAAAGTATTCAAATTTAACGAACAGTAGAGCTTCGGGAATCCTTTGCACATATCTGATATTTTAATTATTTTTAATTCACTGATAACTCAATTGAGAATTTCAATTCCAAAAATCTCAATCGGAAGATATAAAATTATGAACCAAAATTAAACTAAATGTAACCCTTTGGAAAATTATTCATCACTTTTAAATCACGTGAATTGTTATCCACATTGAGAAAACCCAACGACGACAATATACCCAGGAAGCAATAATGCAGCAAAGAATTGAACCAATATAAATAATCAATTGTTCCAAAAATAATCAAAGCATTAATCCATTCAATAGAAAAAGCATGACTGAATCTATAAACAGACTGAACCCTTTAGTTATTCGGAGAATAAAATCTAACTAATAAATTGCGAATGATCACTAAAAAATTTAATAAATGAAAACCATGTACAGGAATCAAAAATAAATTAAAATAACTATCTAATGTGCAAGTTCATCCCTAACCCCACTAAGTAATTTAATTACCCATGTACAGGACGGATAACAAAAATTTCATGAAGAAAAACTGAGCCATGGAGTAGCCACGCTGATGTTTAGTTCTGTTCACTCCGTCGCGCCGCACAGGACGTTTTTTCTCTTCTCTCACGCAACCGCACGCCCCCTCTATTTAGGTTTGTTTTTTCCTTTTTATATTCAGCCCTAGGACCTTTTTTTCCTGTTGTTTTAAACCTGCCACGTCACCTTGAGCACTAGCCCAGTAAACAGCGCATGCCTTGCGCTTAGCTCTCTCCGCGCCTCACCAACAGCTGTGCCAAGCCCATCCCCATTCAGCGCCTTACGCACACGCCACAAGCCCACGCCTTGCTTTTCTCTTGTACCCACGCGGCCTGGACAAGCCCTCTTTGAATTCTTTTTTATTTCTCTTTGCTTCAGCCAACGGCAGCCGCCCCCTTGCTCTTTTTTCTTCTTTTTAAATTCTTCCTGTTTCTTCCACTTTTCTGCCAAGCCAAGCCATCTTTATCCTCTGCATGGGCTGGGCCCACTTAATTTGGCTCTTTTTAATCTCCATTTTTCTTTAGCCATTCTGTCCTGCAATCTAACAAATAATAAATTTTTTCAACTGTTCAAGAGTAAAATTCTCGAGGACTATTTAATGCATTCATTTGAGATTTAAAATATCATATAATGCTCAAATCCATCTCACTGTGAATAGAAATTAAATTTAATAATATCAATTATATCCCGCATTCCTATTCACATTCTAGCAATTTAATATAATAATAGGGTATTTTAGAGTGCACTTTTGCGCACTCATCAGGCTACCTTGAGGAACACATGTCCCCCAACATCAAATGACAAAGGTCTTCGCCTCCTATCTGCATAACTCTTTTGGCAGCTCTGTGTTGTCAACAGACGCTGCTGAGTCATTTGTATCTTCTCCATGGTCTCACAGACTATGTCGGGCCCCAAAGCAGCCATCTCTTCTACCTCGGTCCAACATTTCGGTGAACGACACGACCTGCCATACAATGCCTCAAAAGGTGCCATCTCGATACTAGACTAATAGCTGTTGTTGTAGGCAAACTCTACTAGAGCAAGGTGAGCCTCCCAACTACCCTTGAAATCCATAACACACACCCTAAGCATATCCTTAAGTATCTGGATAGTACCCTCTAACTAACTGTCAATCTGAGGATGGAAAGTAGTACTAAACTGTAGCTGAGTCCCCAAAGTAGTCTAAAGACTCTGCCAAAAATCGTGCAGTGAAATGTGGATCTTTGTTTGTAACAATGGAAACAGGAATCCCATGTAGTCGTACTATCTCTCGGATATATAACCTATTGAGAACATCCACTAAATCAGTCACCCTAATCAGTAAGAAATGTGCAGACTTCGTCAACCTGTCGACAATAACCCAACTGTATCGTGACCTCTAGGTGACCTCAGAAGACCCATCACAAAATCCATAATAATAAATTCCCACTTTCACTCAGCCACC
Source organism: Nyssa sinensis (assembly GCA_008638375.1). Taxonomy (NCBI): domain Eukaryota; kingdom Viridiplantae; phylum Streptophyta; class Magnoliopsida; order Cornales; family Nyssaceae; genus Nyssa; species Nyssa sinensis. The sequence goes on from CM018032.1 coordinate 24,816,220, forward strand.
GATAATGGCTGTAACAAACCCCCAGGTCTCTAGTGCTCAGCCTTAACTTGCTGGCATGTGAGACATCTCAATACAAACTGAACAACATCTCCCTTCATCCCCATCCACCAACAATGGCGGCGTAAATCATGGTACATCTTGGTGCCCCCTAGGTGCACTACTAGACGTGAATGATGGAAATCTTGAAGGACATCATCCCTAAGAGGCCCTGGAACAAAGACTTTACCCATATACCTCAGGCTAAGGTCAAAATGAACTGTCTATCCCTCAAAGCCCTCGGTGCTAGCAACTAGTGCTCGAATCTGCTCTGCCTCTGTGTCCTATAACTGTGCCTCAATAACTTTGCTCAACAGTGTCACGCCCCGAATTTCCAACCAAACCCGGGGACGCGACTAAAGCGAAATAAAAGAAGTAAATAAATAGATAGACTAATAAATAAATAAATACCAATTTAACTGATTTAGATACAAGCCTACATACATTCCCGTTTTAAAAAAATTTTTGGCAGAACCTCCTTTGTTTTTCTAGCCTTTTTCCCCTTGATAATCACAATACATCATATATATACAAACACATCACAATCCATCCTCACTCGATGGCCACAACTTTATCAAAGTTAAATATACATCGCCTATTTATACAACCGAAGACAATTAAATGATACACACGTACATACGTTCACTTCGGTCAATATATATATATATATATATATATATACACGTCTTTGGGCTTAAGCCCGTACATCATAATACATGCCCCACGGGCCAAATATCCTTCTAAGTTCGGGTCTCCTCCGTTCTGTGAGACTTCCTCAAGTCTCAGGTGCCTGGAGTGTCATCTGAAAAATGTTGCCCACGAATGGGTCAGCTCAACTGCTGGTATGATACAATGCTAATGCAAAGAACAAAATGTAAGGCGTGGCATGTGCAAGTGTACATTTATCTCTATATGCCTTCTAAATCATCTATGCATGGCAATAATAACAATCCACATGCCTTCCACATCATCTATGCAATATAACGACAATAATCCGCATGCTTTCCAAATCATGCATACCATATAATGGTAGTGAATCCATATGCCATCCAGAGCTCAGGGCAAGATCATTCGACGAGGCTGGCGAGCACCGAATGTGAGCCACCGGGGTATCCAGGCCCCACCATTATCCAGGCATCCTAAATTGATTGATGTCATTATCTTGTGTTGTGATACTTGGAACTTGATCGCATTGCTTCATTATATTGATCATGAGATTTCACGACACTCATTCAGAATTCAGTGTATGTCATCAGATTGATTATCATTGTTGATTATTTGAATTCCTACTGTTGGCATTCATTGATGAGATCTTTATTTATGACTGGCTAGTACATCTGCATTTATCCTATTTCCTTGTGGATAATGTCTTTTCATATTCTTGTACACATGACAGAGCAAAGGAGAATTACTTATTGAGCTTTAGTTAGCTCACCCCTTATTTCCCCAAATTTTTTAGGGAAGGAAGCTGTAGACGAGCAGTAGCAATAGCAGTGGACATACTTTTGCAGTACAGGGGTAATACTTAGTACAGATAGTCTTATAGTACTCCCATGTGGTCCACGTCTTGGGTAGACCAGATGTATGAAAAAATTATTTTTGTATTCCGCACTTTTGAGAACAATATGTATAACATGCAACTTTTGTAACGAAATACTTTTCTAATCTTTCGCAATTCAGTTGTTGCATGTTAAGAGCACGGTTTGTGCAGTAAGTTAAGAACCCTTGGTTCGACAAAAATGTCGGATCGGGTGCGCGATCTGGGATCCGCAAAGGGTGGGTCTCAGGTTGTGTCATATCCCGTCCCCTTGGGCTTAGGGGTTCTTCGATTCTGGACGGGCAACCTTCCTCCTCGGGAGTGTGGGAGAGAATTGGATCTGCACAGTCCGAGCATACTGTAATTGCTATTTGGTGATCTTTTCTTTGAGTGCAATGGCATGGCATTCTCGAGAAGTCGGTTGGCACCCTTTGACAGAATAAACATTCTGATTGTGAATATACTTCAAACATTGATGGAGGGTCGAGGTAACCGCCCCTATCTGGTGCAGCCATGGTCTCCCAATTATGACATTGTAGGGAGATTTCATATTCAACACCATGTATTCTGAGATGGTGGTTTTCTGCCCTTCACCTTCCCCTACAGTAGTAGGCAGGTCGATCCTTCCCACTGAGGTACTGAGATTACCATCAAACGCTGTCATTACGGCAGTGGTAGGCTTGATGCTGTTATGGTCCATCCCCATTTGTTTGAATGGCTCATAGAATAGTATATTGACAGAGTTGCCAGTGTCAACCAGAACTCTTCTGATCTCGAAGTTGGCAATCTTGAGAGTGACGACGAGGGCGTCACTGTGAGGGCAGTGTACCCCTGCTAGGTCTTGTTCTGTGAACTGGATTTCCGGTTCTGGTCTGAGCCTTTTTCAACGTTGGAGATCTGCAATACATCTGGGGCAGCCCTGGCTTCCCGGGCATACCTCTTTCTTGCTCTGTTTGACATTCCCGTAACGGGAGAGTTTGCATGGAGGACATAAATGACATGGTTGTTCTGCCTTTGAGGCTCATTTCAAACTTCCCTCTGTTCTTGTCTTTGCTCAGGCCTCTGCTCTGTCCGCTGCTGAGGCTTGTCTTCGTGGGGATTCTGCCTCCCGTCCTGCTTAAGGAACTCCCGGAGACGTCCTTTCTTTATGAGTTGCTCAATCTCATATCTAAGGGACCTGCATGAGTTAGTCGTATGCCCATGATCTTTGTGGAAATTACAATATTTATGTGTGTCCCGAAGGTTGGGATCTCCTTTGATGGGTTCTGGCCATCTTAGGTTTTCCCGATCTCGGATCTGCCGAAAGTACCTGATTTTGTGTAGTGTTCAGAGGGGTAAAATTAGTGAACTCCCTTGGTCCGGAATTGTAAACAGCCTTGGGTGCCGTTCTCTTTTCTGGACTCCTGGCTCTCTTCTTGCTAGGGTCTCTTCTGTGGTCCTCCTTCTTATGATCCTCCCTCTTTGGATTATCCCTCTGGTTCTGTTCTTTGCCCTTCTGGGATGTACGGTTGGCTTCTTTCAAGTTGATGTACTTCCTGGCCCAGTCCATTAATGCCGCCATGTCGATAGGAGGGCTTTTGGTCAAGGAATCTCTGAAGGCACCATGAGCGAGACCTACAATTAGGGCGGCTACAAGAAAACTTAGGCTACAGTCGGTGATCTCTGTGAGTTCGGCATTAAAGCGCGCAATGTAAGCTCTGAGGGACTCTTCCTTGGTCTGTTTGACATTTAATAGGAACTCTGGTCCCCTTCTGAGCCTTCTGCTGGTCATGAACCTGTCTAAGAATTGCCTACCGAGCTTATAGAAGTCGGTAATTGAGTTCGATGGGAGGTGGTGGAACCATTTTAGAGCAGTACCTTTCAAGCTGGTAATGAAAGTTCGGCACATAAAAGCATCAGAGGCTCCGTGGAGGGCCATCGTATGTTGGTAGTGCGATAGGTGATCTCCTGGGTCTCCAGTCCCATCATACAAGGTGAACTTTGGCACCATGAACTTCCTGGGCCTTTCTTCTGACATGATGGCATGAGTGAATGGGGTGGCAAGTCTTCCGAGCAGCCTGGCCAACTCGTCCTGCTCTGGAGGGTTCTAGGCACCTCTCAAAGCTACTATTCTTTCCATAGATTCGGCAATTTCTTCGATCCTCCGTGGGTCTTTGAACCGGACCTCGGCTTCAGGGTAGTCGGGCTGAGCACGTCCCTCGGATGGGAGAGGGTTTTGAGCTGGCGGGATTGGTGCTGCTTGGGGTTGAAGTTCCTGTGGTGTCGGATGTGCTCCCGAAGCCCTTGGAGTTGGGGCTCTAGTAGTGCTTCGGTAGTGGATGTCAGGGATGAAGGTTGATGTTCCCCAGCCTAGGGTTGTTAAAGGCTGTGGATCTCTGCCAACGTGAGCAACACCTTGGGGGTGCCCAGGCTGGTTATTTGGAGTCTGCTCATGGGGTTCTTTATTCTCAGTGACGATATGGGGTTGCGTTCTTTCAGCAACATTGACCGGCGGATTAGGAAGACTCGTCCCTTGATTTTGTGTGAGCATTGCTAGAGTTCTAGATATGGCAAGTAATTGTTCTTGTACTAGCTCGTTGTGTCGTTTGATTGATTCGATCTCTTGTCGCATGGGATCTACCGTCGGCCCTCTTGCTCATGGAACAAGCGGCCGACGTTGAGAGCTTTGTGGGTTTTGAGCGTTCTGTCTCGGTTGGACATTCGGGGCCATGGTTTTCCGGTGAGGAAAAAGATAAGTTTGTGAATAGAGCACTTGGAGATTAGTCGTTTCCCACAGATGGCGCCAAACTGATGCTGCACTTTTCAACTTGCAATAAATCTGGGCTCTGCAACCTGTAGAACACTCAAAAAGGAGGATCAGAGGACCACCGGATTGGCTCCGACGGTAGCCGCTCCGATGCTTAAGTAAGTAAACTGAATTGAAAGACTGTATTGAAAGCCAAAGAATGAGCATGAAAAATAAAGCGTACCTTTAGGGTTTAATTTATAGGTCGTGGCTTTCCTAAGTTGATTAGGATTTGGAGCCATGAAAGTAGGGATTTGATCGCCGGAGATAGTAGTTTCCTTGTTGGATATTGCACCATAGATAGAGATGAACATGTATAGCAGTTTCCTTGTCGAAGACTGTTTCCTTATTCCCTGCTCAGAAGCCGCTTAGGCGGTGACGAGCTCTGGAGTGTTGGTCTGAAGTCCTGTAATTAACTCCGTAATCCTTATTCGGATATGTATGTGCTCTGGAGGCATGTGCTTGGCCTATTTCCGATCTTTTAGCCTGTCCTGAATGTCCGAGCGCTAGCCACTGGTTGAGCGCGAGTTGAGTTAGCCGAACGTGAGCTGGACTATAGACATACGTGTCGAGTGCTGATTGGTCTTCCTCTTTTGTGGTATTTCAATTTATATGTCTCATGATTTAAGGATTTATATTTTTGATTTTTAATGAAACTTGAATCCATTTGTTTTGTATTTGATAAACTAAATACTTTGCTTTAAATGCCTTGAATGCTTCATGCTTTCTATTTGGAAGATTTTTGTATCCTATATTTGAATTATACAAACAATTGACAGTGGTCATTTTTTATGAAACCTCTTATACTTAGACCACTATCAATTGAAAACTTATGATAAGGTAGCGGATTACTCACGAGCTTTATATAAAGCTCATATGGATTCGTCCATGATATGTACAAGTGATATGAAGGTAGGTTATGGGACCCACAACTGTAATGAGAAGTAAAGTGTGCGTGAGCTACGTGACTCACGATTAAGGTAAATATGAAGTTCAAAAATGTGTGAGATATGTGACTCATAGTTGAAGTAAACATGAAGTTCAGAAGTGTGTGTGAGGTATGGGACTCACCATTAGAGTATGATGAAGCTTAGATGTGAACGTGGGGTATGAGACCTACAATTGATGTACTATTAATGAATGTAATGTTCCAAAGAAAATCTAGACTATCTAGATACAAGAAGGATTTATGTAACTTGTGTAAATTACTTTCGCTGCAATAATTAAACTTGATGTGATGTATAACTGGAATGGATTTATTTAAGAAACTTCATCGCATCCCCTAATTCGCATTGAGTGGGTTTCGGGATGTGACAAAATTCGCAACTAAAATAAAAAATTTGCCTCAAAAAAAATTGAGGCATATAATAGCCTTTTTTTTTCAAAACATGCATCGAAAATCGCCCCTGGCTATTTCGAATGGCTAGATTTTGAAAAACATACATGAAATGCATATATAATTCACAAAAAAGCAAATAACAAAGTGCAAAGTTATGACAGTTTGAATCCGCGACCAAAATAGAGAAATTTGCCTTAAAAATAAAAAAATGAGGCTTATAATGGCCTTTATTCTCAAACCACTTGTTGCAAACCACATTCAGCCATTCAGATGGCTAGAACTCAAAGAAATACATAAAATGCATGTATGATTTTCGTAAATCGGATAATAGAGCGCCAAGTTATAACTATTTGAATCCGTAACCAAAATAGCAATATTTGCCTCAAAAATAAAAAAACTGACACTTATAATGGCACTGTTTCTCAAAACAGGCATCGAAAATTGTCTTTGGCAGTTTCAGATGGCTAGATCTCGAAAAAATACATGACATACATATATAATTTGTGAAAAGTGGATAAGAGAGCGTCAAGTTATGGCAGCTTGAATCCACAACCAAAACAACGAACTTTGCCTAAAAAAAATGAGGCTTATAATGGCATTTTTTCTCAAAATATGCATCAAAAACCATCCTTGGCTATTTCGGATGGCTAGATCTCGAAACAATACATGAAATGCATATATAATTCGTGAAAAACAGATAATCGAGCGCCAAGTTAAGGCAGTTTGAATCTGCAACCAAAATAGAGAATTTTACCTCAAAAATGGAAAAAAAAAATTGGGCTTATAATGGCCTTTATTCTCAAACCACTTGTCGTAAAACCACCTTCGGCTATTCAGATGGATAGATCTCATAGAAATACATAAAATGCACCAATGATTTGCATAAATTGGATAATAGAGTGCCAAGTTATAGTTGTTTGAATCTGCAACCAAAATAGCAAAATTTGCCTCAAAAATAAAAAATTCATGTTTATAATGACTTTTTTTTTTCTCAAAACAAGTATCGAAAATCGCCTTTGGCAGTTTTAGATGGCTAGATCTCAAAAAAATACATGAGATGCATATATAATTCGCGAAAAGTGGATAATAGAGCGCCATGTTATGGCAGTTTCAATCCGTAACCAAAATAGCGAAATTTGCCTCAAAATTAAAAAAATGAGGCTTATAATGGCATTTTTCTTTTCAAAGTATTTTTCGCAAATTTCCTTCAGCCATTTAGATGGTTAGATCTCTAAGAAATACATGAGATGCATATATGATTCACATAAATCGAATAATAGAGTGCCAAGTTATAACTGTTTCAATCTGCAACCTAAACAACGAAATTTGCCTAAAAAAAAGTGGCTTATAATGGTTTGTTTTTTCAAACCATACGTCACAAATGCCTTCGGGCATTCAGATGATTAGATCTCAAAGAAATACATGAAAAACACCTATAATTTGAGCAAATCGGATAACAAAGCGCCAAGTTATAACTGTTTGAATCTGCAGCTAAGACAACAAAATTTGTCTCAAAAATGAAAAATTGAGGCTTATAAAGACATTTTTTTTCTCAAAATAGGCATCAAAAATTGCCTGCAGTTTCATAAAGCACCAAGTTATGGCAGTTTGAATTTGCAACTAAAACAACGAAATTTACCTCAAAAGAAAAAATGGGGCTTATAATGGTATTTTTTCTCAAACCATTTGTCGCAAACTGTCTTAAGCCATTCAAATTGCTAGATCTCAAAGAAATAAATGGAATGTATGTATGATTAACGTAAATCAGATTACAGAGCACCAAGTTATAACTGTTTGAATTCACAGCCAAAACAATAAAATTTGCCTCAAAAATAAAAAAATTAAGACTTATAATGGCCTTTTCTCTCAAAAGAGTTGCCTTGACAGATGTCATTTTACTAATGGTTATTGTGTTTATCTTGGGGAAACTTATGTTTCCTGGTATTGTATTCTAAGAAACAAGCTACTATTTCTTGGTCCACTGCTGAAATCATGAGAAATCATGCATGTAGCTCATGCAAGGGTGAAATATGACGGAATTGTTGATGCCTTTATTTTGTACTAGTTTGGATGGAGGAGGTGCCACATTCAATTATTATTCTACTCCAGCTTGATGCATGTTTCAATGTTTTCTCAATGAAATTTCCATAAATCTCCATAAAGAAAACGAAAAAAAAACAGTTGAGGAACCCTAGTCAATATTTAATCTTGTTTCTTCAGTTCTCCCGAAGAGGAAACAGTAGGCAGCTTGCCACAGTCATAACGTACAGCATCTATTATCCTGCTGTAAAGAAGCCTGTTAAATATCAATTCTCTAAAGAACTTCATCAACCAGCCAGACCCATCTTGTTGCATCCATCCTGATAGATACGAAGCGGCGATCAATAGGGACACACGCCACCTTCGTTCCTTAACGTAGCTCTCTATGGCTTTGGCTGTCTCTTGCGGCACAAGCCTCCCGAATCGAATAAACGATTCGCCAATATGTCGGCCAAGGATGACCGCATCTTCTAGGGCTGCGCAACCACCTTGACCAAGATCAGGTGTCATGGGGTGCAAGGCATCACCGGCCACAGTGATGGTTCCTTTGCATGCATTTCCAAAAATTACATCCCATGGAAGCCTGAACAAAAGGGGGGACCATGTCAACGTGGAGGGATCAGAGTGTCCGACAACATCCAAGTATATTGGAGGGAAGTCCTTGGCAACGTTTCCAGTGACCTCTCTTCGTATCAATTCTGGCTTTCCTCCCATGTCTTGTCCTGAGAAATTGTATATATTAATTGTTTTGAATGATGATATTTACAGAAATTTAGAAGAATAGGCGAATAGGTAATATTTACAAGTCCACGCAGAAGTGATTTATTACCACTCTTTAATATATATAAGAATTTTAAAGATACATACATTAGGGCGTTTTAAATTTTGAATGAATTTAATTTTTTTTTTTTAAAAAAAAAAAATTCTACTTTTACTTGTTTCCTAAAATGGTTATATTTTTTTTTAAGGTAAATCACACATTTTCTCCCTAGAGAACATGAAGCCTCAACTTTACATATGAAGAGATAGAGGAGATATGAGTCAAACTATACCTAAAAAATGTATCATTTTCAATAAAAATAGCTATCCAAAACATCATACCAAATTCTTTTTATTAGTGTTTATTTATTTTTTTTTTTTGGAGAATAGAAAATAGTTTTTGAGAATGTATGAAAAGGGTAACAGTTTTGCAAATCATATCCTGCAATTCAAAACCAGCTAGGGTTTGGCAAGTTAATTGATATTTGTATTTCGAGAAATACAAGCCAGGAATTGGCCCCGGCCCTCTTTCCTAACCCAGGCAACTTCTTCACACGAATATCCCTTGTTAAGCTTTAGTTCATTTTCTCCTAAACATTAATTTACTTTTCTTTTTATTTTTTAATGTTAATTTTAATAATACCTTTTTTTTTTATTAAATTCAAATCAACTTAACAAAACCTTATTCCAACTACTTGAATCCTGTTTACACTAAAATTCAACATCGTAAATATTAACATCACTATTTAGTATTTACAATACAAAGTCATTCTTCTCTTTTCATTATTGAAGTCTTTATGTCTATTATTTAGAAGTTCATTATACTCAATAGTGATCTTAAATTTATGCATCAAACATGTTTTATTTGTATGATTGATGTCAAATTTAATTAAATAATAGTTAAAATTAGATATAATTTTTTTAATTATCCTCTGAAAAAAAGTTGGACTAATTCAAACAATATATTTTTACAATAAGAGACATTTTTAAATGATTATTTTTTTCATAAATATGTAATTCAATAATCAGATTTATTAGAATATTCAAAAGAAAATTATATTTTATCTACAAGACATTGATTTCGGAAACTTTTGTGTGGTATTGTGAAAAATTAAACCCACACCAATTACGTAGAAAGTGAGCACTCGCATAACTTTGATACTAATTTACCAACTTCTAAATTTTAATGTTTCATATAGATTAGCCTGGTCCATTCCAATTATTATTATTATTATTATTTCTTTTCTCATTCAATTGTAGACACAGTTCAAATTATTTAATTGGCCTCGTTCGTAAAATACCTGATTACAGTTTGGGTTGGAGGGAATTTTCGTACCCATCATAAGGCAAGGGCTTATGGAAACCTATAGCCATTATATGCTAAGCCCTAGACTAGTGATAGCCCGGCCCAAACAAAGCCCATAAGAACCCATACCTTTTTTATTTTTTCTTTTTTGAGTCTAGCTAGTCTTGATTATTTTAAATCCCTACTAAACAATTCTTTTCTTGTCCTTGCATAAACTTGAGTCATGTTTTAATTTTAAAAATGACAATGTAATGTTATTGGACACTACTCGGTTCAACACAACCATATATACTTTCATACTTTTTCTAATGCCTAAAAATATTGAATTGATCAAGAATGGAATGGTCCAGACCAGTCAGACAGTAACTTAGCATAAGATGGTGATGGTGATAATGGTATAGTGGTGTGGTGTTAGACCCTTACTAAGTTGACATGAAGGCATGGGCATGGGGAGACGTCCTACCTTGGTGGCATTGGCATAGGCATGGGGAGGCATGCTATGCCTTGGAATGTTAATCAAGAATGGAATGACATTCGGGACTTAGAATGTTATTCAGGAGTAGAATGACATTCGGGAGTGAGAATGACTTTCCGAAAATGAGATGTCTTGAAGGATATGTCGAAAATATTCTAAGTATTGGAGGGATACTTAGACATTTTAGAGTTGGTGCAGCTGATGTGCATGCCTTTGATAGCAAGGGTCAGGCTGCACTTTGCGAATAGTTTGGCGCATGAATTACCTTTGGCAAGGCAAATGCGCACAGGGGGAAGAATTGGTTCTGCAAGGGGTTGTGTCTACTCCTATCAGGTGGACAAATCTTCATAAGACATATATAGAAGGGAGTACCTCCTTGAGGCGCCCATGGGCGAGTGGCCTATGCGGCTAAGGAAGACTAAGACATGTGGGGGCATGGTTTGGCAACGAGAGTTGACACGGAAACATTGGTTGGGTCAAGTGGTGCGCGGGTCCAAGGCTGACTACACATAGCCGTTTCCTTGAGTGAGGGCTCGGGGTGGCATTAGCTTTGACAACATAGGTGGTGGCAGTTGCTGGACTGGCAGAAGGCAAGTCTCTCTAAGGGCAGCCAAGGGGAACCGCTTGCAACCGCTGCTGTGTTGGCGCATAGATCCAAGGGCTTATATTGTGTGCGACAGTAGGATGAATGGATTCTCACAAATGGCACAAATCCAAGGCTTCAGATAGCCCTAACAGTTGGGGGTGCAACTGCAAGGCACAGGTGGCAGTCTGTAACAAACCCTAACAGTTGGGGTGTAACTACAGGCCATGTGCGTGTCACATACATGCATATGGGCGGTTGAGATTTTTGGCTATATATAGGGGTGAGAGGTCTCTTGTAAAGGACAGGGAGCAAGGCAAAGAAGTAGAGAGAGGGAAGAACACTAGCGTGTGTCTCTTTGTGTATGCAGAGTGTCTTGTAGTCCCACAGAATCTGATTCCTTTGTATTCATAATTGTGTGAATTAGTGAATAAAAGATTAGGGGTTTTCCCTGTGTGTTTCTGTGTCTACTTTCCTATTCCGTTGTGCTAAACACCGTGTGTGTGTGTATTGGTGAGTGATTTGAGTGGCTGGTTGTCCGGCGACAACGCCATCACAAGCAAAATTTGGTGCTTGAAATTGACCTTGTGACAGTTGGTATTAAAGCGCGGTTCTGACCATGGCTTGTGGCTCAAATGCTGATTTGCGTGAAATGGTAGCCCGGATGGAGGACTTCCGTGGATCTCCCTAGTTAGATGATGTTGTGCCTCTCTCCGTCCAGTGCGATAGGATGTTTGAGATCGTGGAGAATGTCCAGAAAGCCCAGGACGAACTCAGAAAGGTGGAGGAAGATCATTATCTTGAAGGACAAGTCAAGATTAGTGACCTCTTGGGCGGTCTTGGGGCCTTGGCTGAATCTCTCAAAGGCAAATTGGACACACTGGATGCAGACATGACGTTGTTGAAACGGGCATTGCACACTGGTACTGTTGGTATGCACATGGGCAGACAAAAGGCCAAAGTACCAGAACCAAAGGCGTTCTCTGGCACTCGGAATGCTAAAGAACTGGAGAATTTTCTGTGGGATTTGACCCACTATTTTTAGGCTGTACACATTCCGGATGGTGAGTGGGTGAATCTCACATTCATGTACTTGACCGGGGATGCAAAACTGTGGTGGCGCGCTCAGTCAGAAGACACTTCACGTCCTCAAATTGTGACTTGGGACATACTGGTGGCAAAAATAAAGGAGTAATTCCTCCCAAGCAACACGGCATGGCAGGCTCATGATGCTTTGCGACGGCTCAGACAGACTGGAACTGTCACGGGAGTATGTCAAATAGTTCTCTTCCTTGATGCTTGACATAAAAAACATGTCTAAGGAGGACAAAATCTTCAATTTCATTGCTGGTCTTCAGAATTGGGCACAAACAGAACTGTGTCGACAAGGTGTGAAAGACTTCTCCGCAACCATAACAGCAACCGATGCCTTGGTGGACTACAAGTTGCAGGCTAACACTAGGGACAGCAGCACAGGGGCTGAGGGTGCTGGAAAAGACAGATCCAAGGAGCGCAAGAAGGAAAAAAAGAAAGTTGAAAAAACTGGTTCTTCGGAGGGGCGAACGAACAAAGCCTCGAGTTCTATGGAGCCTTTCAAAGGCCAGACCCTAAGCGGATGCTATATCTATGACGAACCACACCGGGCTAGAAATTGTCCAAAGCTGGAAAAACTGAACGTTTTTACTGCAGAAGAGGAAGAGAGTTCAGAAGAGAAAACCGTGAGGGTTAGCCCCATCCAACTTCTCAATGTGTTGTAGAAGGAGGAGTCAGTTCCAAAGAGGGGGTTGATGTTCGTGGACATACTGCTGAACAACCAAGTTGTTAGTGCAATGGTGGACATGGGGGCTACTAACAACATTGTCTCGGACAGGGAAGTGTATAGGTTGGACCTTGCTCTACAGCCAGATTCTAGTGTGATCAAGGCAGCCAATTCCGAGGCAAGTCGGGTTGCTAGGGTAACGAGGGGTGTTCAGGCCAAAGTAGGAAACTGGAGTGGGGAATGCAGTTTCTTGGCCATGCCTTCGGATGATTTCCAAGTCATCCTTGGGTTAGAATTTTTCCAAAAGGCAAAGGCAATTGTGATGCCTCACCTTGGTGGAATGCTGATTATAGACGAGGGAAGTCCATGTTTTGTTCCTTTCTCGAGAGCAAAGAAGGGAAGGGTTTCAAGTATGTCTGCAATTTGGGTCTTCGAAGATTCAGAAGGTTCTGATGGCGGGAAAAAGCCCTACTTGGATGCTTTGGTAGGCAACAATGTAGCAGTGCCAAAAGCTGCAAGGAACATGTCAGGTGGCATGCAGGCCGGGGGCTTGAATTCAGAAGTTTAATGTTCTAAAAGTAATGGGTGGGCTGGCTGGTGGGAAAGGGTCAATCGTAACCAGAAACAGTGGCAAACTTTCCTAAATTTGATGGTCGATGGTTCTGTCGATAAAAGTGGCTAAAGGCTAGAGTTCTTTAGCAAGACTTGGTGGGGGCCAAGTGTGTTCTGCATGGGTAACAGCCAGTGCAGAAAGATGTTGTGGGTACCGGTTAGGCGCAGTATCAAGACAAGTGACACGGTGCAGCGATGGGATGTCTGTAGAGGTAGTGTTGGTCCGATGAGGACATCGACTTCTTCTAGTGGGGGTGGTTTGTTAGACCCTTAATAAATTGACATGGAGGCATGGGGTATAGGGAGGCATGTCCTACCTTGGTGGCATTGGCATAGGCATGGGGAGGCATGCTATGCCTTGGAATGACATTCGGGACATGGAATGTTAATCAGGAGTGGAATGACATTCGAGACTTGGAATGTTATTCAGGAGTGAAGTGACATTCGGGAGTGAGAATGACTTTCCGAAGATGGGATGTCTTGAAGGATATGTCGAAAATATTCTAAGTATTGGAGGGATACTTAGACATTTCAGAGTTGGTGTAGCTGATGTGCATGCCTTTGATAACAACGTTCAAGGATACACTTTGTGAACAATTTGGCGCATGGATTACCTTTGGCAAGGCAAATGCGCACAGGGGGAAAAATTGGTTCTGCAAGGGGTTGTGTCTACTCTTGTCAGGTGGACAAATCTTCATAAGACATATATAAGGGGGAGTACCTCCTTGAGGCGCCCATGGGCGAGTGACCTAAGCGACTAAGGAAGACCAAGACATGTGGGGGCATGGTTTGGCAATGAGGGCTGACACGGAAACATTGGTTAGGTCAAGTGGTGCGCGTGTGATATCCCGACCCGGGATACGACACAGTTTTCCGAGGTTAATCGACTAAATAGTGTAATGTGGGCTGTTTGAGCTCTATATCATGGTATTTCATGGAAACAAACGATTAAGGGATGAGAATGGTTTGCTTAGCATACATAGTGTCGGGCAACAACCAAGCACCCTAGGACCCAACATCGTAGTGCGTGCAAACATGCATTTCCATGCACAGCCATATTTCATGAACGTGTAGTAAAACAAAAATGAGTGTATGTGTTCGTTGTTATAAATATATTTATATGCGCATATATGGATATATAGGCTTTTGTAAGAGAGTATTGTATATATGTATACATGTATGAATACATGTGGCATGATGTATAGTAGAAATATATATACATGTATATGTAATAAAATATCAAGAAAGGAAAAAGGGGCTGCATTTGGGCTAGTGACCAGTGAGTATGTCATTATGTGTGTGTGTGTGTGTGCTTGAGTGTGTTTGGGAACCACACCAACCGACCTTGGTGGAGGTGGTGTGTGTATGTATGTATATATATGTGTGAAGGTACGTGGATGGTTAGGGTTCAAAGGGCAGTTCTCTGCACTCAAGGATGACTGCAAGAGAGAGAGAGAGAGAGAGAGAGAGAGAGAAAAGGCAGTGGGTGTTATTGTGTATATATACATATATATATATATATATATATACGGGTTGTGAGTTGAGAGGTTAGAAAAGAAAGGGAAGGATCAGGAACTGAAGAGGAGAAGAGAAAGATAGAGATTGAAGCAGAAACAGAGAGGTCGGGAGGGTCACCGAGAGCAAACAAGAAAATTCAGGTTTGTTTACATAGTTACTGTTTTATAATATAGAGCATGAAATGTATATTTATCCATAGGGTCTAAATCGGCATGATTTATAGGTTATGATGCAAAAAGAATTGGTTTAAATAGTGTAGAAATGACTGAGAAAAGAGAAGTTGCAGGTCCTATGAATAAATCGGGTTTCATGGAAATCTTGTTTAAAACTTGTCTTGGAGTTTAAGAAAATGACCCTCTAACTTGCAGAAACATATAGGAAGAAATTGCGGTTCAAACTGTGGCTAAAAAGCCATGAACTGATGGGATTATCAGACCATCGGAAAATCGGGTTCTCACAAAAAACCCACTGTTCGAGAAGATAGGGCAGTTTAAATTAAAAGTAAACCCTAGATATGGAACCCTTGTAAAAATTGGAATAAAACGTCATTCAAAAAAGAGGGAAAAATCCATCGGAAACCGGTGACCAGTCGCCGGAGAAGACGACTGTATACAACTAGAACCCTATCGGAATGTCGTAGGGAAGACGATGATGGGGGTTGGTTCAAACGGCGTCGCATGCGGGGCAGTGGGGCTCGAAGCTACATCGTTTTAGTGTAACTTTTGTTTTAATTAAAATAGAAATGGACTGTTTGGTTGCAGGGATAATAAATGGAAATTAGGTTTGGGTTTAACCGAACCATAGATAAGGTGAATATGGTAGTTATGCTATTCCGGTTCTATGAATTGAACTGAACCGTTTGGTTCAGTAAAGAACCAGACCGATTAGGGTTTCCAAGCAGTGAACCCACTGGTTCAGACCCCAACTTTGGAAAATTATAAACCGACCCCAGAAGTTTTAGGAAATGTCACTGTGGCCCAAATAGAAAAATTAATAAAATATTAAGTTTTACAAAAGTACCCTTATTTCAAATATGGGTCAAACGAAGTCTAAATGATGCAAATGAATAGTCAAAACTTATTATCTCGGATGTTCTGAGTCCAATGGTGAGGTCCGTTTCATGAGATGGGGTCCTGAAGGATAAAATACCATAAAAGTGCAAAATGATCCATTTTGCCCTTTTTAGTACAAAAGTCCAAATGGGATTCCGCAAAAGCCTAAACCGACTTTCTTCGGCGTTTCGAACTCAATGGAAAGGTCTAAATTAGTGTTAGAGATACTTATGATAGCAAGGCATAAAATTTGTTGAATAGCATTAATTCTAAGACGGATCTATTGATATATAGGGGACTCGACAGGAAAGGGCAAACTCACTGGGATACTGATTTAAGAACGTACATTTAGAGGTAAGTAAATTCCCTTTCTCTTCCATGTGGTGTTTCTAAAGCCAAGTTTATTCCTTACTACCAAACTTGTACTCTTGAAAGTACCTCACATTATTGCTATCCACAATGTGATATTGTTCTATCTTGTGAACATTGATTGACTGCTATATCATTGTTATCATGTTGAACCATGCCTTGAAAGGCCTACTGTTATGCTTTCATTGTATATATGATATTCCATTTTTATACTCTTATGGAATCACTTATGATCATGAAATGTTTATGTATATCGGATTTGTGCTCAGTCACAATATCCATCTGATGCTTTTTGATTGATTGGAGACCTACGGGTCAAGTCCGTGAACGGACATATGGCAATTCATTGGAATTCACTAGGGGGTATGCCGGGCCCCAAAAGACCGAGAGTGTGCCGAACCCTGACACAGAATAAAAGCATCTCTTATGACTGATAGAACCTAATTGTTGAATGATATCATCCCTTATGATTTTTCGAGTCTCGAGGGACTTGTATTATTGATTTGACTGTGATCGGTTCATTGTGGCAGTGCTTCATTGTTTTTCATATTATCATTGAAATTCTTCATATTGATATTACACCCAATACTTCTGATTGTGTATTGTGATTACTGTTCATTGGCCCTCGTGGCAATTGTTATCTTACATTGAGAGGACATCCTTCATTGATTTGATTGTGATCGGTTTATTATGGCAGTACATTCATGTTGATACATTGTTATTGAGAGTTTCATGTTGATGTTGTATCCATTACTCCTAACTGTACATTGTGACCTATTGTTCATTGGCCCTCAGGGCAACTGTTCTCATTGGCTATCACAGCATCTCTTTTCTTATGATTGGCAATCATAATCTTATTCATGGATTCATATTCACTGATACTAGTGTCGGATATTTGTTTTTACTTGTTGAGCTCTCGTAGCTCATTCCACCCTACTTACCCCCATTTCAGGTGATGACGCTGCAAGACTCCAGTAGGAGTCTACAAGCGTAGGAGGACATTTTGAGGAACTGTACCAGTCTATGTTTTAGTTTTCCCATATATTCACCACCCACGGGTGCTGGTTACGTTTGGTTCTTATTTTGTTTACTGTAGAGCTATATTATGTATTGATAAGACTTCCGCTGACATTGTGTACTGTAAAGACTTCCGCTGATCACTATTATTGATAAGACTTCTGCTGTTATCGTTTTAAGATTTTAGTACTTTACATATTAGTACTATGATACAGGAATGGAAAAAGTAGGGACGACTTTCGGGTCGGCCCCGCGACACGAGATCCGCATAGGGTGGGTTTCGGGTCATGACAACGCGGGTCCAAGGCTGACTACACATAGCCGTTTCCTTGAGTGAGGGCTCGGGGTGGCATTAGCGTTGATAGCATAGGTGGCAACAGTTGTTGGACTAGCAGAAGGCAAGTCTCTCTAAGGGCAGCCAAGGGGAACCGTTTGCAATCGCTGCTGTGTTGGCGCATAGATCCGAGGGCTCATATTGTGTGTGGCAATGGGATGAACAGATTCTCATAGTTAGCGCAAATCCAAGGCTTCAGATAACCCTAGCAGTTGGGGGCGTAACTACAAGGCACAGGTGGCAGTCTGTGACAAACCCTAGCAGTTGGGGTGTAACTGCAGGCCATGTGCGTGTCACATACATGCACATGGGCGGTTGAGATTTTTGGCTATATATAAGGGTGTGAGGTCTCTTGTAAAGGGCAGAGAGCAAGGCAGAGAAGCAGAGAGAGGGAAGAACACTGACGTGTGTCTCTTTGTGTGTGCAAAGTGTCTTGTAATCCCACGGAATCTGATTCCTTTGTATTCATAATTGTGTGAATTAGTGAATAAAAGGTTGGGAATTTTCCCTATATGTTTCTGTGTCTACTTTCCTATTCCGCTGTGCTAAACACTGTGTGTGTGTGTGTTGGTGAGTGATTTGAATGGCTGGTTGTCCGGTGACAACGCCATCACAGGCGAAAATTTGGTGCTTGAAATTGACCCTGTGACATGTGGTGTGGTGGGTAGAAAGCTAACCTTTAGAAGTAGATTTGCAAACGAGGAACCAATAAAGCTCTTTATCTGTAAGAGGAACAAAACCACCCCTTTTGCCCACATCTACAAACTGCTGGATTTCATGCTGCAACCCATGGCCTTCAGGAAACACGGCTAAACCACGCATGGCTGATCGCCCAGAATTCACCGGTGCACGAAGCCCTAACCAACGAGCCACCACTGAATGCACCCCATCACACCCTATCAAAACCTATAATCCCAAACAATTTTTAGAAAACCAAACATGTTCCTAACAAAATATACTTCATTTTTGGAGCCTTATAAATATTAACACAAAATAGTTCAGTGTCTAGAAATGAAAAAATTTATTAAATAATCCATTTTACAGAACATTTTCTTAGATATCAGGAATCTCAAAAGGTTAAGAGTTTGGAATGGAGTAGTCAAAAAATTAGCTTCACAGTTTTGTCCCAATCCTGATATGTAATGGGACGGGTTCAATGCCTCATTTTGCTTCCACCCCATATTTTATCGAAATTCATTTCATTTACAGCGTGATATGACAGATCCCAACTCCGATTAAATGGCCGTCCCAAATAAAAATGTACAATGTATGTTAAACCCTAATATCGGATCCATGAAAATAAATAAAACTTGTGATTTTGGGTTATTTATGGGCCTCAAGATGGGCCAACCTCAGCGTTTGTAGTAAGTTTACCTTGGCTTTGACGACAGTTCCATCTTTCAAGTGTATGATGGAAATGGATGAGCCATCATCTTGCTTGTGGGCTTCAACTGAGGTTAATTTGGAAGAGAATCGGATGGTGTTAATGGGCAGTTCCTCCGCGAGAGCCTCAAGCAAGGCTTTACGATGCACCGACCTAGGTGCAGCTGCACTGTATATCATCAATAACCCACATTACCACTATGTCATGTTCCTAAACCAATTTGGGCTCTCAACCCCATTTAACCGAGTGAATTGCATGGATAACAAAAACTCAAGGAAATGAGAGAACTTTCTTTGGACTCGGCCCAATAGGTATCACATATAATACTAAATTGTGCATTCTGGCCTCAGAGGCCCTTAATAATGATGTCCATTAATACAGTAATATATTAATTTAAATCCTATCCTAATTTTGGCACATCATTTCAAATATAAATTTGAGTTTGTCATTTCAAAAAGTGTTTGGAGAGAACATAATAACAAGATTTTTGGAGTAGCTCACCTGGCTTTTCCAGTCATAGAAACATCTTGAATAACTCCACTGCTAACATTCGTCATGAATCCCCTGAATTAAAAAAAAAAGAAAACAAAAACAAAAAAGAGTTTATTTTCTCTTCTTTTTTTTTTGAACTTTCACAGTAACAGAGAAACTTAAATGAAAGAAAGATCATCTTGAAAAATCTATTTCAATTAGATTAATGTTCTAAAAAAACAAAAAAATGGTTGGATATTAAGAGACAGACAAGAGAACTATGGTAATCAATTATTGAATCAATGGGTTAGATTAATACAAGAAAAAATAAAAAAAATCGGAGAAGAGAGACAAAGCAAAATCTGAGAAAGGGAGAGTTTTAGTGTGTGTGTGACTGGCAACAAAAAAAAAAAAAAAAAAACAAAAAAGCATTACCTAGTGCAAGGGGCATAAACAGAAGTGAGCTTGTGAGCAACACCAAGGGCAGCAAGAGCAACCCAAGCATTTGGGAAGAGGGTCAAGGCAGCACCGGTGGCTCTCAGCTCTTCCGATCTCTCTAACACCAAAGCTCCAATCCCCACTCTCTTCAACGCCACCGCCACGGCCAACCCTGCTATTCCTGCCCCTACTACCACAACATCCTCCACCATTTCCATCTCTCTCTTTGCCACCTAGTTTTTCTCTTACTGGCGGGTGATCTTCGTGTCTATATATATATAACTTTGGCGTGGGTTCCATAATTGACAATTGCATCAGCCGTTCGATTAAAGAAAAGGATAATGCCAGTGATGAAATTAAGGTCATTTAATAACAGGAAAATGCATAATCTCTGATTAGGAGCGTGTGAAATACCGAAAAAAAAGTCTGTGACATGGAAGCATGAAACAATTTAATGGTTATTTAATTAAAAAAAAAAAAGTCTGTGACTTTTCATTCCTCAGAGTACAATAATTTTGTATAATTTTCTCATAAGTATTATATTATAATATCAAACAACCATCTCTTTCTAAAATTACAAAAAATGAGACCTATTTTTGAAAAGTGAGATGAAAGTAAGAGTTTGGTTTGCACGCGCTGAAAAAGCGCATGGTAACTAATATTGGTCAAATTATTTAAAATAAAATTAATATATCCATGAGAAACAACAATATTGGCAGCAGGTTGCGTGTCAAGGCATATCTCGCGGCACTTTGTACTGATATATGGGACGTTCTCATGAAACGGCCGTCAGCTGCCCCTGCCCCTGTTTTCTCTATTACAATTAATATATGTATGTTGGGATTTGGGAGTGTCTCAAGTCGTATCAGTTAGTGTGCAGAAGAGGATAAGAGAGCGGCTAACAAGTCTCTCATTTCAATTCACTCGATCCTTTTCCTTTTTTCAAGTCCAATGATGAGTAAGAGGAAATTTTCTAACTAGATGTGCAGACGTTTGTGCCGAACTTCGCTTTGTCTGTTGAAAGGGTAGATTTTGTCACATCGAATAAGAACTACTATTTTAATTAACTTGAACTGATTGGATGAAAAGATAAAATGAAAAAAATAATAATAATGTTATTTAAGGTTCTATAGACGTTATTTTTAATTATTAGATAATTTAATAATTACATTTTTATTTATTTCAATTTATCTCTAGCTTTAAAAACTATTTAATGATCTATTTTTTTTTTATATAAGTTGGAATTTGCAAAAACATTATTCAAAGTTTTTTAAAGGATAGTTTCTTGTCACTTTTTTTTTTCATTAGTATTGCGTGTAACATCTTTTCTTTAGACTGAGTTTGAAGGACATCTGTTGTAATACCCCGACCCGGGATACGGCACAAATATCGAGGTAAGTCGATACAATAATAAAACCCGAACTGTTTTAAGTTTATGTTGCATAATTAAATGGATATGTATATATGAATATATATGCATAATAATGTATTAAAGTGATCTCATGAATATATATATATATATATAAATATGTATATGGCCATATAAACATATATATGGTAGATTGAATAATATATGTAAATATATATATATATATATATAAGAAATAGGTGTGAGGTGTCTTGTGTGCATGGGTATGCTACCACCGCAGCTACAGGTGGCAAGGGCCACCGACTGGGGGTCGGTTAAGGGAATAAAGAAGGAATTTGAAGAGAGAGAAATAGAATCGCAAGAATTGGAAGGAGAGAAAAGAACCAGACGTAGAGATAGAGAGAGAAAACTGAAACTTGAGGTACAGCAGTTGCCTGAGAACAGGTAAACCACTGCGCCTTTATTCTTTAGATTTACTTTATATGATTATAGAACTGATTACTGGAACAGTAGGACCTGAAACAAAGGAGGAAAAACAAGAGAAAATAGAACTGGGTTTCGGTTAGAAATGGTGATTTAAAATAGGTGAACCTAAATGGAAAATTGAACCATAATATGAATAGGAAATTACCCCAGGATCTCAAAACACTTTGAATCAGTTTAAATGGTCAAGAAATGGCCATTCTATGGCCAGTTATTCCCTCACCGGTGCAACGCCGGAAACTGGGAATGGGTGTTGGAAAACCGATCACATGGAGAGCCAAATTTAGTCCTCAAACGTTTCTTTAAATCCTAGATTTCATTTGGAACGAAAACAGTAGAAAACGGACGTGAAATGAGTGAGATCCGTAGAGAATTTTGCTGTTCCGGCGATAATGGCCGAAAAACCCACCGGAGAAGACGACCGGATTAGCGGGGGCTTCTTCGGGTCAGGGTGAGACCGGGTCTGGGTCGGGTCGGGTTGAGATCCGACCGACTGCAATACGGGTACCAACACTGTGTCGTTTTGTTTTAAAATTAAAAGGGATTGGGCTTGTTTGGACACGGACATAGTAAATCAAATTGGGTTTTTGGGGTTGTCTAAAATGTGGATAAGGTAGATAAGAGAATATCTCAATCCGGTTCTCTGATTTGAACTGAACCGGTTGGTTCAGGAAATAGGCAGATCGGTTTAGGGTTTCTGGTCATGAACCAACTGGTTCAGACCGCAACTCTGCATAATTACACTTTGACCCTGAAAGTTATAGGTAATTCCACTAAGGCCCAACAAGAAAATGTTAATTTTACAAGAATAACCCTACCTTAATTACGAGTCAAACGAGGTCCAAATAAGGTAAATGATTAGTCGATTTTTATTATCTCGGATGCTCTGAGTCCAATGGTGAGGTCCGTTTCATGAGACAGAGTCCCGAAAAGTTACGACTTGTAAAAATGACCAAAATACCCCTGCTTCATAGGTGAGTCAAATGGACTCCGATTAAATTAAAGAACTAGTGAATTTTTATTATTCCGAACCCTATGGACTCAATGGTGAAGTCTAAATTGGCATTAGAGATACTTAAGATGACGAGACGTAAGATTGATGAATAAATATTTATTCTAA
The DNA here is from genome assembly GCA_008638375.1 of Nyssa sinensis. Classification (NCBI taxonomy): domain Eukaryota; kingdom Viridiplantae; phylum Streptophyta; class Magnoliopsida; order Cornales; family Nyssaceae; genus Nyssa; species Nyssa sinensis. The sequence continues at coordinate 24,839,006 of CM018032.1, forward strand.
AACACGTTTATTGATATATAGGGAACTTGAAGGGGAAAGGCCCACTCACGAATTTCTAAGCTAAGATTTCATTAGAGGTAAGTAGATACCTTTTCCCTTCCATGTGGTGTTATCAAGCCAAGTTCATTCTTTCACTGCCAAACTTGTACTCCTGAGCGTATCTGATGTTATTGTCTCCACAATGTGATATTGTTCTATCTGGTGGACATTGATTTATTGTTGTACCATTGTCATCATGTTGAACCGTGCTTTGAAATGCCTATTGTTATGTTTCCATTGAATTTATGATATTCCATTTTTATATACTCCTATGGAATCATTTATGATCATGAAATGTTTATGTATACAGGATTTGTGCTCAGTCATAATATCCATCCGATGCTTTTAAATACACTGAAGACCTTCGGGTGGAGTCCGTGAACGGACATATGGCCATACACTGGAATGCACTGAAGGGGGTAAACCGGGCCCCCAAGGACCGAGGGCGTGCTAAGCCCTGACATAGAATAAAAGCATCTCTTACACGATTGCTCAACTATAATTGTTGAATTACATTATTCTTGTGATTATCTTGTATTGCGAGATATTCCTTTATTGATTTATTGTGATCAATTATATTGGCAGTACTTTCTTGTTATTGTATTATCGTCGAGAATTCTAGGACATTGTTATGCCATTCCTACTGATTACACATTGTGATCCCACTGTTCATTTGCCATCATGACAATTGTTTCCATTGGCTATTATAGCATCTTATTTTTATGATTGGCTATCATATTCTTATTTTTGGATTCATATTCTTTTATGATCCTCGATACCAGTGTCGGAGATCTGTATTTACTTGCTGGGCTCTTGTAGCTCATTCCACCCTACTTACCCCTTTTCAGGTAATGACACCGCAAGACCCCAATAGGAGTCTGGAAGCATAGGAGGATATTTTGAAGAATTGTATCAGACTATGTTTTAAATTCTCCCATGTATTCACCACCCACGGGTGCTGGTTATGTTTAGTTTTGACTCGGTACTGTAAAACCATATGATGTATGTTAAGACTTCCGCTGACTATTGTAGTGATAAACTTCCGCTGTTATTGTTTTAAGAATTTGGTACTTTGCATATTAGTACTATGATACAGGAATGGAAAAAGTAGGGACGGCCCCGCGACACGAAATCCGCATAGGGTGGATTTCGGGTCGTGACAGCTTGGTATCAGAGCTATAGGTTCGACTGTGAGTCATGGGAGATAGGACTAGAATTAGAATGGATAGATAAAACTGACGTTCTATGTGATATAGGCATTGATTGTTATCTTACACATTGACTGATTCTCTTATTGGTTATCTTCATTGGTTGTTCTTACAGACATGGTAAACACAAGGCAAGGTCCATTGCCTATGGATCGTCTGGAACAGTTGGAGAGGTTGATGCAGGGCGTCATTGAGTCATTGCCACGGATGCAGGCCGGTACTGATCAACCGGTACAACTGGAACAACAGGAGCAGCCTATCAATATAGGCGGCAACATAGGTGGTCGTCAGGGGAACGAGCGAGACCCTGCATACTTTTATGAACGTTTCCAGAAAATGAAACCCCCGATATTTGATGGTACGGGTGGGGCCACCAAAGCTGAAGAGTGGATGTTAGAAATAAACAGGATTTATGAGATCCTGATGTGTACTGACATTCAGAAAGTGGCCTATGCCACATATATGCTCAAGGGAATGGCCCATAAGTGGTGGATAAATGAGAAGGCCAGAGAACCAGGGATGAACTGGCAGCGGTTTACCGAGATCTTCTATAAGAAGTACTTTTCCCAAGAAGTACAAAACTGAAAAGTTGCTGAGTTCATGACATTGCATCAGGGGAATATGACGGTGGAGCAGTACGAGGCCATATTTACTGAATTGGCCAGGTTTTCCCCAGAGGCTATCAATAATGAGAATCGAAAAGCTCGCAAGTTTGAGGAAGGATTGAGGTGGTCTATCAAGGATAGACTGGTGCCCCATCGTCTGGCTAACTACGATGATGTAGTAGAGACAGCTCGGATCATAGAGAGGAGTGGCGAGGAATTCGCCAAGAGAAAGGGGAATCAGAAACAGGGAGGTAATCAGAATAAGAGGCAAGGGCCTTCTTCTTCCGGACTGGGACCCACATTTACCAGACCTGGAGCTGTGTCACAAGCAACAGGGTCCGGTCAGAAGAAACAGGGCAACACTAAAGAAGGTGCAATCAAATGCCCTCGTTGTGAGAAGGTCCATAAAGGCCAGTGCCTCAAGGATAGCAATATTTGTTACTACTGTGGCCAGGAAGGACATTTTGCGAGGGATTGCCCCAAGAAGGGTCAGGCCACGACAAGTGCTACTTCGGTTAGAGCGCCGGGACCCGGAGTAGCAGCACCTAGATCTCAGATCCAGAGGAGTGGACAAGGAAGCGTCCAGCAGCAAGCAGGACGGGTTTTCTCCATCGTGCCAGGAGACATGCAGGCTACAACCTCTGTAGTCGCAGGTACTCTTTTAGTCTGCTCACAGCCTGCTCGTGTTTTATTTGACACTGGATCTACACATTCATATATATCCCCTACATATGCTGCTAGATTGAACATAGTGACAGAACCCTTAGGATATTTACTGAATGTTTCTATACCATCGGGGAAATCTTTGTTGGGAGATACCATGTATAAGAATTGTGCAATACAGATTGGGGATATACATTTGCTAGCTGACCTGATACCATTGGGAATTTGTGGGTTTGATGTTATCCTTGGAATGGACTGGCTGGCCGCCAACTATGCCACGATAGACTGTGAGGCCAAGCGAGTTCTCATACAAAATCCTCGATTTTCGATCGTTGATTTTAAAGGGACAGGGGTGGCTTCACCACCCTACTTTGTTTCCTCTATCCAGGCTAGGCGTCTGCTTCGCAAGGGATGCCACGGGTTCTTATGTAGTGTCCAAAATGTTGACTCACAGCAGCCTGAACTAGGGAAGATTCCTATTGCCAGGGAATTTCCCGAGGTATTTCTGGATGATCTTCCGGGGATGCCCATAGATAGGGAGATAGAGTTTTGCATTGATATATTGCCAGGCACTACTCCAATATCCAAAACCCCATATAGGATGGCACCAGCAGAATTAAAAGAGCTGAAGCTCCAGTTACAGGAATTATTGGACAAAGGTTTTATACGACCTAGTTCATCACCATGGGGTGCACCTGTATTGTTTGTAAAGAAAAAGGATGGAACCATGAGGTTATGTATTGACTATCGTGAACTGAACAAGGTTACCGTCAAGAACAGGTATCTACTGCCTAGAATAGATGATCTGTTCGATCAGTTGAAGGGGGCTCAAGTATTCTCGAAGATTGACCTGAGGTCCGGTTATCACCAGCTGAAGGTCAAGCCCGCTGATATTCAGAAGACGGCATTTAGAACACGGTATAGACATTATGAGTTTCTTGTTATGCCATTTGGGGTGACCAATGCCCCAGCTGCATTTATGGATATGATGAATCGTGTATTTAAGTCGTATTTGGATGACTTTGTGATTGTGTTCATAGATGATATCTTGGTTTATTCTAAGAACCAAGAAGAACACGAGGTACATCTGAGGAGAGTTCTACAGAAGCTAGAGGAGCAGAAATTGTACGCTAAGTTGAAGAAGTGTGAGTTCTGGCTCCCTAGTATAGCATTTCTGGGACACGTGATCTGTAAGGAAGGAATCTCTGTCGATTCGAAAAAGATTGAAGCAATCATGAATTGGCCTCAACCCACTAGCGTCACAGAAGTGCGAAGTTTCATGGGGTTAGCAGGCTACTATAGGAGATTTGTGAAAGACTTCTCCAAGATAGCTACGCCAATTACCCAACTGACTAGGAAGGGTGTTCCTTTTGATTGGACTGAGGAGCAAGAGAGGAGTTTTCAAGAATTGAAGGAACGTCTAGTTACAGCTCCTATATTAACAGTGCCAGATGGAACTGACGGGTTTGTGATTTATAGTGATGCCTCATTCAAAGGCTTGGGGTGTGTGTTGATGCAGAACGGAAAAGTGGTAGCGTATGCTTCACGACAGTTGAGACCCCACGAGGGGAATTATCCGACACACGATCTCGAGTTGGCAGCCATTATTTTCGCTTTGAAGATGTGGAGGCATTACTTGTATGGGACCACGTGTGAGATCTTTACTGACCATAAGAGCCTTAAGTATCTGTTTACACAAAAAGAGCTCAATATGAGACAGCGCCGTTGGTTGGAACTGTTAAAGGACTATGAGGTCAGCATACAATACCACCCGGGGAAAGCAAATGTGGTAGCTGATGCTTTGAGTAGGAAGTCATCAGGAAGTATGGCTTGCCTGTTAACAATACAGACAGAGATACTGAAGGACTTGGAGAGTATGGAAATAGAGGTAATTCTGCCCACCTCTGAGGCAAGATGTGCCAACATCACAGTCAGTCTATCGATTGTGGACAAGATCAGAGAGCAGCAAACTCATGATGAGAAGTTGACTAAGCTTCGTCAAGAAGCCGAGACAGGCATTGACTCCGAGTTTACTGTACGAGAAGGGATGTTGTGCTACCAGGGTAGGATCTGCGTACCCGACGTGCCCGAGCTCAAGAAAGAGATTCTGGATGAGGCACACAGTTCAAGATTCGCTTTGCATCCAGGGAGCACCAAGATGTATCACAATGTCAAGGGTACTTATTGGTGGTCTGGGATGAAGCGGGATATAGCCAAGTACATATTACAATGTGTCGAGTGCCAGCGGGTCAAGGTAGATCACCAGAAGCCGGGAGGACTTTTGCAGTCGCTACCTATTCCTGAGTGGAAATGGGAACACATTACAATGGACTTTGTGTCAGGATTACCAAAGACAGTAAGAGGGAATGATTCGATTTGGGTCATCGTGGATAGGTTGACCAAAACAGCGCATTTCCTGGCAACTAAAACGACACAAAGCCTACAGCGACTAGCCGAGTTATACATCCGAGAGATTGCTAGACTTCATGGAATTCCAGTCTCAATTGTATCTGATAGAGATCCACGGTTTGTGTCAAGATTCTGGAGAGGTCTACAGAGTGCTATGGGTATGGAGCTGAGTTTTAGCACTGCATACCATCCTGAGACTGATGGACAGTCAGAAAGAACAATACAGACTTTAGAAGACTTGTTACGTTTCTGTGTCATAGATTTTAAAGGAAGTTGGGAAGATCAGTTGCCCTTGGTAGAATTCACATACAATAATAGCTATCAAGTTAGTATTGGTATGGCACCATATGAGGCGTTATACGGCAGGAAGTGTCGATCACCACTGTGCTGGACAGAGGTGGGTGAAAGGAAACTCTATGGGCCAGAAATAGTAGAACAGACTACCGGGAAAATACAACTGATCAAGCAACGTTTACTAGCAACTCAAAGTCGACAGAAAAGCTATGCGAATGTCCACCGACGAGAGTTGCAGTTCACAGTGGGCGATTACGTGTTTGTGAAAGTGTCGCCCATGAAGGGAGTGGTGAGGTTTGGCAAACGAGGGAAGCTAGGGCCAAGGTATATTGGACCATTCAGGATCATGGGGAGAATTGGGCCTGTAGCCTACCAACTTGTCTTACCTCCGGAGTTAGCACATGTACATGACATATTCCATGTTTCAATGTTAAGGAAATGTGTACAGAGTGAAGACCAGGTAATTGAACATGAGCCTCTAGATGTTCAGGAGGATCTGAGCTATATAGAACACCCAGTGCAGATTTTGGATCATCGAGATCAGGTTCTACGGAACAAGACTATTCCATTAGTCAAGGTCCTGTGGAGGAACCATCAGATAGAAGAAGCTACCTGGGAGCGGGAAGATGACATACGCGCCAAATATCCGCAATTATTTTCATAGTCGTGTATGCTAAGTTTGGGGACAAACTTATTTTTAAGGGGGTAAGGATGTAATACCCTGACCCGGGATACGGCACAAATATCGAGGTAAGTCGATCCAATAATAAAACCCGAACTGTTTTAAGTTTATGTTGCATAATTAAATGGATATGTATATATGAATATATATGCATAATAATGTATTAAAGTGATCTCATGAATATATATATATATAAATATGTATACGGCCATATAAACATATATATGGTAGATTGAATAATATATGTAAATATATATATATATATATATATATATATAAGAAATAGGTGTGAGGTGTCTTGTGTGCATGGGTATGCTGCCACCGCAGCTACAGGTGGCAAGGGCCACCGACTGGGGGTCGGTTAAGGGAATAAAGAAGGAATTTGAAGAGAGAGAAATAGAATCGCAAGAATTGGAAGGAGAGAAAAGAACCAGACGTAGAGATAGAGAGAGAAAGCTGAAACTTGAGGTACAGCAATTACCTGAGAACAGGTAAACCACTGCGCCTTTATTCTTTAGATTTACTTTATATGATTATAGAACTGATTACTAGAACAGTAGGACCTGAAACAAAGGAGGAAAAACAAGAGAAAATAGAACTGGGTTTCGGTTAGAAATGGTGATTTAAAATAGGTGAACCTAAATGGAAAATTGAACCATAATATGAATAGGAAATTACCCCAGGATTTCAAAACACTTTGAATCAGTTTAAATGGTCAAGAAATGGCCATTCTATGGCCAGTTATTCCCTCACCGGTGCAACGCCGGAAACTGGGAATGGGTGTTGGAAAACCGATCACATGGAGAGCCAAATTTAGTCCTCAAACGTTTCTTTAAATCCTAGATTTCATTTGGAATGAAAACAGTAGAAAATGGACGTGAAATGAGTGAGATCCGTAGAGAATTTTGCTATTTCGGCGATAATGGCCGGAAAACCCACCGGAGAAGACGACCGGATTAGCGGGGGCTTCTTCGGGTCAGGGTGAGACCGGGTCTGGGTCGGGTCGGGTTGAGATCCTGACCGACTGCAATACGGGTACCAACACTGTGTCGTTTTGTTTTAAAATTAAAAGGGATTGGGCTTGTTTGGACACGGACGTAGTAAATCAAATTGGGTTTTTGGGGTTATCTAAAATGTGGATAAGGTAGATAAGAGAATATCTCAATCCGGTTCTCTGATTTGAACTGAACCGGTTGGTTCAGGAAATAGGCAGACCGGTTTAGGGTTTCTGGTCATGAACCAACTGGTTCAGACCGCAACTCTGCATAATTACACTTTGACCCTGAAAGTTATAGGTAATTCCACTAAGGCCCAACAAGAAAATGTTAATTTTACAAGAATAACCCTACCTTAATTACGAGTCAAACAAGGTCCAAATAAGGTAAATGATTAGTCGATTTTTATTATCTCGGATGCTCTGAGTCCAATGGTGAGGTCCGTTTCATGAGACAGAGTCCCGAAAAGTTACGACTTGTAAAAATGACCAAAATACCCCTGCTTCATAGGTGAGTCAAATGGACTCCGATTAAATTAAAGAACTAGTGAATTTTTATTATTCCAAACCCTATGGACTCAATGGTGAAGTCTAAATTGGCATTAGAGATACTTAAGATGACGAGACGTAAGATTGATGAATAAACATTTATTCTGAAACACGTTTATTGATATATAGGGAACTTGAAGGGGAAAGGCCCACTCACGAATTTCTAAGCTAAGATTTCATTAGAGGTAAGTAGATACCTTTTCTCTTCCATGTGGTGTTATCAAGCCAAGTTCATTCTTTTACTACCAAACTTGTACTCCTGAGCGTATCTGATGTTATTGTCTCCACAATGTGATATTGTTCTATCTGGTGGACATTGATTTATTGTTGTACCATTGTCATCATGTTGAACCGTGCTTTGAAATGCCTATTGTTATGTTTCCATTGAATTTATGATATTCCATTTTTATATACTCCTATGGAATCTTTTATGATCATGAAATGTTTATGTATACAGGATTTGTGCTCAGTCACAATATCCATCCGATGCTTTTAAATACACTGAAGACCTTCGGGTCGAGTCCGTGAACGGACATATGGCCATACACTGGAATGCACTGAAGGAGGTAAACCGGGCCCCCAAGGACCGAGGGCGTGCTAAGCCCTGACATAGAATAAAAGCATCTCTTACACGATTGCTCAACTATAATTGTTGAATTACATTATTCTTGTGATTATCTTGTATTGCGAGATATTCCTTTATTGATTTATTGTGATCAATTATATTGGTAGTACTTTCTTGTTATTGTATTATCGTCGAGAATTCCAGGACATTGTTATGCCATTCCTACTGATTACACATTGTGATCCTACTGTTCATTTGCCATCATGACAATTGTTTCCATTGGCTATTATAGCATCTTATTTTTATGATTGGCTATCATATTCTTATTCTTGGATTCATATTCTTTTATGATCCTCGATACCAGTGTCGGAGATCTGTATTTACTTGCTGGGCTCTTGTAGCTCATTCCACCCTACTTACCCCTTTTCAGGTAATGACACCGCAAGACCTCAATAGGAGTCTGGAAGCATAGGAGGATATTTTGAAGAATTGTATCAGACTATGTTTTAAATTCTCCCATGTATTCACCACCCACAGGTGCTGGTTATGTTTAGTTTTGACTCGGTACTGTAAAACCATATGATGTATGTTAAGACTTCCGCTGACTATTGTAGTGATAAACTTCCGCTGTTATTGTTTTAAGAATTTGGTACTTTACATATTAGTACTATGATACAGGAATGAAAAAAGTAGGGACGGCCTTAGGGTCGGCCCTGCGACACGAAATCCGCATAGGGTGGATTTCGGATCGTGACATCTGTAATATAGTTGTTTTTTTATAATTAATATTTAATAAGTTAATTTTATTAATAATTAATAAATTTTTAAATGACCAACTTAGTTCTATAATAAATAATTAATAATTCTATTACTTAATAATTAATATTTTTTCAAAAAAATTGTTTATAATATTAATAATTAGAGAGACAAATAGTTTTTTTTGGTAAGTAAGTTTTATAATACTAATGGAGATTGATATACCATAAAATGACATATCAATTCAAAACGTGACACGTGTATATACAGAGCTCTTCCGAGTATAGATCAAGAAAGATTCTGCTATCCAGATCAGAAGTACTTTGTTCATAATGGTGCAAAACCTCCAGCCCTGCCTCCAGAGCAGATGGGGTGTCGATCTGCTCATTATAAACCTCGTAGCAAGGGTAGTAGATTATCTACATGAATGGGTTCCAAATTGATCGTCGCCTTCCATATTCTACCGACCTCAGAATAAGAAAACTGAGTTCAATATAGCAACTACTATCTTCGGATATCTTCAAATTCCTACTTTTATTGTTTCGAATCCTATTCAACTTAGAAAATCTACAGGCAATAAATAAGATTATAAGGTACGCTTTTAATTTACGTTCAATTACAGTCTTTTTAATTTATTGACTTTATTATCGGAGCGGCTATCATTAGAACCTTCTTGGTGATCCTCTAATCTCGAATTCTTGACAGGTAGCGAAGGATGGGAAGCCTCTCTGATCAAAAAAAGCAATATCAGTTTGACGTCATTTGTTGGAACGACAATAGTTCTTGCTAACCTTTTCTTCAGAAGCAACAAATTCTTTGTCTTTTTCTTCCAAAAAGGCAATGGCTCCTAATCTTTGTCCTAGAAAGAATTCCTAAAATCTCTGAAATCAACCTCTTGCTGCGAGAGGAATAGGGCAAACACCCAATCAATTGCAACAACTGTCACGACCCGAAACCCACCCTATGCTAATCTCGTGTCGCGGGGCCGACCCGAAGGCCGTCCCTACTTTTTCCATTCCAGTATCATAATACTAATATGCAATGTACTAAAAATTTTAAACAATGAACAGCGGAAGTCTTTATCAATTACAGTAATCCAGCGGAAGTCTTTTTAAATAAATTAAACAGCGGAAGTCTATTAAATACATGACATAGTTCTACATAAAACAAAATGAGAACTAAACGTAACCAGCACCCGGGGGTGGTGAATACATGGGAGAACTAACATAGACTGAACAGTACTTCAAAATGTCCTCCTACGCTCTCAGACTCCTACTGGGGTCTTGCAGCGTCATCACCTGAAATGGGGGTAAATAGGGTGGAATGAGCTACGAGAGCTCAAGCAAGTAAAAACAAATCTCCAACACTGGTATCGATAAGATACAAATCCATGAATAAGATTATGATAGCCAATCATAAGAAAGGAGATGCTGTAATAGCCAATGAGAACAGTTGCCATGAAGGCCAATGAATAATAAGTCACAATGTTCAATTAGGAGTAATGGGTACACCATTAATATGAATCTCTCAACAACAATACAGCAACAAGAAGTACTGCCACAATAAACCGATCACAATCAATTCAATGAAGAGTGTCCTCTCAGTTTAAGATAAGTCACAAGGAATAGTGTTATTCAATAACGTAATCATACCAATTCTTAGGAGATGCATTTACTCTGTTCTCAGGTAAAATGCCAATGTAAATGTAAATGAAATGCCAATGGGAATGCAATGAAAATGCCAATGTTTATGCCAGTCAATTGCCGGTGGAAAGCCTTCGAGGAATTCATTCCTACCACCTGTCCATTTATGTACTTGACCCTTAGGTCTCCAGTTAATACAGAAAGCATCGGATGGATATTGTGAGTGAGCACAAATCCCGTATTCGTAACATATCATGATTATTCATAATTCCATAGAAGTATAAGATGGAATATCATATATTCAGTAAAGACATAACAGTAGGCCTTTCCAGGCATGGTTCACAATAAGGACATAGCAGACAATAAAGACATAGCAGTAAGCCTTTCAAGGCATGGTTTACATGATAACAACGACATAGCAGTCAATCAATGTCCACAAGATAGAACAATATCGCATTGTGGATAACAATAACGTGAAGTACTTTCAAGAGTACAAGTTTGGCAGTAAAGAGAATAACTTGGCTTGGAAACACCATATGGAAGAGAAAGGGAATTTACTTACCTCTATCGTGATTCTAGATCAGGAAATCCGTGAGTGTACCCTTGCCTTTCGAGTTCCCTATATATCAGTAATTACGTTTCAGAATAAATGCTATTTATCAAATTTTATGCCTTTCTATCATAAGTATTTCAAATACTAATTTAGACTTTACCATTGAGTCCGGAATGCCGAAGAAAGTTGGTTTAGGCTTTCGCAGAATTCCATTTGGACTTTTGTACTAAAAAGGGCAAAATAGTCATTTTGCACTTTCACGGTATTTTATACTTCAGGGTCTCATCTTGTAAAATGGACCCCACCATTGGACTCAGAACGTCCGAGATAATAAGTTTTGACTATTCATTTGTCTCATTTGGACTTCGTTTGACCCATATTAGAAATAGGGGCATTATTGTAAAAAAATTAATATTTAATTAATTTTCTGTTTGGGCCATAGTATAATTTCCTAAAATATTTGGGGTCAAAATGGAATTTCCCTAAATCTCGGTCTGAACCAGTGGGTTCACCATTCAGAAACCCTAACCGGTTCGGTTCCTCACTGAACCAAACGGTTCAGTTAAATTTAGAGAACCGGAATAACATATCCATTCTAACCACCTTATCCATGGTTTGGATAACCCCCAAACCCCATTTCTATTTATTATCCCTGCAACCAAACAAGCCCAATTCTAGTTAAATTAAAACCCAAAACGACACAGCTTCGGTCCCGTTTTATTTCCGGTCGGGTACCGACCCGGATCCAACCCGGATCCGTTTCTTCTAACCCGATATGGACCCACGACAATCCGGTCACCCTCTTCATCACTCCGGTGGGAAAACAGTAGGGTTCCGTCACCATCTCCGGTGACGGCAACCTGTCCCGATCGATTTTCTCTCCCTTTTTAAATGCCAATCTCTTCCTTTCTTCCCCACGACCTCATTCCTATCCTCCATTTCCCTCAAGACCTCCCCATTCTTCTCGAATATGAAGGTTAATAGCTCCGGCCGGTTTTCCGGTGAGCTGGTTTTTCTCATTTTCCCTATGATTTCTTCATCATTTTTCATTCATTCTTTTTCATTTAATTTTCTGCACTTGTAAGGTTTAGATCTAGGTTATTTGAACACCATTTTACGCATAAAATATTAGAGAAGTCCAAGCTACCCGAATTATCCCTATACCTGCAACTTCGTTTTTCTCCTCCATCTTTCAACCGTTTTCCTTCATTTTTCTTTCATTAAATTCCTTTTTAATTCATCTATATGATCCTACAATCATATTTCAGTTTCATGAACTAAAAATCAAAAACAGAATTTAAAGCTCTTACCTGGGTTTCAGTTTTTAGCCCACTGTGACCCTCCAACCTCTTTGTTTCTGAATCAGTCTCTTTCTCTCTCTTCTTCTTCCTTTCAGTTCCTGACCTTCCTTTTCTTTTCTAGCCTTCCAACTCACAAAACCCGTATACATATAAGAAATCACTCACCGCCCCTTTCTCTCTCTACCTTATCACTCTCTCTCTCTCTCTCTCTCTCTCTCTCTCTCTCTCTCTCTCTCTCTCTCTTCTATGGCCCCTTTCCTTGACTGAATCCTGATGTTCCCTCTGCCAAATGCAACTTTGCATTAATGGCTTGGGAGACTTGTTGGGCACTCAATATACATATATCATATTATATATATATATACACACACTTCACCCAACCGACACACACACACTCTCATACACTCCACCTGTATACTGCCCAAGGGCAGTTCCCTCTTCCCTTTTCATTTCCTTTTTATTTCTTTTACATATACTTATATACATAACATACATATAATACATTATATTATGTATGTATACATATACACATAAAATACATCTTTTTATACATGCATATACATGCATGTGTAGGGGTACAATTCCATTTTTAATCACATTTACATACATTCATTTTAATCGAGTTATGAATCTATGTTCACGTATGCATGCATGGAAATACGTGCGTGCATGCATTACAATGCGATATCCCGAGGTGCTCGGGTGTTGCCCGACACTAGCCATACTAAGCAAAACATTTATCTTTTTAAAATAAAGTCAGTTCCATAATTATTGTGACATGGAGTTTAAAACAGCTCAGGTTATGCTATTCAGTCGACTTGCCTTGGTAAACGTGTCGTATCCCGGGTCGGGATATCACATTCTTACCTCCTTAAAAATAAGTTTGTCCACAAACTTAATGGTTCTAACTCCGATGGTAAATTTTTCTATTGAGAATCAAGTTTTACTGTCACATCAGATCAAGTTTTACTGTCACATCAATTTATTGTAAGATTCTTTCTATAATTTCTGAGCGTACTTCGAAATCCTCACGTGAATCTTAATTCCTTTCCATGGTCCTCAGCGGTTTCCGTAAATTTAAGATATCACTTAATGAACAAAATTATAAATTTCCTAAACGTGGCATTTAAAATTTTATTCATTCAGTCTGCTAATATACCTGGGGTATGTATCATTTCCATGTATAACTTTCAGTGATAATGACTCTTTCAAGAGTCACCATTAATTCAATCTCATTTACCAATATCTTATAACAGTATATAATTCATTTTAAAGATTTACAAATCTTTACATTTCTGTCATGAAATCACTCAACTCATCAATGCTCTTCAAATTCTATAAGATGGTAATATGTCAATCTAATACTTATATATCTATGTTACGTACTCCACTTGTTTCATGTATAATATCTATCATCAATCATTCTCTTTGTGAAACTTGAACAGTTAATATATAACTCAAGAGTTCTGCCTCTATGTTCAACTAGCAGTAAATGTTGAAGCTATAAATCAGTATGTAGAGTAATCATCTTAACAATATCGAGTAAACCATAAATAATACCTGCGACTACTGGTACAGTAGCCTAATCATCTCCCAGTTTACTATAAAAGATCAATGGTCAGTATTCACATACGAGTCTATCTATCATGTCAGGATTTACTCTAGATGTTATTGTTAATTCCACTACCTTTCCAGTGTACTTCTATTCTATGTCAATATTACTGTCAAACTCACCACTTTTCAAAGTGTCATATTTCCAATTCTATGTTACATTTTATCCTTCAATGTGCACTAATTGTTTCCTTTGTTCATTATGGAAAATAATTCCAACTCTCACAAATTTTCACAGTATAAGACAATCATTTAATTTGTAAACATCAAGTGCATAATCCGTAAATAGAAATTCAATTTTCAATAACTATCGTAACACAGAACGACCATCAAATCATAAATATCAACTTTATAAGCTAGATATAGCAATTTGATTCTCAATGTCTCCCTTAATATGGAACAATCATTTAATAAACATCAAGTACATGTTTCTATAAGATAAAACAATCATCAAGGTTTTCTACATGTCATTTATTCTATATCACTAAACCCAACTTCCAAGTATAGGTTAATCGTTGAGAATACCTGTGATCCTGATCTGTATCTCGTGTTTTCTATGTTTAATATTTCTAAACAATGATCCTCATGGTAACCATAAAATGGTTCAGTAAATGGCCTAAGGTTCACATGCTTTTCTGTTTAACATTTTCCAATAATAACTTCCCTGATATAATAAAATCAGAAATCTATCGTCCAAGTGTTCAGTTGCTAAATTCAGTTTAGCAATTATATGATAACACAACCGAGTGTGTAAGGATCTTATAAGTGTCTAACAGGTTATAATTAACTGGACGGGTACCTTTAGCTATCTGTGTAGGAGGTTGATCTTTCCCTGATGCCACAGAGACTGGTGAGGTGGGTGTGGCACTGGTCGTAGCCTTGGCTTTCTGAGGGCAATTCCTTGCGAAGTGTCCATCATGTTCACAGTAATAACAAGTGTTTGTATTTCTAAGGCATTGCCCCTTGTGAGATTTTCTGCAGGTAGGGCATTGTAAGGGAGTTAGGTGTCTAATTGTTACTTCTTTTTGGTTAGGCACCCTACGTTTGACTTTTCTCTTTGCGATTCCTTGTTTACCCCGTGTGGTGATCTTTACTAGTGCTACTACTTCGATGCACGTAGTTGACTGTTGAGGTTGGGCTTGAGGCAGAGATTTGAGAATCTCTTCCATAAGGTATTCAATTCGGTCAATTGATCACTTCCTGTCTCAGCATTCTTGGTATGTCCCATTGCTGAAAACAATAAGTTTAGATAAGCATTTCTATATAGATCTACTCGTTCATGGTCTTACCGAGTCAGTATAACCTACCGAGGTATTCCTGTTTGTTAACCTTGTCTATAAGACAACCCGTCAATGCATAGAATAGCAATCAATGTTCACATGGAATCTATATCATAGAGACTTCTGTTCTATCTATTGACTCCAACTCTAAGTGATCTATGCAATTCATAACTATCGATGTATTTATTGAAATAACCATGTCTGTAAGATAACTAGTAAAGAGAACCCATAAGATGTCCAGTCAATGAATGAGAGAATAATCAATGATCGTATAAAATTTATATAAAGGATATCAGTTACATCTATTTACTTTAGTTCTAAACGATCTCTAAGTAATGGATTATTCCTCGCGTTAACCATGTCCGTAAAAGATAACCAATGAAGATAACCAATGAGATGACTAGTCAATACATAAGATGACAGTCAATGTTCGTATAAGGTAAAACGTCAGTCTTGTCTATCCATTCTAATTCTAGTCCTATCTCCCATGACTCACAATCGAACCTAAAGCTCTGATACCAAGCTGTCACGACCCGAAACCCACCCTATGCGGATCTCGTGTCGCGGGCCGACCCGAAGGCCGTCCCTACTTTTTCCATTCCAGTATCATAATACTAATATGCAATGTACTAAAAATTTTAAACAATGAACAGCGGAAGTCTTTATCAATTACAGTAATCCAGCAGAAGTCTTTTTAAATAAATTAAACAGCGGAAGTCTATTAAATACATGACATAGTTCTACATAAAACAAAATGAGAACTAAACGTAACCAGCACCCGGGGGTGGTGAATACATGGGAGAACTAACATAGACTGAACAGTACTTCAAAATGTCCTCCTACGCTCTCAGACTCCTACTGGGGTCTTGCAGCGTCATCACCTGAAATGGGGGTAAATAGGGTGGAATGAGCTACGAGAGCTCAGCAAGTAAAAATAGATCTCCAACACTGGTATCGATAAGATACAAATCCATGAATAAGATTATGATAGCCAATCATAAGAAAGGAGATGCTGTAATAGCCAATGAGAACAGTTTCCATGAAGGCCAATGAATAATAAGTCACAATGTTCAATTAGGAGTAATGGGTACACCATTAATATGAATCTCTCAACAACAATACAACAATAAGAAGTACTGCCACAATAAACCGATCACAATCAATTCAATGAAGAGTGTCCTCTCAGTTTAAGATAAGTCACAAGGAATAGTGTTATTCAATAACGTAATCATACAAATTCTTAGGAGATGCATTTACTCTGTTCTCAGGTAAAATGCCAATGTAAATGTAAATGAAATGCCAATGGGAATGCAATGAAAATGCCAATGTTTATGCCAGTCAATTGCCGGTGGAAAGCCTTCGAGGAATTCATTCCTGCCACCTGTCCATTTATGTACTTGACCCTTAGGTCTCCAGTTAATACAGAAAGCATCGGATGGATATTGTGAGTGAGCACAAATCCCGTATTCGTAACATATCATGATTATTCATAATTCCATAGAAGTATAAGATGGAATATCATATATTCAGTAAAGACATAACAGTAGGCCTTTCCAGGCATGGTTCACAATAAGGACATAGCAGACAATAAAGACATAGCAGTAAGCCTTTCAAGGCATGGTTCACATGATAACAACGACATAGCAGTCAATCAATGCCCACAAGATAGAACAATATCGCATTGTGGATAACAATAACGTGAAGTACTTTCAAGAGTACAAGTTTGGCAATAAAGAGAATAACTTGGCTTGGAAACACCATATGGAAGAGAAAGGGAATTTACTTACCTCTATCGTGATTCTAGATCAGGAAATTCGTGAGTGTATCCTTGCCTTTCAAGTTCCCTATATATCAGTAATTACGTTTCAGAATAAATGCTATTCATCAAATTTTATGCCTTTCTATCATAAGTATTTCAAATACTAATTTAGACTTTACCATTGAGTCCGGAATGCCGAAGAAAGCCGGTTTAGGCTTTCGCGGAATTCCATTTGGACTTTTGTACTAAAAAGGGCAAAATAGTCATTTTGTACTTTCACGGTATTTTATACTTCAGGGTCTCATCTCATAAAACGGACCCCACCATTGGACTCAGAACGTCCGAGATAATAAGTTTTGACTATTCATTTGTCTCATTTGGACTTCGTTTGACCCATATTTGAAATAGGGGCATTATTGTTAAAAAAATTAATATTTAATTAATTTTCTGTTTGGGCCATAGTATAATTTCCTAAAATATTTGGGGTCAAAATGGAATTTCCCTAAATCTCGGTCTGAACCAGTGGGTTCACCATTCAGAAACCCTAACTGGTTCGGTTCCTCACTGAACCAAACGGTTCAGTTAAATTTAGAGAACCGGAATAACATATCCATTCTAACCACCTTATCCATGGTTTGGATAACCCCCAAACCCCATTTCTATTTATTATCCCTGCAACCAAACAAGCCCAATTCTAGTTAAATTAAAACCCAAAACGACACAGCTTCGGTCCCGTTTTATTTCCGGTCGGGTACCGACCCGGATCCAACCCGGATCCATTTCTTCTAACCCGATATGGACCCACGACAATCCGGTCACCCTCTTCATCACTCCGGTGGGAAAACAGTAGGGTTCCGTCACCATCTCCGGTGACGGCAACCTGTCCTGATCGATTTTCTCTCCCTTTTTAAATGCCAATCTCTTCCTTTCTTCCCCACGACCTCATTCCTATCCTCCATTTCCCTCAAGACCTCCCCATTCTTCTCGAATATGAAGGTTAATAGCTCCGGCTGGTTTTCCGGTGAGCTGGTTTTTCTCATTTTCCCTATGATTTCTTCATCATTTTTCATTCTTTCTTTTTCATTTAATTTTCTGCACTTGTAAGGTTTAGATCTAGGTTATTTGAACACCATTTTACGCATAAAATATTAGAGAAGTCCAAGCTACCTGAATTATCCCTATACCTGCAACTTCATTTTTCTCCTCCATCTTTCAACCGTTTTCCTTCATTTTTCTTTCATTAAATTCCTTTTTAATTCATCTATACGATCCTACAATCATATTTCAGTTTCATGAACTAAAAATCAAAAACAGAATTTAAAGCTCTTACTTGGGTTTCAGTTTTTAGCCCACTGTGACCCTCCAACCTCTTTATTTCTGAATCAGTCTCTCTCTCTCTCTCTCTCTTCTTTTCCTTTCAGTTCCTGACCTTCCTTTTCTTTTCTAACCTTCCAACTCACAAAACCCGTATACATATAAGAAATCACTCACCGCCCCTTTTTCTCTCTACCTTATCACTCTCTCTCTCTCTCTCTCTCTCTCTCTCTCTCTCTCTCTCTTCTATGGCCCCTTTCCTTGACTGAATCCTGATGTTCCCTCTGCCAAATGCAACTTTGCATTAATGGCTTGGGAGACTTGTTGGGCACTCAATATACATATATCATATTATATATATATATATATATATATCACACACACACACTTCACCCAACCGACACACACACACTCTCATACACTCCACCTGTATACTGCCCAAGGGCAGTTCCCTCTTCCCTTTTCATTTCCTTTTTATTTCTTTTACATATACTTATATACATAACATACATATAATACATTATATTATGTATGTATACATATACACATAAAATACATCTTTTTATACATGCATATACATGCATGTGTAGGGGTACAATTCCATTTTTAATCACATTTACATACATTCATTTTAATCGAGCTATGAATCTATGTTCACGTATGCATGCATGGAAATACGTGCGTACACGCATTACGATGCGATATCCCGAGGTGCTCGGGTGTTGCCCGACACTAGCCATACTAAGCAAAACATTTATCTTTTTAAAATAAAGTCAGTTCCATAATTATTGTGACATGGAGTTTAAAACAGCTCAGGTTATGCTATTCAGTCGACTTGCCTCGGTAAACGTGTCGTATCCCGGGTCGGGATATCACAACAGCTGCTTGATCGGATTAAACGACAATCTGATCAGATGCAGGAACAACTCACTGTCATGTCACAAGCTCTGGCTTCATTGGCCTAGAGCTAGTGGATCAGTATTCCCCCTCTTCCTACCAACGTTGTTCATAGAGGAGTTGTCACGACCCGAGACCCCACCCTATACGGATCTCGTGTCGCACACCTGATCTGACGCTGCTTGTCAAACCAAGGGTCTCAACTTGTTACACAATTAGTGCTACTAACATGCAACAACTAGAATGCGGAAGAAATAATTAAAAGCTACATGTGATATATATAATGTTTACAAAATGTGGAATACAAAATTTCTTAATACAACTGTTCATCCCCAAGACGTGGATAACATGGGAGAGCTGTAAGACTGTTTGTACTAAGTATTACACTGCAGCTTCAAAAGCAATGTCCACCTCCTACCTATCAGACTCTACTGTCTGTCCTCGATATCTGTGCCTGAAAGTCAAATGTTTTGTAGTATCTAATGAGCTATGAAAACTCAGTAAGTAGTCCTTTACTCTGCCATGTGCACAAGGTGTAAAAGAATGCTAGCCAGTCAATGAATATATATAACTCAATATCAGATGATGGAAGTCAAATGATAAGGAACTGAAACTGTTATGCTAACAATATCATACTGCTATAGTCATGAGCTATGTCGAGTATGGAATGTAAGTACTGTACTGAAAGCTGTAAAATCTCATGATCATTCAATAACAATATAACATGATCAAGCTATGAATATCACCAATAAGGGATAGTGATATCAACTAAACTGAGATGCACTGAGCTCGTATTTAGTTCCACTTGGCTATATGAATACTACTCTGACTAAAAGAGATACATTAAGCTCGTATCCAGTTCCACTTGGTTGTATGAATATTCAGTTCCCGTCAGCTGTATGAATATTCAGTTTCGGTCAACTGTATGAATACTGCTCTGTATACAATATGACATAACAATAGTGTTTGAGGCTACGGTTACTAAATTGCTACGAATATAACTATCTGGCCCTCACGGCCCTACGTACAAGTGTACATAAAGAAATCTGTGCACAAGTGTACAATCATGCTCAAGATACATATAGAGATCAATAACTGTCTTCCACATGATATATATACAAGAATTCTGACATGGCTTGGAATGTAACACATGCAGAGATCGGATTTTACTTACCTCTTACCATCTCTATCTGGAAGGTCTAGACTGCTTTCTCCTTGCCCTTTGGCGTTCCTAAGATTCATGAAACACATCTTAGTCTATTGCTACTTGAATTATGCTATTCATCAAATTTTATGCATCTATGCTATAAGTCTCTCTTTTACTAAAATAAACTCTACCATTGAGTCCGAAACGTCGAACAAAGTCGGTTTAGGCTTTCGCGGAACTCAATTCAGGTATCTAGGCTAAAAGGGCAAAATGGTCCTTTTGCACTTTTACGGGTCTTTTATTTTTTGGGACCCCATCTCACAAAAAGAACCTCACCATTAGTCTTAGAATATCCGAGATAGTTAAAATACACTATTCATATGTTTAATTTGGACATCGTTACTATAAAGGGTAAAATGGTCATTTGCACTTTCACGGTTTTTCGCTTCTCGAGGCCTCTTTTCATAAATAGGATTCCACGGTTGAGTCCAGAATGCTCGAAATAATAAAAATTCACTATTCTTTTATTTTAATCGAAGTTCGTTTGACTACTTTTTGACCTAGGGGCAATTTGGTAATTTTTTTTATTTTTAATTAATTAATTAAATTAATATTTTATTCTGGGGGGTCCAATCATAATAACTGAAAGTTGAGGGTCAAATTTTAAATTCCATAACTTTTGGGTTCCTTTGTAATTTCAAGAAATTCTATCCTAACTAAGGATAGCCAAACAATGGATATCCACGAAACAAAGATAGGATATCCCTATTCCTATTTCAGCCTTAATTTTCAATTTCTTATTCGTGTTACCAAACACTTCCAATTCAATTTAAAATCTTGTAAACCTAAACCAATACTATGTCATTTTGGTTATATTCGTTTTTGTTTCGGTCGAGTCCCGACTCGGATCCGACCCATGACCCGAACCTAAACCCTAAGCTAATAGTCTTCTTCCTCATTTTTCCGGTGAGTCTTCGATAGGTTTCCGTCACCATCTCCGGCGACGGCAACCTAATTTTGGTCCTTTTCCCTCCATTTTTCAATGTAGTTTTCCTTATTTTTTCATGGAAATCATGAATCTAAATTCAGTTTTCCATTTGGATCATTAACTTTCCACGAATAAGGCAAAACCCGAAGCTCCGACCAACTGAAAATTTTCATTTTCATGCTAATTCCTTGACTATTTTCACTAGTTCTTTTTCATTTCATTTTTTACACTTTATAGGAAAATTTCTGGACCATTTAAACAATGTTTCATGCATAAAATATTAGAAATCCGATTATTTTCTTACACCTGCAACTACTGTTTTCTCTTTCAATTTTCAACCATTTTTCTTGATTCTTTTTGCATTTGATTCCTTATTTCATGCTTCATACAGCTCTACAATTTAAACACTACGAATCATGCTAGAAATTTCAAAACAGAATATAGTTACTCACCTATAATTTCTGATTTTTCTTGTTGTTGTTTCCTCTTTCCTTTTCTGTTCCAATTTTTGTATTCTCCCAATGCTTCTCTGCTTCCAATTTAGCCTTGCAAATGAACCTCTTCTTTCTGATTTTGCTATCTCACACACCATATATATATATATATATATATATATATATATACACACACACACACACACATACACACACACACTCCACCGCCTCAATCCCTCTCTTTCCTCTCGGTTTCTCCCCCTTCTAAAGCCCCTTTTCTTGACCTTCACTTCTGATCTTTTCTGATTTTCTTTCCCCCTTTAACTTTTGCATTCAATGTGCATATGATATTTGTATTATATATGTATAGTATATTAACACACACCAATACACACACACACACACACTACCGACACACAACACACACTACTTGCATGTAGGCTGCCTGTTAAAGCTCCCTTTTCTTTTCTTTTCTTTTCTTTCCTTTTCCTTTTCTTGTACTAGTATTTTAATACACACACACACACATATATATATACTATACTATATTATATACATACACATATATAAATGCATAACCCATACATATTTTATACATATATATACTCATATATACACATATATACTAGTTTTTTAGCGCGTATACATACTGTCACGACCCGAAACCCACCCTGTGCGGATTACCGGATCGCGACCGCCGCCCCGAGACCCGAAGGCCTCGGAACAAGGCTCATACATAAGCAACAATATCAGACAGCGATGCGACCTGTGGTTGCGGAAGCGTGAAAAACTTTTTCTTTTCTTTTAGAATAAAACATCTGTCGCATATCCGTTTGATACTGCCGCTCTTCATAGCGATACACATAAATATAATAATCAGAGCATAATAATATTAACTAAAGGTTCTACATAGTACATATCCATGTGCCCCTCGGGCTTAAGTACATCATTGTCCAAAATTTCCAGTACAAAAGTCTGACTGATAATGGGTCCTACTACTACCAAAATATCTCCAAGGACCTATTGGAATTGCCATTCACTGCTCCCCAAATTGAGCAAGTGTCCAACCTTGATCATCACCTGAAAAATGTTAGGGAGTGGGGTGAGCTTCGAAAAGCCCAATGAGAAATTCCTACATCTGTCATGGGTTTTCAATTGGCAGAGGTTTTGTACATGAGAGTTTATAAAATACTCAACTACCAATTGGTCGTATACTTGAACATAGAGAACATGCATTCTTAAAATATGTAACTTTGAAACATTCAAGGTATTCAAGCTAGAACATATATTTCCATAAAGAGTATGTGTATTTCAGAACTTGTAACTTAAAATCATGTAAGCATACATAGTGAAAATGGGGGTAAAACCTGCTTCCATTTCCAAAATCGTTTGTCATATTTTCCCTCTAATTAGGTGGAATCTGTTTCGAACCAGACTCCCATTTTACGTATACGTGGAGATATCTCATTTGCCTGGGGGGTTAGATCCTGCTACCAGACATTTCACATGACAGGTCAATTGAGTTCCGTATGACCCAAAATCCTGACTATGTGTTGATGCACATGATAGGCCCATTGAGTTCCGTACAACTCATAACACTACCTATGTGCTTATTATTTATCTAGCAAAACATTTGTCATATGACTTTTATATAAAAGCCTTTTATGAGTATTTAAACATGTGACGTATAACTCTTGCAGTGATGCTTCAATACTTGCAGTAATCAAATTCAGGATGTTTGAGGAAAATCAGACATGCTAACTATTTTGAAAAGAAAACATTTACGGATATAATATGTAAATAATCATGAAGCATGTCATGGCAGAATATTTAAGAAAACAGAAATCATGAAAACTGAATTTGACATATCAATGCTGTAAATATTTGAACTTAAAAACATCCGTTGAAATCCGTGGAGTTAAAACCTCCACTTCAAATGCAAGATTACTCACCTTGGTCCTTTAGGGTTAGTGCTAATAATGCGCCTTCCCACTTCCTTTGTAGTTCCTAAGAACAATTCATAAATAACCTCGTTAACTTCACATTCACTTCAAACATCTCCTACTGATGCTTCTTAGCTTATGCTTAGATCGTATTAGATCCTAACACGATTTTCATAAATTTCTTACGCACTCATTCTTAACCTATGACACATCTTAATGTATTAGAAATTAAGTTTATTTTATTTTATACTCTTCTGGGAGTTCCATTAACTTAACTTAAAGTTATTTACTTCACATAATTACGTGTCGTGTGTTTTCGTATTTCTTTGCCTTAGTTTAGTACTTTGGCAATATTTCAGTTCATAGTCATCTAACAGATGCTATTCATCAAATTTTATGTCTTTTTATTTTAGACATTTCTTTTGGTCAAATAGATTCTACCATTAAGTCCGGAGTGTCGAAGAAAGTCAGTTTAGGCTTTCCAAGATTTTAATTCGGACTTTTATATGTAAAAGGGTAAAATGGTCATTTATCATTTTACGCGCCATATTTTTCCGTACTTCGTTTTGTAATTTGGACTCCATTATTGAGTCTGGGGTGTCATAGAAAGTCAATTTAGACCTTCCTTGGTTTTAATTTGGCTTAGGACATAGTAAGGGCATTTTGTTAATTTATACCTTAACGTGTCTAAATTTTTCGGAGTCCCGTCTCGTGAAACGGACCCCACCTTTAGATTCAGAATGTTTGAAATAGTTAAAATCCATTATTTATTTATTTAATTTGGACCTCGTTTGACTCGTTTATGGAGTAGGGGTATTTTGGTCATTTTGACATATCTATGGGCCTCAAATTTTCGGGACCTCATCTCGTGTCGTGGACCTCACCATTGGACTCAGAAGGTCCGAGATAGTAAGATTACACTAATAACTTGTTAATTTTGGTCAAGGGGCATTTTGGTCATTTACCCCTTTACGTGTCTTTATTTTTTGGGCCCCGTCTCGTAAAACGGACCCTACTATTGGTTTCAGAATATCTGAAATAGTAAGGATACACTATTCATATGTTTAATTTGGACTTCATTTGCCTCATTTATGACCCAGGG
Source organism: Nyssa sinensis (assembly GCA_008638375.1). NCBI lineage: Eukaryota > Viridiplantae > Streptophyta > Magnoliopsida > Cornales > Nyssaceae > Nyssa > Nyssa sinensis. The sequence goes on from CM018032.1 coordinate 24,863,742, forward strand.
GTAAAATAGTCATTTTGTTTTATTTATTAAATAATTAAATTAATTATTTAATTATTTTTCCAGGGGCTTAATTGCATAAATTTTCCAAAAATTGGGCCACAGTATAATTCCTAGTAATTCTGGGGTCAAACCATAAATAAGGAAAGGTTTGGTTTACTATATTTTAAATAATTTAGAAAACCAATAGGTTTGGTCCGATTCCAACTGAACCGGTCCGGTTCACTTACAAACCAACCGGTTTAACCGGTTTGCCACGTAATGCTGACGTCAGGATGACGTCAGCCCTAATGTTTAAAATTTAAAATTTTTAAACTCTAAATGTCACCGTTTAAATAAACCCATAACCGGATTTGACCCGGACCCGTAGACCGACCCGTAGACCGACCCGACCCGAACAGTGTCGTCTTCCCCATCAAAGCCGACACTGTTCACTCAAACCCTAATTATTTTCAGTCGTTATTTCTTCAATTTCGTGGAGTTTTATTCACCAAATCTTCACTGTTTTCATCATAAATTGTTCCTAGAACATAAACAATTACTTTGGCATTCGTTTTGACGTTCAAAATGGGTTCATGAGTTAGATATTGGGTTTGATAATTCAAACCGATGATTCGGCCGTTCATGCTCATTTCTGAGCCAAATTGGATGAGACTTGTTCTGTTTTGATCCCCTCTTTATGGGGATTCATATTTCATTCATAAAAGTAGATTTAATCTCATGTTTTTGAGATTTGTTTTTGGAACCCGAACCTATAACTTGATATTTGGAGGTCGATTCTTTTGAGGTTTGATCTCGGATATGGGTTTTTGGGACTCTGGGAGGGTCTGGTTGAGGGCTCTATAAGCCAAACCTGAGTTGGCAATGCTCGATTCAGACCCAGTTGTACCTATGCTACGGTTCAGAAAATTTTTCTTGCTTACTGTAACTCCAGTTTTCTCGGTTGATTCTTCATGCTTTTTAACCATTTTTCTTGCAGATTAAAGCTTATACCACATAGATTAAGGTCCTATATTCGTTTGCTTTCTAAGAACAATATATAGAAATAAAAACGGCCCTAAATGTTACCTGTTTACTTGACTGTTTTTGCAAGACCTCCCCCCTTCAGTTCCTGCTCTGTTGCTCTCACTCTATCTCTCCTTTCTGCTTCTTAGATCTCTCTCTCCCTCTCTACGTGAGTGAGTGAAGGGAGGTGTGTGTCTATAATATGTATATATGTACATAGGTATACCATGATCATTTTCTGATTTCCCCACTAAATTGGGTTACTTGTGTCAGCTTCCATGTTCAGTTTTCTTCTACTGTTTTGGGGCAGTGGTGAGCAGGCCATCCTGGCCGGTTGCATGTGTGTGTGGTGTCTTGGGTTTTGTTTTGTATAAGCATATATATATGTATATATATATATATATATATTATATTACCAACACATTTGAAGACACACACACTTCATTGCACTTTGGATATTAGAATGCCCCCACTTCACTTATGAAATATTTACACATATACACATATTTTGACATGCATGCATGCATACACACACTCATATATATATATATACATGTATAATTATATATATATATATATATTTTTTAAGGTTACAAATATTTATATAGTATATATTTTTGCATTTAATTATATATATATATGTATGTTACAATTTACTTCTTATATTAAAATAATTAATTACTTTAAAATTAATTATTTTCTTAAATGTATCATCTTTGTACTAATCTTGCGTATCCTCGTAATACGTGTCACATTACCCGACATTCTTGGGTCGGGGTATTACACATACACGCATTTTAAACAGGCTACGTGTGTGAGTATAAGTATGTATGCATGGAAATACATGCGTGCATGCATTATGAGGCATAGTTCTAGGTTGCTCGAGAATGGCTCGACACTGACTATATAACAGATATTGTTCATATTCCAAAATCGTATAATATATTTGACATAATGATATAGAGCTTAACAGCTCGGTTACAACTGGTAGTACACTACCCGACCCAGTCTACCTCGGTATACGTGCTAACTCGGGTCAGGGTATTACGTTTTCCAGTTTTTGTATTCTTTTAATGCTTCTCTGCTTCTAATTTAGCCTTTCAAATGAACCTCTTCTTTCTGATTTTGCTATGTCACGCACCATGTATTTATACACACACACACACGCACACACACACACACACACTCCACTGCCTCAATCCTTATCTTTCCTCTTGGTTTCTCCCCCTTCTAAAGCCTCTTTTCTTGACCTTCACTTCTGATCTTTTCTGATTTTCTTTCCCCCTTTAACTTTTGCATTCAATGTGCATATGATATTTGCATTATATATGTATAGTATATTAACACACACCAATACACACACACATTGCCGACACACACAACACACACTACTTGCACGTAGGCTGCCTGCTGAAGCTCCCTTTTTTTTTTATTTCTTTTCCTTTTCTTGTACTAGTATTTTAATACACATATATATACTATACTATATTATATATATATATATACACATATATAAATGCATAACCCATACATATTTTATACATATATATACTCATATTTACACATATATACTAGTTTTTAAGCGCGTATACATACATTCATTTTAAACAGGCTACATGTGTGAGTATACGTATGCATGCATGGAAATGCGCACGTGCACGCATTACGAGGCATAGTTTTGGGTTGCTTGGGAATGACCCGGCATTGACTATATAACTGATATTGTTCATATTCCAAAATCGTACAGTATATTTGACATAATGATATAGAGCTTAATAGCTCGGTTACAACTGGTAGTACACTGCCCAACCTAGTCTACCTCGGTATACGTGCTAACCCAGGTCAGGGTATTACAAGAGTTCAGCCTCTCGTCACCACCACAGGCGAAAGGTCCCCCAACGCGCAACCGGTATGTCACGACTCGAAACCCACCCTATGCGGATCTCGTGTCGCGAGGCTGACCCAATGGCCGTCCCTACGTTTTTCATTCTTTTACCAAAGTTAACAGTAAATAATGTAAATATAACATTAAAGTGCGGAAGCTTTATTACAAATGTTGTTCAAAGAGTGAAATTGTAACACCCCAACCCTGTATAATTAATGATTAATTATCTAATTATTAATTAGTACCGGCTTACAGAATAGTAAAGGGAATTAATCATAATCCCGGCGGTCATGATAGGCCGATGAAATAATTAAATATGTTTGGAGAAAGAGGGTATAATACCCGAACCCAAATTGCTGGTTAAATCGGTAAAATAATGCTGTTTTAACACTAACGGAACCCGAATTAGTTAACCTCGAAAATCCCGAATGATTAATAAATGACATGGAACCTCTGACACTGAAGCGAACTGAATTATGAAGCTTTCGGAAGAAACCGCATCGAAAAGGAGCTACGGAATGAAAGTTATGTAGCAAACATTGAAAACTGAATTACTGCGCAACCAAACGTGGCCTTAACCGAAAATATGGAAAAAATGGCCAAATGGGAGGCCAAGGGAATTGAACCCTTGACCTTTGAGTGGAAGGAAACCTCATCCAAAAAAATACCAACTAGGCTAGGGGTATCTTTGTGTACAAATATACAAAGATATATATATATATATATATATATAACTATAAATCTGATTTGGCCACCCCCCAAGTGGCCAATAACCAAAAATGCAACACCTCACCCATGCATCACCCTATGCCCCTAGGCCATCATGCCTATGCACCCTAGGTCATCATCTCTCTACAAACACCTTATCACCAATCCACCAACCATATCACATGCAACCAAAATAATCTGCCATATACAAGATTATATGTGCATGTATGGAGGGGGAAATCAGAGGTGGTGCTCGGGTAGGGAGAGAGAGAGAGAGAGGGTTAGAGAGAGAGAAATGGTGAGTGTGCATGTGATCCTTTGGAGATGCACCAAGGAAGGGGGAGCTGAGGCACGACTGGATCTAAGCAAGCACCCCACCAAATCAGGACCGAGCCATGGATAGCAAAGGGACTTACTGTTTCAGAGGTAACCTCAAAACTGCCAAACTGCTTAATTTTTTCTGTTGAGATTATTGGTACTGCTCTGATGATTTTAAATCATATGGACCATGTAGACTGCGTAAATCAGTTACTGTGAGATCCTAGGGTTATTCTGAATCAGTTAGGAGGTTCGGATAGGCCTAGAAACCCAAACCGTGACCAAACCGCCATGGATGACACCTCCAAAACTGGGTCTGACTCGACCTCCCTAAAACCAAGTTTTGATGGTTTAGAAACGATCTAGACACTGATAGGGTCTCAAATACACCGACCCGCGACCCTAAAACACTGATTTGGACCCTCAAAACCGAACCTGTGAGTCTCGGCCATGGAACCCAAAACCTGAAATGAACACTTAAACTGAAATTTGTAAATGGGGAATTGAAGCCCCGGTTCTAAGGGTCACAAAGAACCAAACCGTGTGAGATTTGGTGGAGAAACGGGGTCGTATGACCGAACTGAAACTTTGCACGATAATTGGCCAAACAGCACCCCATGCATGCCTTCGATCCATAAAATCGATGCCAAACCGTTGGCATGACATCCAGAAGATGTTTGAAACCAAAACAGGCCGAAAGCCGTGCTTGAAATGGCACGAAATAGAGAAAAACCGGGACTGGTATTAGGGCAACAGCGCCCTGCGCATTGGGGAAGATGGAGTCGACTCGGCCGAGTTGGCCGAGTCATACTGAGTTGGCCCAGACACGTGTCGGCCAACGACCGTGCCACCGTTTTAATGGAACGGCACCGTTCTGGGGCAAACTGTTTTATTTTAAAATCTGATTCTGCCTGTTTGGTTACGGGTTTTAAAAATTAAAATCAAGTTTTGGGAATAAGCCATCCGTGGATAAGGGGGGCAATTGAGGTTAAATGGAATATGTAATTCCGGTTTTCTGAAGGGTCAGAACCGGTTGGTTCACTGGAGTTTTGGACCGGTTCAGTTTCTGAACCCTAAAGCCAAACGGTCTGAACCTCTAGTTTATTGAATTATGTTTTGACCCCTGAAGGTTCTGAAAATTACGGATTTGCCCCAACAGTTCTGAATATTGCACAGTGGCCCAGATTTTGGAAAAATTATACATTTAAGCCCCTGGTAATTAATTAAATAATAAAATAATTATTTTAATTATTTTATTAAATAAGTAAAATTACAATTTTACCCCCAGACATTAAAGATGTCAAACAGAGTCCAAATAAATTAAATAAATAGTGTATTTTCACTATTTCAAACATTCCGGACTCAATGGTACAGTCCAATTTTGGAAATACAGTACCGAAAAATACAGACACATAAAGTGTAAATGACCATACTACCCCTGATGCTTCCCAGGGTCAATTAAACATAACAGATAGTCCAACTTAATTATGTTGGACACTCTGGGCCCAATGGTGAGGTCCATTTTATGAACTGACGTGCCGAAAAATATGACACGTAAAATTACCAAATTACCCTTGATACTGTACGAAGCCCAAATGAAGTCTGATTGGGACGAAACTGATACCTATAGAAACCCGAATACTGGTGAGACTGTATACCTGAATAAATGACGAACCGGGGTCAGAATCTTACGAAACGTAAAATGACCAAAATACCCCTGAGCACTGTAAGTGCAAGATAAAGGTCAATCTGATCTGATAAATTATCGTAAGTATAATTATGAACACTGAAGGGCTAAGTAAGACTCCGGAACTATCAACGCGTAAAACGAGAAATGACCGATGTGTCCCGATGATCTAAAGCAGATACCAAACGAAGTCCAAAGGACTTGAAAATTCACATATAAGATATATAGGGACATTCTGAGGACCACGGTAGGGTCCGGGACAGCAATGGTGAAATTACCATTTTGCCCCTAAGGCCAAATAAGTGCTTAACTGATAACGATTGAAGTCCAAATGACTTAAATCATAATCCTGATGACTGCTAAGCCTAATTAAAGAATGAAATAGCCTCGGGTGAGACCCAGTGAAAGGGCGATAGGCTACTAGGCTGTCTTAGGTGATCCGATAGATACCTAAGATGACAAATGAGACTTGAATGGATGAGTTCTAATCTGTATATGATTGATGATTATTGTTCAGGATATACATGGAGATGCCTGACGTATCTGGAGGTTATCGGATTGTTTGCGCAAGGAGATAACCGTAACAGTTTGTGAGTAACTTAGAACTTCTGGCTTGGTGTATAAGTACACCGTCTAGTTACTGTATTTTGATTCACTGTACTGTTTTGAACGTTATACTGTTTAAAAAGCATATATTTAAAGTAGCATATGCCTTGTTCTGATTGATATATTGTTCCGACATGTTCAGTTCCGATATGTCTTGTCCTGATTGATATTGTACCATTTTGTTCCGTCATGTTCAGTTCCGATATGTCTTGTTCTGATAGATGTATTGTTCTGTTTTGTTCCGACATGTTCAGTTCCGATATGACTTGTCCTGATTGATATTGTACCATTTTTTTCTGACATGTTCAGTTCCGATATGACTTGTCCTGATTGATATTGTACCATTTTGTTCCGTCATGTTTAGTTCCGATATGACTTGTCCTGATTGATATTGTTTCGTTTTGTTCCGTCATGTTCAGTTCCGATATGACTTGTCCTGATTGATATTGTTTCGTTTTGTTCCGTCATGTTTAGTTCCGATATGACTTGTCCTGATTGATATTGTTTTGTTTTGTTCCGTCATGTTCAGTTCCGATATGACTTGTCTTGATTGATATTGTTTCATTTTGTTCCGTCATGTTCAGTTCCGATATGACTTGTCCTGATTGATATTGTACCATTTTGTTCCGTCATGTTCAGTTTCGATATGACTTGTCCTGATTGATATTGTTTCGTTTTGTTCCGTCATGTTCAGTTCCGATATGACTTGTCCTAATTGATATTGTTTTGTTTTGTTCCGTCATGTTCAGTTCTGATATGACTTGTCCTGATTGATATTGTACCATTTTGTTCCGTCATGTTCAGTTCCGATATGACTTGTCCTGATTGATATTGTTTCGTTTTGTTCCGTCATGTTCAGTTCCGATATGACTTGTCCTGATTGATATTGTTTCGTTTTGTTCCGTCATGATCAGTTTCGATATGTCTTGTTCTGATTGATGTATTGCTCTGCTTTGTTCCATTATGATCCGTCCTGTTATGCCTCTGTCCTTGATTATGCCTGTGACTTGAACTGGTGTTTTGTTCCGTCTGATCCCGTTATGTACCGTCCGTTAATAATCTGTCTGTCTTGATTGATATATGGTCCAGTTCCATTATGATCTGTCCGAATTCTTGACTTGGTATATAAGTTACTGCATAGATACTGTATTTTGATGCACTGTACGATTTTAAAAGTTATACTGTCTGAATGCATGTTTTTAAATGCAAACTTTTATACTGTATTGTACGCGGCATGATTTTGTCCCGTCCTACTATTGTTTTGTTCAGTCTGTCTTGTTCCGTTTTATGGTCTATCTGATTTTGTTCTGTTATGATGTGTCTGACTCTGGGTACCATTCTGATTATGAGCGGTCTGGCATAAGTAGGCTTGATTACGCGCCTAACTGATATATTATTGTTATGCCCTGTTATGTTCCGCCCAGTACTGATCTGTTCTAATATTTGAATTAATTGCCTATACTCTCGTTGATATATTGGCATCATGCACTGTTCCGTCTGTTCTGATTTGTTGTTCTGTTTAGTTCAGTCCTGTTTTATTATACTGAAACTGCATTTAAAGTAGATTTATAAAACTGTTATTTCAGAAACAACTGAACTACCCTTGTGCTTTGTAAACAAGAAATGGTTTTGAAACCCTTGACAGGGAACCTGTGTTACTCATTGGGCTTTTCGAAGCTCACCCCATTCCCTAACATTTTTCAGGAATAATATCTGTTGGATCTGATGGCACTAATCTGTGGAGACTGGATTACTGAGGATTGAATCTGTTTAATCAGGTGAGTGATGTAATACGACTGACTCGACTGATATGTACTAGATATAGACATGGCTCATGGATTTAAACGGTACTCTAGAGATTATAGTTCCGCTCTGTTGTTATATGTCGGATTATAGATATGCTCTGAGGTTAGAATTGTTAGCTGTTGGATTTTAGACTGGCTCTGTGGTACATAACCTTACAGTGAATACATGAGTTGCATTCCCTTGACAAAAAAAAAAAAAGTTTTAAATTCCGCTGCATCTAACCCTACAGTCGAAGTGCAATTCACTGGAAAGTTCAGAAATTGCCTTCGGTTGGTCGCGTGGCGGCTGACTGGCATCACGTCCTCGACATCCGCGTAGGGTGGGGTTCGGGATGTGACAGAAATTAAAACTGACAATAAACTAAACATGAACCATTCTTAGGTGGTGAGTACATGGGAGAGACATATCTTTCTATTGTGCTCCTCAATTGTCTCCCTACGCTCATGACCTCTTACTATGGTTTTGTAACATTCTCACCTGAAAAATATAATGAATGGGATGAGCTAACAAAGCTCAGTAAGTAAAAGCCTATCTTAAATACGGGTTAGGGATGACATAGAAAAATACAAATCAAGGTAACATGATAGCCAGTTATAACAACAGTTGCAGTCAACAGTAAAATGCTACAAAGGCCAAGGAACAGTAAAGCCCAATAACAAGTGTAAGTAATGGTGTAGCATATATATGGATTAAAGCTTAATAATCAAATCAACATGAGTACTGCCACAATAAGACGTTCACAGTCAAATCTGATGAATAGGAACGATTAACATGGAACTTATTCATAGAGAAGTGGAAACATTCTATGAATCCAATAAACGTCAGTATTACAATCAACATGAATAGTGCATTTACTCTGTTCAGGGTTTGGCAGACCCTCGGTCTTTTGGGGCCCGGCATACCCTTCATTTACATGAATGCATATAAAATGCCTATTAAACTCACTGCGTAAAAATGCCATCTTTGCCATGTGTTCGTTTGACCCGTAGTTCCCAGTCAATCAGATAGCATCAGATGGGTATTGTGACTGCGCACAAAACCCAGCATTTAACATAAATTAGGATTCTATTGTATTCCATATGAAGTGTACAAAGCATGGAACATCGTAACATAAGCATACAATGAATAGACATCAATACCATAAATCAAATCATGAGCTATCAACCAATAGGCATCCACCAGGTAGAACAATATCCATGGTAGGAACAATGACAGTGGATATATATATATATATATATATATATATATACGAGTACAAGATTTGGCAGTAATAGAAAGATCGTGGCTTGAAAAACCACATATAAGAGATAGGAATTCATACCTTATCAATGCGTCCTATCATTCCGTGACCTTCTCTTTCCCTTTCGAGTCTCCTATATATATATCAGTAAACAAATTTTAGTTTTAATGCCATTTATCAATTTGAACTCCTCACTACTTTAAGTATCTCTTTACTAATTTAAGCTTTCACGATTTTTGAATTAAACTAGTTTACCCAAGGGCAAAATGCTCATTTACGTGTCTCTATTTTTTGGGTTCTGTTTTCATAATTTAGACTTCACTATTGAGTCCAGAATGTTTGAAATAATAAAAATCCCCTATTTACTTAACTTAATCGGAGTACGTTTGCCTCACATTTGACATAGGGGCATTTTGGTCATTTTAGCGCTTCTATGAGTATTTTATTTTTTGAGATCCCGTCTCGTAAAACAAACCTCACCGTTGAATTCAGAGGATCCAAAACAATAAGTTTTCACTACTCATTTGCCCAATTTGCACATCGGGTTTTATTTACATAATTACCTATTTAATTAGTTATTAATTAATTATTTAAATTAACTTAATTAGATCTAATATATATATTATTTAGTGTGGAACAGACCACATGTGCCTCAATGGCACAGTGGTCTGTTCCTTGAAATCTTTCTTCCATATCACAAGTTTTAGTCGCAGGGACAGTAGTCTTTGAGCAAATTTTTTTCCTAAATACTCTAGGCCAAAATGTAGATAGTCATCCAAACAGGGGTACGCTGTCCCTGTACAAATTAAATCCCAATTTGATTTCCAATCCCCACAACCAAAAAACCCCCATTTATTTTAAAAAAAAAAAAACTTTTTAAAATTTCAATACTGCGCCGTTTAAGCAACGACTGACCTATTTTTGTTTCGGTTACGGTTTCCCATTGCTCGGAATTCAGAACAATTCTGGGACATTCCTCTACCTTTTCTTGTTTGTCTTAGGGGTTGAATCAAGCTCACGAGTTGGATTTGGGTTCCATGAGAGATTTGAATATCTCCTTCATATGTGCTCGTTTCTCCACCAAATTTGGTAATTTTTGGCTTTTTGTGACCCTAGAGATGTGAGGTTTTTGAATCCATTGAGGGAATCAAGTTTAGAGCATAAATGGCAAGGTTCACTTCTTGACCCGCCACCTGTAACTCCATCTTCCTCTCAGCCCTTTAACCCTTTCCTCCTAGTTTTTGTGGATTTAAAATCCTAGAACCATCTAGTTTAAGTCCCAAGCCTCCAAAACCCATTTGGTTTGGGTAGATTTCAAACCCGTTTCTTTCATGGCCATTGTCAACAGTTCAGTCATTTTTTCTATTTTCTGGGTTTTGTTTGATTCTAATATTCTCCTACGTAACATCTACAAAGCATGCATGAACTTCCTAAATCATTTAACACTTAAACAAAATTGAGAACATGACACTTACCTTTTATTGCTTTTTTTTTTTTTAGTCACTGTGTCACCTCCTTGTTTGTTTTCCCCTTTCTGATCCCTTTATGCTTCAACTGCGGTCTAGTTTTCTTCCTTCCCTCCTCCTTTATTAACCTACTTATTAATACATACATCATTCACTCCCTCTCTCTTCCAACGCCCAACAAACTCTCTTCCTTTCTATCCCTTCTCATCCACCCTATTTCCTTATCCCCTTTTTAAATTTAAACTTTAACGCCCCTCTCTCATCCCTTATCCACTTTGCTGCATGGGTTTATATATTTATATATATATATATATTTGCATGCACACACGGTCCAATATATATATATATACATATATATATATATATTTGCACGTATATAAAAATTAAATTCTATTTTATTTATTATTCTTATCTTTATTTTATTATTAAATTTCATCGCTCTTTTTTTTTATTTATTTACACGAATATATATTTTTGTTCCATTATATTCTATTTATCTTATTTTGAATTTCATTTTTATTTCGGTATCCATTCGTGGTTCCCTCGAGCATCGCCCAGAACTATCCGTACTTCCGAAACTGTTGATTCCCAACAGTCCATTTATTCAATGTTAACACAAAAAGCTTAACGGCTCGGTTACATGGCTCGGTCGATAACAATTTGGGTCAGGATATTACATTCTACCCCCCTTAAAATGAGTTTTGTCCTCAAAACTCGAATGTTCATAATCTAAGAAACTCCATGAATCTCCTCTTACCAATTTCATCATTATAGTTCCCTTTTTTTTTTTTTTTTGTCGCTTAAACTTATCCCTGGTATTCAGAACTATATCCTTAAGTAAGAAAATTTTTTATACAGGGTTCACAGTTCTTTTGTAATATCCCGACTCGGGATACGTCACGTATACCGAGGTAGGTCGGTTGAAATATGTAACTTGAACGATAAGAAAGGTATATCACGGTATTTCACGGATATGAATGACTGGAAATGGAAAATGATTGAAATGTATAACAGGTGCTAGGTAACACCCGAGCACCCCAGGACATTGCATCGTAAAGCGTGCACGCACGTATTCCATGCATGCCCATGTTTCACAGACACGTAGTATACTGAGAACTAGTGTATGCATACATGCCCAGAGTTTAAGTATATGCGTATATGTATGGGCGTATAGGTACGTATAAAATATGTATAATTATGGATTATACATGTATATATATATTATATAATGTATTATAATATAAATATAAATGTATATATATGTGTGTATTTTAAATTAAAATAAAAAGGAAAAGAAAAGTGGGCAAAGGCTGCTATCAGCCGAGCAAGTGTGTGTGAGTGGGTGATTATATGTATATATATATATATATATGTATCAAAAAGTGTGTGTGTGTGCACGGTTCAATGTGTGTGTGTGAGGAGTTGAGTGTATAACACTCAATAGGGAATGGTGGTGACAGAATTAGGTGTTGGAGTGTGTAAGAAGGTCACAGGGCATGGTGAGGTCTGACTAGAGAGAGAGAGAGAGAGAGAGAGAGAGAGAGAGAGAGAATGAAAAGCTTATTTCATGCATGAGATCTCTCACTCTCGGGAGAAGGAAACCAAAAAGGAAAAGAGAGTTTTGGAGTGAGAAGGAAGGGGAACAAATCTGGAGTAGAGGCGCGAGGAAGAGGGGCTCAACACCAAGGGAACCCGAATTTAAAGGTGAGCCACTGTTTCTGCTTCAAAGTGTTATAGCATGATTTGATTCATTTTGATCATAGGGTCTAAACAAGCATGAAATAAGGAACTAAATGCAAAAAGAATGAGGCTAAATGGCTAAGAAACCGAGGAGAAAATCCGAGTTGCAGGTTCGGAGGGATAATCGGGTCTCACTGATTTTATGGTTAAAACTTGTTTAAAAGTTTATGAAAATGATCCTTATGCATGCAGAAAACTATTAGGAACAAATTAGATCCAAAACAGTCAAGAAACTGTTACGAAATCAAGAAGATCAGTTCACCGAAAAATCGGGCCGACCCCTTTAGGCTCTATTTCGTGAAGATGTGGAAAGATCTAATGGAAACCAAGGGTAGATTTGAAATCCTTAGGAAAAAGGGAAAAGAATGGCATTTAAAATGGGCTAAAATCTCACCGGAAAATACGTGACAGTCGCCGGAGAAGACGACTCTTCACGCCGGAACCCTACCGGAGACGGGGGGAAGATGACCGGAAAAGCGTGGGGGGTTATCGGGTTAAGTCTAGACGGATCCGGGTTCGGATCGGGTCGGTACCCGATCGGAAATAAATGGGACCGAAGCTGTGTCGTTTTGGGTTTTAATTTAAATGAGATTGGGCTGTTTGGTTGTGGGAATAATAAATAGGAATTGGGTTTTGGGGTTAACCGAAACAGGGATAAGGATAAGGACTGGGTTATTGAAATCCGGTTCTCTGAATGGACTGAACCGTTTGGTTCAGTAAAGGGGCTGACCGGTTTAGGGTTTTGGGGTCTGAACCAACTGGTTCAGACCGCAGCTTCTGGAATTTATGAACCGACCCCAAATGTTTTGTGAAACCTCACTGTTGCCCAAGTATAAAAATTAATTAAATATTAATTTTTTCAATAATGCCCCTATTTCAAAATTGGGTCAAACGAAGTCCAAACGATACAAATGAATAGTCAAAACCTATTATCTCGGACGTTCTAAGTCCAATGGTAGGGTCTGTTTTACGAGACGGAACCCCGAAGGATAAAATACCGCAAAAGTGCAAAATGACTATTTTGCCCTTTTAGTACAAAAGTCCAAATGGAATACCGCGAAAGCCTAAACCGACTTTCTTCAGCATTCCGGACTCAATGGTAAAGTCTAAATTAGTATTTGAAATACTTATGATGGAAAGGCATAAAATTTGATGAATAGAATCTATTCTAAAACGTATTCATTGATATATAGGAAACTCCAAAGGCAAGGGTACACTCACGGATTCCTGATCTAAAATCACGATAGAGGTAAGTGGATCACTCTCTCTTACATGTGGTGTTTCCATAAGCCAAGTTTATTCTTATACTGCCAAACTCGTACTCTTGAATGTATTGATATCCTTGTGTTCCACAATTCGATATTTCCTATCTTGTGGACATTTGACTGACTGATGTATCATTGTTATCATGTTTCACTGTGCTTTGAAAGCACCTCATGTTATTGCTATCCACAATGTGATATTGTTCTATCTTGTGGACATCGATTGACTGTTGTATCATTGTTATCATGTTGAACCATGACTTAAAAGGCGTACTGTTATGTTTTCACTGAATCTATGATATTCCATTTTATACTTCTATGGAATCACGAATGATCATGATATGTTATGAATACCGGATTTGTGCTCAGTCACAACATCCATCCGATGCTTCTGTATTGATTGGAGACCTAAGGGTCAAGTCCATGAATGGACAGGTGGCAGGAATGAATTCCTCGAAGGCTTTCCACCGGCAATTGACTGGCATGATCATTGGCATCTCATTGCATTTTCACTGGCATTGCATTTGCAAATTCACTGGCATGTTACAGAATAAAAGCATCTCTTATGGCTGAAAGAACTTGATTGTTGAATGATATTATTCCTTATGACTCTTCAAGTCTCGAAAGACTTGCATTGATTGGTTTGATTGTGATCGGTTCATTGTGGCAGTACTTCATTATTGTTATATTATCATTGAATTCCTTCATATTGATATTATACCCAATACTCCTGATTGTGTATTGTGATCACTGTTCATTGGCCCTCGTGGCAATTGTTCCATTGGCTATCACAGCATCTTATTCTTATGATTGGCTATCATAATCTTATTCATGGATTCATTGATCATCGATACCAGTGTTAGAAATTTGCATTTACTTACTGAGCTTTGTAGCTCATTCCACCCCACTTACCCCCCATTTCAGGTGATGACGCTGCGAGACCCCAGTAGGAGTCTGAGAGCGTAGGGGGACATTTTGAAGTACGGTATCAGTCTATGTTAGTTCTCCCATGTATTCACCACCCCCGGGTGCTGGTTACGTTTAGTTCTCATTTTGTCTTATGTAGAACTATGTCATGTATTTAAAAGACTTCCGCTGGATTACTGTAATTGATAAAGACTTTCGCTGTTCATTGTTTAAGATTTTTAGTACATTGCATATTAGTACTATGATACAGGAATGGAAAAAGTAGGGACGGCCTTCGGGTCGGCCCCGCGACACGAGATCCGCATAGGGTGGGTTTCGGGTCGTGACATCTTTTGTATCCCTCTTTGTTTTGATTCAATGGTGAGTTTTAAACGTCAAGGGTTTGCCTTTTTAACTTCCTCGAGTCTTTTACACATTTTTTTAAGCATTAACATTCCTACGCGTATTTCCTAAGTAGATCTATGGTTAGGGGTTTATTACTTCATTACTCCTCCTAAGTCATCTTTTCAGTTCCTTGACTATTCTTCATTGTTTCCAGTATCTTGACTAGTTCCGTGTCTAATCGTTATATTCATTTCATTTGGTGATAGGTCGTGATTACCTTACTATTCATGGTCTCCCACTTCTGTTGGCATTGTATGGCGCATTATGTGTCAGGTGAAGGTATCTTGGTATTGTGATCTTTTCTTTTCTATCCATTTCTTTGGTAGCGGTCACAGGCAGTCAATGGTGTATCTCAACTACACCACTTTTATCGTTTAGGGTGTTTTGAGGTTTTTATTCAAGTACTTTAAGTTTTACCAAGGACAAAGTGTCATACTCCCTTTTGTTTTCATAAGCATTTTTTGATTTTTTCAAGACGGTTTACTCTTATTGTCTTTGCATTACAATATTTATTCCCTACTCTGGTGTCCTCGATTTATTCGAACTTTCCATTTATGATTCTCAATCAAGTGTCCACTTCTTGAAGATTTATCAATCCTCTTTTCATTTCATTTGTATTATCCATTGACATTTCTGCCTTTATTTTCAAATTCGTGTTTATCCTTTTATGATTTAGATAGGTTGAGGAAATCAGTTCCTCCATTTTTGTTTTCACATTATAGGCTGGTGCCTTTTACAATTGCTCTTTTCATAGGTTTTGATTCCTTATCCTTTCATAGATTAAAATATGGTACATATACTCAAAAAATTTTATGGTGGTCTTTTACCCCAGTCACTGATTCTTTCTATGACAGTCTACTTCGGAAGTGTTCTTATTGATGTTATCATATTTGATTTACCTTGAATTTTTCACATCATTTGATCAGTTCAAGTCCCAAAGTCTTATGAATTTTTAATTTTATAACAATTATTTTGGTTTTACTTACCTTTGCTCAGAAAGGTTGTTCAACCATCTCATTTTTTACACTTGTCATTATGTTCAATTTTTCATCATATGTTACATTTTTCTCCCTAGTCGTTATTCAACTTTTACAATTTGTTCTTTCAAGAACTTATTCAACCGTATAAGGAATTCTTTGTACAGTCTGTGACTTCATCTCATCTTTCAAGATTGTTCACGTCAACTAGCCATCCCATCATTTTATCAGTTACATTTGACATTCAAAGTTTATCACAATGATATCAAGTTTTTCCCATCATGGAAATTCCCTACTTCCTTAGTTTCACATATGTAGTTATTCTTACTTTCTACCTCAATCTTAATTATTCTCATAGCTGAAAGAATTATGTATCACTTTAGTACAGTCGTTGTCCTCACCAGTTTTCTAAACATTATGCCCTAATTTCCGTCTCTTTAATTGCTAGCTCACGTAAATCCTCAAAAATCATTCAACATCATCAATCATTTATCTTTTGAAATAGATTCAGCTAACTCAATAAAATACAACCCACAATTATGTCCTATTGTTACCTAGGTTTATAAGATCTATTGAATTTTTCCAATGATCATTTATCACGTGTCAATCTCCTTTTAGGACCATCACATTTCATAAATGTTCATGTCTCATTTAATCAGTATTTGTCTACCAATAATTCATTTGTCTTTACCCTATATGACTCACTCAAGAATTCCCATATTTCTGATATGTCATCAATCCATCTAGATTCTCAAACTCCTCACATTACTATTCATTAAGTCTTTCTCAGACCATATCCTATATAGATTTGTTGTTAATCTATCGACTTTCCAAGATTTCACAATCCCAATTCGATGTCACCTTATATCTTCCAAAAGAGCATTAACTGTTGCCCTTGCTCAAATGATAGTTTTCATTAACCTCGACACTAGTATGATTCTTCCCAAGAATTCTTAACCTTTACCCTTAAGCATACTACTTCCTCCCAAAAGTCACTATTTATTTGGTCATCTTAATCGTCCAAAAAACATCAAAGTCAGTCATAGCATAGTCTTTCCCAAAGACCATTAACCTTAGTATTTAAACAAGCTATCATCCTCAAAAGTCACCGATCATTCAACTATTTAAATCATCGAGTTCTTAGTTCCTTTAATGGTATTTAATTGGTTAATAATTGTGTACTTATGATATATACCTCATATGCTCTATGTATATCTTTCATGAATAATGATGTCCTCGTAGTACCTCAAAACTCATTTATCATCTCAATTTCATGGTTCCTCTAAATAATTTACTACCAGTTTAGTCTTTACGATCATTTAGATCACCTTGATCCCTAACAGTTATTCAAAATCATTTATCATTTACCTTCATCTAACTTGATAGAGTATTGACTAAAATTGGATCATGCTTCATCTTAGATCACAAGATTCATTAAATTTCTTCCTAATATTTATTCATCATGTGTCAACCTCTTTTCAAAATCATTACATTTCATAAGATCAATCCTAGCAATCTCGCTCATTTAGTAATTGTCTTCAAAATTCTAGTCAGCTCTACTTTATCAGGTTCTACTTATGACTTACTCAAGAATTTTCATATTTTTGGTCCTCTTGTAATTATCCATTAAGTTTCGTTCAGATTATCTCTCATTTAAGCCTCGTTTATTTATCCATGACATTTATCGAAATCTCCTCAAATATTTTTAGTGTTATTCCTCAAGTATCCTCAGTCTTTTATTTTTAAACGTACTACTATTTCCTTAAAGGTCACTATTTACTTAATCATCTCAATTATTTCGGAATCACCGATTTTCATTATAACATACAGTCTTTTCCCTTGATATATAGTATTCATCAATAATAAATCTTTCGATGGTATTGAAACAATTAACATGTAACCTAGGGGTTCTATTTCTAAGTTCAACTTGGCAGTCAATACGAAAACTATAAATCAATCCGTCAATGTATACGTAAACTAACAGTAGGTGTTCACATAACAGTCTATCTTAATAATGTTAGTGATATCTATCGACTAGCTTTTAGACTTTAATTGTTCTAGTATCTGATCCTGTCTTTTATAACTCGATCTTGTCTCCTATGACTCACTACAAGCTATGACTCTGTTCTGATACCAAGCTGTCACAACCCGAAACCCATCCTACATGGATCTCGTTTTGCGGGGCCGACCTAATAGCCGTCCCTATTTTTTTCATTCTTTTACCAAAGTCAACAGTAAATAATGTAAACATAACATTAAAGTACGGAAGCCTTATTACAAATGTTGTTCAAATACTGAAATTAAAAATGACAATAAACTAAACATGAATGACTCTTAGGTGGTGAGTACAAGGGAGAGACATATCCTTCTATTGTGCTCCTCAACTGTCTCCCTACGCTCATGACCTCTTACTGTGGTTTTGTAGCATTCTCACATGAAAAATATAATGAAAGGGATGAGCTAACAAAGCTCAGTAAGCAAAAGCCTATCTCAAATACGGGTTAGGGATGACATAGAAAAATATAGATCAAGGTAACATGATAGATAGTTATAACAACGGTTGCAGTCAACAGTAAAGTGCCACAAAGGCCAAGGAACAGTAAAGCCCAATAACAAGTGTAAATAATGGTGTAGTATGGATATGGATTAAAGCTCAATAATCAAATCAACATGAGTACTGCCACAATAAGACGTTCACAGTCAGATCTGATGAATAGGAACGATTAACATTGAACTTATTCATAGAGAAGTGAAAACATTCTATAAATCTAATAAATGTCAATATTACAATCAACATGAATGATGCATTTACTCTGTTTAGGGTTTTGGCAGACCCTCGATCTTTTAGGGCTCGACTTTACTTGAATGCATATAAAATGCCTATTAAACTCACTGCGTAAGAATGCCATCTTTGCCGTGTGTCTGTTTGACCCGTAGGTCCTATAAATTGACCTGTAGGTCCCAGTCAATCAGATAGCATCAGAAGGGTAATGTAACTAAGCACAAAACCCGAAATTTAACATAAATTAGGATTTTATTGTATTCCATATGAACTGTACAAAGCATGGAACATCGTAGCATAAGCACACAATGAATAGACATCAATACCATAAATCAAATCATGAGCTATCAATCAATAGTCATCCATCAGGTAGAACAATATCTATGGTGAGAACAATGATAGTAGGATATATATATATATATATACACGAGTACAAGTTTTAGCAGTAATAGAAAGATCGTGGCTTGGAAAACCACGTATAAGAGATAGGAATTCACTTACCTTATCAATGCATCCTATCATTCCGTGACCTTCCTTTTCCCTTTTGACTCTCCTATATATATATATATATCAGTAAACACGTTTTAGTTTTAATGCCATTTATCAATTTGAACTCCTCACTAATTGAAGTGTCTCTTTACAAATTTAAGCTTTCACGATTTCCAAATTAAACTAATTTACCCAAGGGTGTCATGGCCCGAAACCCACCTTATGCGGATCTCAGTGTCGCGGGGTTGGCCCAATGGCCGTCCCTACTTTTTCCATTTTTTTCTATCAACAATGATATCAGTAAATAATAGAGACATAATATTAAAAAGCGAAAGTCTTAATACAAATCATTATTCAATGACTAAAAATGAAATTGACAATAAAACTAAACATAAACCACTTTTAGGTAGTGAGTACATGAGAGAGAGAACATTATTTTATCATGTTCCTCAACTGCCTCCCTACGCTCCTGATCTCCTATTGTAGCGTTCTCACTTGAAAAATATAATAAATGGGGTGAGCTACAATCTCAGTAAGTAAAAGCCTATCTCTAATACGGGTTAGGAATCACATGAAAAAATACCAACTCAAAGGTAACATGATAGTCAATCATGAAAACGGTTGTAGTTAACAGTAAAATGCCGTAATGGCCAATGAACAATAAGGCACAATAACATTTGTGAGTACTAGTGTAACATGAGTATAGGAAAAGCTCAATGATCACAATCAACATAAATTTACTGTTATAATAAATCGGTCACAATCAAATCCACTAAATAAGGAACTATCAATCATGGAACTGTTTATAGGGAAATGAAAACATCCTATGAATCCAATAAATGTTAATATAACAGTCAAACATAAATGATGCATTTACTCTGTTCAGGGTTTGGCAGACCCTCGGTCTTTTGGGGGCCTGGCATACCCCCTTAACATGAATGCATATAAAATGCCCTTTTAACTCATTGCGTAAAAATGCCATCATTGCCATGTGTCCATTCATGGACTCAACCTGTAGGTCCCATAAATTGATCCGTAGGTCCAGTCAATTAGATAACATCAGATGGGTAATGTGACTGAGCATAAAACTTGACTTTTAACATGAATCAGGAGTATATCACAATTCCATAAGAAGCGTATAAGATATGGAATATCATAACATAAGCATTCAATGATAAGTATTAGTACAATGAATCAAATCACGAGATATCAGTCAATAGGCCTCCACTAGATAGGACAATATCAATGGTGGGAACAATAACAGTGGGTATGTACATGAGTACAAGTTTTGGCAGTAATAGAAAGATCGTGGCTTAGAAAATCACGTATAAAAGATAGGAAAACTTACCCTATCAATTTTTTAGTATTTTGTGACTTTCCCTTTTCCTTTCGAGTCCTCTATATATCAGTAAACACGTTTCAGTTTCAATGCTATTCATCAAAATTTATGCCTCATTATTATAAGTATCTCTTTTACTAATTTAGACTCTCCCGTTAAGTTCAGAATGCTGAAGAAAGTCAGTTTAGGCTTTCACGGAATTCCATTTAGGTTCGGGTAGCAATAGGGGTATTTTGGTCATTTAGTATATCTACAGTTCTTTATTTTTTGGAGTCCCATTTCTCAAAACAGACCTCATCATTGGATTCAAAATGCCCGAGATAGTCGAAATACACTATTCATTTATATTAATTAGACTTCATATTATTTCATTATATTTAATTTAATTAAATTGAGTTTGTAAATAATGTAGATATATATATATATATATATATATATATATTTGGGCAAAAATGTTACTACAGGCTTGCTTGTCAAAATGGTTTGGGTTCAGCTTCTCCTATATGCAGTCTAAGGTTCGACTCTCCCAGGGCGTTGTCCCTTTTATTTTTCTGGATTTAGGTAATTATAATATATATATATATATATGTATATATGTGTGTGGGTTAAAAGACCACACGTGAGCCCATGGCTCAGTGGTTGGCTTGCCCCCTTACTACCCCGAGCTCCTGAGTTCAATACCCAGCAACAGCGTCCCTTCCTCCCTTTTTCCTAAAAACTGCTGCTAATTACATAATATATACATATATATTGGCTCCTTCTATCACATAAGTGTGCGTGGTACAGTGGTGGCCAAGTCTCCTACTGCCACCCGCTCTCACGTTCGACCCACAGCAGCATCGCTTCTTTCCTCTATATTTTTTTTTCAAAAACTGAATCAGTTTCAGTTAAATTTCAAATGAGCCAACCCACACAGTGCAGCTTTAAATGGTCCATTACTACGCCTAGCCCACTGTTGTGCCCAGCCCAGGCCCAGCCTGTAATATCCCGACCTAGGATACGATACGTATATCGAGGTAGACCTGATTGAGTAGTGTAACACCAAGTGTAAACCGAGCTGTGAAAGCTCTATATCAAGATATCATAGTAATTGAACGGTATTGAAATGTGAACGGTTTCATTTTGTATAGCCAGTGCCGGGCGAAACTCGAGCAACCCAGGACTAAGTCTTGTAATGCGTGCACACACGCATTTCCAATCACGCGTACGGTTGCATGTATGCATAGTATATTTAATATTAGTGTATGTATACACTTACAGAAATGAGCTTAGATATATATATATATAGGGATATATAAATGAATGTATAAATTAAGTAAAAATACATGTGAATATGTATATATATATATAGTATTGTATATAAATATGGTGCTATAATATATGTATGTGTATTTTAAAGTGTAAAAGTAAAGGAAGAAAGGGAAAGGGAAGAAAAGTGGACTGTAGGTGCGCTGAGTGAAACAGTGTCTGTGTATCACTGTGTGTGTGACTAAGTGTGTGTGATGTGTGTGGGTGTGGTGAAGGCAGCAAGGCTACCGACACCAAGGCAAATGGGGTTGCAGTTAAATATATATATATATATATATATATGTATTGTGTGTGGTGTTGCGTGGGTGATGGAGAATTAAGGGGCGGTTGAGGGGTAGTCAAAGAAGACTGCAGTAGGAAAAAGAGAGAGTGAGAGAGAATTGAAAGAGGCCAAGGCGGTTGGTGCTGTTATATATATATATATATATATATATATATATATATATATATATATATATATGACCATGGGTTGAGAGAAAAATAGCCAAAAGAAAGAAGGGGGCGTGAGAAGCTGAGGTCTGAGTTGGAATTAGAGCAAGTTGAAAAACAAAAATTGGAAGGAGGAAGAGGAACAAACTGCAAGCAGAAAAGTCAGAAAAATCAGGTGAGATGTAAAGATCCAAAATTTTGGAATAAAATTTTTATTTTTATTTATTATTATTTTTGTTTAATTATTTATTTATTTAAGAAATGCGTGTATGCATGCATGTGTGTGATGTTATGTATTATATACATGTACATGCAATTAGGTATATATGTATATACATATGTGTATAAAGGTGTGTGGTGTACAGCTGTGTAGCTGTGTGTGCATGTAATAGAGTGTGTGTGTGGGCTGGTGTGTACAGTCCCCTATGTGTGTGCAGATTGTGTAGGTATGTGTAGTGAATATATATATATATATATATATATATATATATATATTACACAAGTCAACTTTGCATTAAATGCAAAGCTGCCTTGTGAGGGAAGAGATGGCTAGAGCAGTGAGGAAGGTCAGAAAAAGAGTGAGAAATTGTGGGCTGCTACAGGAGGTTTGCGTGAGGATATGTGTATATATCTATGTATATGTGTAGGTAAAATAGTTGTGTGCAGACCTGAGGATAAAGAGAGAGAAGGGAGTCGGTTGTGAGTATTTGTTATATATATATATATATATATATATGCATATGTTGAGTAGAGAGGTTAGAAAAGAAAAGGGAAGGACTAGGAACTGAAGGGGAGAAGAAGAGATTGAGGTTGATTCACAAACAGAGAGGTTCAAGAGGGTTGCAGAGACCAAACTGGACT
Organism: Nyssa sinensis; assembly: GCA_008638375.1. Classification (NCBI taxonomy): domain Eukaryota; kingdom Viridiplantae; phylum Streptophyta; class Magnoliopsida; order Cornales; family Nyssaceae; genus Nyssa; species Nyssa sinensis. The sequence goes on from CM018032.1 coordinate 24,886,958, forward strand.
TTCAGGTGAGTAGCTTAGGTTCTATATTTATTTATTTAATTTTTTTTTTCTTAAGCATGATGACTTAGATTTGATATTAGGGCCGCGTAGCTTGTTCAAAAAGAAAATGAATAAAAAAGGAATCAAGGCAAACGGTTGAAAAAATAGTTAGAAAACTTAAGTTATCGGTAGTATGGTGGTCTCGGGTTCACCAACATTTTATGCCTGAGACCTAGCGTAAATGACCTAGATCAAAACCTGTGAGGTGCTGGAAACTAAGGGGTGTGATTTGGGCTTAAAACACCAAAGAAAAAGCCACGAAAATAAAGAAATAATGTTGGCCGGAATCTGGGTTTATAGGGCCAGAGACTCAGTGAGTATCTCGGAGGTGGTGAGGGTTGAAGACCCAAAACAGTCCCCAAATCATTCCCCAATGTCCTAGGATCGATTAGGTGTAAAAATCGCAAAAATCCGACGTCAAAAGCCTGAGAAAAATGGAGGAAAAATCGGCAGTCTTCCGGCGACGAGGCCAGAGACGATGACCGGCTGTTGGCCGGAATGTCGTGGGGCGTTAGGGACGAAAGGGCTGGCAGCTTGGGCTGAGGAGTTGGGCCGTTTTAATTAAAGGCCATTAGGCCTCTTGATTTGGGCCTGTTTTGGGTTTAAAAAGGGGATAGGTTTGTTTCATTTAAAAGAGAATTGGGCCTAATGGTTGGCCTAACAAATCAAACACAAAAAAAAAAAAAAAAAAAAAAAGGGGGAGAGGGATAACACAGAATTGCGGTTGCTAGGAATCGAACGTAGGAGGTCACGGTTGGGGAGGTGGCATGCTGCCAACGTGCCACCCATTTCTCACCCAACAATTTATGCAACTAATATATATATATATATATATATATATTATACTTAACCTGTTTAATTAATTAAATTTATTTAATTAAATTAAATACCCCGAAATGTCCCGGAGCCCAAATATGACAAGTCATATATGTTTTCTTGCTATCTTAGACCTCCTAAGACCAACGGTGAGGTCTGTGATGCGAGACGAGGTCCCAAAAAATAAAAGACCCGTAGAACCCTTGAAAATTACCAAAATGCCCCTGAGTCAAAATGCAGTCAAACGAACCCCAATTAGAGTGAACATATAGTGAATCCTTATTATTTCGAACAATCCGAACTCAACCGTGGAGTCCAATTTACGAAGAGAGGCCTCGGGAAATAGGAACCCGTGAAAGTACAAAATGACTATTTTCCCCTTTTTAATTCGGATGTCCAAATTAAATTCTGCGAAAGCCTAAACCTAATTTCTTCGACGTTCTGGACCCAATGGTAGAATTTATTTTGGCAAAATAAAAACCAATAAAGTAAAGACATAAAATTTGATGAATAGCATAATTCAAGTAGCAAATGAACTAAGTTACATTTTATGATTTTAGGGACAACAAAAGGCAAGGAGAAGGTGGTCTGACCTTCCGCATTTTCACTGTAGTTCCGCTACACCGCGAGTGTGATTTCTTAAGGTTAAGACAACCCATCAAGTACGATATATTGTGCTGAGTAAGAAATAGAATTAAGTTTAGGAATGATTTTCATGTTGATTGAATAAATCATATATTTATTTGTTTAATGTTAGAAAATTACATAAGGAATGTTGCTTTAAAAAGAAACCTTGAGTTGATTGTTTATGTTACTTGTGTGCTTCTTGCTGCTCCATGGAGATATGATTTATTCTATGTGTTGGGTTGTACATGATTTATATTTTTGGGGAATTGTTAAGATTGTGAACACATGACTTGAGTATGTATTTTCGTTGATCATGTATTTCATACATTCATGTGAAAAATGTTTTTTTATTCAGATGTTGTGATTGCTTTTAGTGGAACACATTGTTTAGAAGCATGCTCCATGTGTTAGTAAATTACTTATCTGAGATTGTGTTATTGTATGGTGGAATCAAGGCATATTGGTATAGTGTGATGCATTGAAAACATAGTGTGGGTTGAGCACGTGGTGCTAAGCCTGGTACTCAGCTTCCATCGGATGTGTTCCGAAAATGAGACATGGACATGGCATAGAGTTGGCATGGTTGTGGCATAGAGTTGGCATGGTTGTGGCATAGAGTTGTGTGGGTGTTTCATGGGCATTGTCACTACATTGCATGGATAACTTGGATGTCATGTGAATTATTGCTGTTACATGGTACGGATGATTTGGAAGGCATGTGGATTATTGTTATCACATTGTATGGATGATTTACAATGCATGTAGAGATAAATGTACACTTGCACGTGCCACGCCTTAAATTATATTAATAAGTTGAATGACATGTAGCTTATTGCTAGTAAGTTGTATGGATGATATTGAATGACATGTAGAAATAATTGTACACTTGCACATGCCACGCCCTTAATTTTGTTTCTTGCATTAGCATTATATTGTACCAGCAGTTGAGCTGACCCATTCGTGGGACAACACATTACAGATAACGCTCCCCACACTTGAGACTTGAGGAAGTCTTGTAGAGTGGAGGAGACATAAGCTTAGAATGATTTTGGCCCTTGGGGGCATATTTTGAGATGTAAGGGCTTAAGCCCGAATGACATATTGAATGTTTTTATTGATTATGCTTTACATGGATGTACATTGAAGGAAATGAATGTAAGTTTGAGGTGAATTCGTTTGATTGTCCTTTATTATTTTATTTTCCTTTTGTCTCGTTACTCGCGCCTCGGGTTCGTTGGAATTCGGGGCGTGATATGAGAGGCCAAGTTTCTGTATTACAATTCCAGCATGATTCGTTTAGTTTAAATGATAGGATCTTAAAAAGCATGAAAGAAGGTTTAAATAGCAAGTTGAATCGAATCAAATGATCAATGGATGAAGGAGATATATCTATTTACAGGTTTGGGGGGGATGATTAAGAAATTGTGATATTTTATGTATTAAACTTAAAATGGATAATGGGAAGTTGTTGCTGTGAAGTGCATAAACTGATTTGAACTTAAGACGGATTAAAACAGTAAAATAAAAGCCTTGAAATCCTAAAGTTACAGTTGGCTGGAGCAACTGTTTTTGCTTAATTCATGAAGACCTAGTGACCTAAACCAAAAACAAAGAGTAGAAATGGAAAGCTTAAGAAAAACTAAGGAGAATGGCATTTAGAACGAGTTAAAAATCGATCAAAAAATTCTCGCCGTCACCGAAGATGGTGACGGAACCCTAATGTTCCTCACCGGATCGATGAGGGGGGTGATGAATAGTTGTCCTTGTTACGGCATCGTTTAAAGTTTTGGAAGGATTAAACTGCGTCATTTTATACATTCTGTTTTAATATATATATTAAACATGGCCTGTTTGGCTGCAAGGTATAAGAGTTTGATTGATGTCCGTTGTGAGAATAGGATACACCATCTGTGTTTTACGTCACTGTCCACCGTTTGGTAACAAAATTTTAAGAAAAATAAAAGAGGGCTGCTGCCCCTAGGAATTGATACCCCGACTGTAGAGACATGGAAAATTGAGGTTGAATTTTTTGTTTAGCTAAGAGGACTGTGGTACCCTGACCCAAGACATGACACGTAGATTGAGGTAGACTGGATGAGTTGTGTAGTACCCAGGTAACCCGAGCTGTTAGAGCTCTATCTCGGGATATTTTAGAGACTAGAAAATTTTGGAAGGTGAACGATTTATTTTGAATAGCCAGTACGGGCGACGCCCGAGCAAACTAGAACCATGCCTCGTAATGCATGTACGCACGCAATTTCATGCATGCATACGTTACATGTATAAGTATAGGCCGTGAAATAAGAGTATATGTGTATGTGCTTGGGATTTAATATATACATGCATGTATGAAAATATATACATGTATACTATGTTTATTATGTATGTGTAGACATAAAGTGTAATACATGTATATGCGTATATTAGTATTTAATATGTATGAATGTGTGTGTGTGTGTGTATATATATATATATATATATATGTGGACCACCGTATGTGTGCACATGGGTGTATGTTATGTGTATGTATGTGTATATGTGTATATATAAAATACATTTAATATATATATGAGTATATATATATATATAAATGGCAGGTGCATATGGTGCACGTGATTGTGTGTGGCTATGGGTGTACGGTTGTGTTCGTGTGTGTGTGAGTGTAATATAATATACATATACATAATACACAAATACAAGCAACATTAAATGCAAAGGGAGAAAAGAAAGAGTAGGGGAGAAAGTCAGAAGAAGGGGCTACTGGTTGTGTGTGTAAGAGGGTTTTCAGAGGGTGGGCAGGTCTATCATGAAGAGAGAGAAAAAACAGATAGAAAGAGAAAGGGGCAATTGTGTTTAATGTGTATATGTGTAAGTGTGCATTGGTTAGAGGAGAGATCTGAAAGAGAGAAGCCGAGTGAAGGAGTGGTGAGCACTGGAGAGGAACCTGAGACAAGCTTGAACTGAGAGAGGAAGATAGAACTTGCAACCAGAGAGAAAAACCGAAAGTTGGTAAGCATGCTCAGCTCTATCTTTCCAAATTTTGTGCATGTTAGTTAGTTTGGTTTATGAGGCCTTGTAGGGTTTAGAAAATGGAAGATAATGCAAAAAAAATGAGATGAAACGGCCGAGAAATCAGTGAGAAAATTTGAGTTGCAGGCTAGGGAAATAAAAATCCGTCCATGTTATTTTATGTTTTAAGTCTTGTTTCAAGTTTAAGAGAATGGCCCTCATAGGTGCAGAAAATTTTTAGAAAAGAAACAGAGTTAAAACGGTTGGAAAACAGCCACGAAAATGGGAATAACCAGTCGGCCGGAAACTGGGTTTGGTTCACCAGAAAATTGATTTAGTTGCCAAAAAAAATCAGAGTTTGAGGTCTCAAAAGTAGTCCCAAGAGGTTGATAAATGTCTTGGGAGTGTATCGGTGGAAAAATAGGCGAGATTCAACGTGAAAATCGTGAGGAAAACGTGAGGATTGGTCGCGGCTCCGGCGACCGGCCGGGGAAGACGACCGAATTGTCGTGGGGGCAAACGGCCGAGAGTTGGGCCTGTGGTGGTTGGGCTTGGTTTATTTTAAAAAGGGTTTGGGGCCTGTTTGCTTTAAAAAAAGGAAATTTGGGCCTGTCATGTTTGATTGGGCTTGGGCATGTTTTAAATTAAATAGGTTTGGGCCTGTTGGGTTTAAAAGAGAAACTGGGCCTAAAGGGTTGGGCCCAACAGTCCAAAAATTTAAAAAGAAACAAAAAGGAAAAAAGGGTGGGGGAGTGCAGGTGCCGAGATTCGAACCAGGAACCGTGCGTGGGGAAGAGACACGCGTGACTGTGTGAGACAGGACAATCCCATGTCTCTTTTTGCACCCAATAAATATATATATATATATATATATTACATTTTACTCTATTTTCCAAATTAAATTTATTTAATTAAATTTAATGCTCTGAAATGGCCCGAAACCCAAACAAGGCAAGTCATATATGTTTTCTTACTATCTTGGACCTCCTAAGACCAACGATGAGGTCTGTGACGTGATGCGAGGTCCCGAAAAATAAAAGACCCGTGGAACCCTTAAAAAAGAAAATTACCAAAATGCCCTTGAGTCAAAACACAGTCAAACGAACCTCGATTTGAGTAAACAAATACTGAAATCATATTATCTCGAATATTCTGGACTCAACTGTGGAGTCCGATTTACTAGAAGAGGTCTCGGGAAGTGAGAAACCGTGAAAGTGCAAAATGACCGTTTTGCCCTTTTTAGCTCGGATGTCCAAATTGAATTCCGCGAAAGCCTAAACCTATTCTCTTCGAAGTTTCGGACCCAATGGTAGAATTTATTCTATCAAAATAGAAACCAACAAAATAAGGACATAAAATTTGATGAATAACATAATTCAAGTGGCAATAAACTGAGTTACGTTTTATGATTTTAGGGACACCAAAAGGCAAGGAAAAGGTGGTCTAACTTCTACATCATTACTGTTAGATCTACTACACTACTAGTGCGACTTCTTGGGATGAGGCAACCATCAGGTACAGTGTTTTGTTAATGTAAGAAGTGGGGTTAAGTTTAGGGACATTTCATGGGTGAATTGAATGATACATATGCTTAACTGTTGTTGGGAATTATTCAGATCGTGATTATTTGATGACTTGAGATTTGGTTGTTTATGTGTTTTGTACTTCTTATATTTTTGAGAATTCGATGAAGTAATGAATGAGAACTGTTACTATGTGATTGGATTGATGACATGGGTGTGACATGTTGCTTGTATGGGTGCATTATGCATACTGTTCATGTAATGCATTAATGATATTGCATGGCATATAGAGATAAATCTACACTTGCATATGCCACGCCTTAGCTTTGCTTCTTGCATTAGCATTGCATTGTACCAGTAGTTGAGTTGACCCATTCGTGGGCAACATTTTTCAGATGACACTCCAGGCACCTGAGACTTGAGGAAGTCTTACAGAGTAGAGGAGACCCGAACTTAGAAGGATATTTGGCCCGTGAGGCATGTATTGTGATGTACGGGCTTAAGCCCGAATGATGTATTATATGTGTAATATCCCAACCCGGGATACCGGGTCACATGGCACGAGTTACGAGGTTAAGAAAAGTTGTGTAAGATTTTTACACATAAGAGAAAAATTAATTAATTAAATTATTAATTAATTTCAAAAATGAGAGTATCATTAATTATTTAAATTAATTTCAAATAAACACACATATACACACATTTATGGTGTATTGTGTGTGTATGTTATCAAGTATATATATGTATGTATGCATGTATGTATATGGAAGCATGTAAGTATGCATGTATGTATATGATTAAATTATATATATATAAGTGAAAATATCTAAAAGTATGTGTGAACAGTGCAGTGTGTGTCGGTAGTGTGTGTGTGTGTTTCTATGTGCATGTGTGTGTGAGGTGTTATATATATATATATATAATATGCAAAATATCAAGCATGGATTGAAGGAAAAGCTGAGAAATTATAAAGTTAAATTGATTAGGTGTAAGAGAAATCTATGAGAAGTCAAGAATAGGGGCTGGGACGTGTAGAGAGTGTCACGACCCGAAATCCACCCTATGCGGATCTCGTATCGCGGGGCTGACCCGAAAGCCGTCCCTACTTTTTCCTTTTTATTCATGTATCATAGTACTAATATGCAAAGTACTAAAACCTCAAAGTAATAACAGCGGAAGTCTTATCAATAATAGTACATCAGCGGAAGTCTTTCAATACACAATGTTAGCGGAAGTCTTTACAATACATAATATGGTTCTACATAACCAAAATAAGAACCAAACGTAACCAGCACCCGAGGGTGATGAATACATGGGAGAACTAAGACATAGACTGATACAGTTCCTCAAAAATGTCCTCCTACGCTCTCAGACTCCTACTGGGGTCCTGCAGCGTCATCACCTGAAATGGGGGTAAATGGGAGGGGTGAGCTACGAGAGCCCAGCAAGTAAAAACAGATCTCCGACACTGGTATCGATAAGATACAAATCCATGAATAAGATTATGATAGCCAATCATAAGAAAGGAGATGCTGTAATAGCCAATGAGAACAGTTGCCATGAAGGCCAATGAATAATAATTTACAATGTACAATTAGGAGTAATGGATACACCATCAACATGAATCTCTCAACAACAATACAACAACAAGAAGTACTGCCACAATAAACCGATCATAATCAATTCAATAGTCATAAGGAATAGGGTTATTCAATAACGAAATCACACCAATTTTTAGGAGATGCATTTACTCTGTTCTCAGGTAAAATGCCAATGTAAATGTAAATGAAATGCCCATGTTTATGCCAGTTAATTGCCGGTGGAGAGCCTTCGAGGAATTCATTCCTGCCACCTGTCCCTTTATGTATTTGTAAATGAAATGCCAATGAGAATGCAATGAAATTGCCAATGTTTATGCCAGTCAATTGCCGGTGGAGAGCCTTCGAGGAATTCATTCCTGCCACCTGTCCATTTGACCCTTAGGTCTCCAGTTAATACAGAATGCATCGGATGGATATTGTGACTGAGCACAAATCCCGTATTCATAATATATCATGATTATTCATTATTCCATAGAAGTATAAAATGGAATATCATATATTCAGTAAAGACATAGCAGTAAGCCTTTCAAGGCATGGTTCACAATAAAGACATAACAAACAATAAAGACATAGCAGTAAGCCTTTCAAGGCATGGTTCACATGACAACAACGACATAGCAGTCAATCAATGTCCACAAGATAGAACAATATCGCATTGTGGATAGCAATAACGTGAGGTACTTTCAAGAGTACAAGTTTGGCAGTAAAGAGAATAAACTTGGCTTGGAAATACCATATGGAAGAGAAAGGGAATTTACTTACTTTTATCGTGATTCTATCTCAGAATTCCGTGAGTGTACCCTTGCCTTTGGAGCTTCCTATATATCAATGAATACGTTTTAGAATAAATTCTATTCATCATATTCTATGCTTTCCCATCATAAGTATTTCAAATACTAATTTAAACTTTACCATTGAGTCCGGAATACCGAAGAAAATCGGTTTAGGCTTTCGCGGAATTCCATTTGGACTTTTGTACTAGAAAGGGTAAAATAGTCATTTTACACTTTTACGGTATTTTATCCTTCGGGGTCTTATCTCGTAAAACGGACCCCACCATTGGATTCAGAACGTCCGAGATAATAGATTTTGACTATTCATTTGCCTTGTTTGGACTTCATTTGACCTATTTTTGGAATAGGGGCATTATTGTAAAAATTAATATTTAATTAATTTTTATATTTGGGCAACAGTGAAATTTTGTAAAATATTTGGGGCCGGTTCATAAATTCCAAAAGCTACGGTCTGAACCAGTTGGTTCAAGACCAGAAACCCTAAACCGGTCCTTCCTTCCCTTGAACCAAACGGTTCAATTCCTTTTAAAAACCGGATTCCAATAAACCTGGTTCTAACCCTTATCCATGGTTGGAATAAGTCCAAACCCAATTTCTATTTCTTATCCCCATAGCCAAACAGCCCAATTCATTTAAATTTAAAACCCAAAACGACATAGTATCATGCCCAATTCATATCCGGTCGGGTACCGACCCGATCCGAACCCGGATCCGGTCTAACTTTGACCCGACAAGGCCCCCGTCTTTCCGGTTGTCTTCTCCGGTAGCTTTCCGACCACTGTTCACCGGAACAGTGCACAATACACGGTTTCCCTTATTTTTCTCATGATTTTCTCACCCAATTTCAAATATTTTGACATCAAATAATTCCTACGACTTCCAGAAATTGTTAAGAACAACTTTTGACCTTAAACATCACCGGTTTCGACATCAAATTCTGGTTTTTCCGGTGTTGCACCGGCGAGCAATAATCTGCTCTAAAACAGTTATTTCTTAACTATTTTCATCGGGGTTTGTTGCTACATGATCCCCACAATATTTAGTTTCATCCCTAATTCACAAAAATTGGTTTAAGGGCTTAATTTCAAATTTGGGTTTCATGGCCGAACGTGGGTTATGGTTTTCAGAATTTTTTTCTTACCTACTGTAACCCGAGTTTTCTCTCTCGGTTTTCCATCATTTTACATAATTTTTCTTGCAAGATGAAGCCCTTTCTACATAGATTAAGACCCTAAAATTTTCATACCAAAATATGAATGAAATCAAATTAAATTTTGGTTGGGAACTTACCTGTTTAAATGGACTGTTCTCAGTTTTCCTTCTCGGTTTTCACTTCACCTCCTTGCTTCAATGGAGGCTTCAAAGGTTGGATTTGATCCTTCACGAGCAGTTCCTTGGCCCTCAATTTCCTTCAATAGCTACACTTATGTATATCTTTCTCTCTCTAGGATTTTCTCTCTCCACTTTCTCTCTCTAGCTCACTCTCTCTCTCTAAAACTTTCAGAATTCTCCTTACTGTCTTCTTCTTTCTTTGATTTCTATTGTAAGTAGGAAGCATGGTTTGCATGCTTGACTATTTAAAGAGAGGGTGACTTATTTCTCTCTCTCCTCCACTCTTTCTCTCTCTACTTTCTCTCTCTACTTTCTCTCTCTACTAATTCAGCCAACCCTTCCGATGGCCCCCTTCCTTGACCAAGAATTCTGCTTTTCCTTTCCCAAATGTAACTTTACAGTAGTGGCCTAGGAAGACTCGTTGCACTCATGAATCTATATATATAAATCATATTATATATATAGATATAACATACACTCACTGCAAACCTGGCCGACACACTCATACTTGCACATGCAGTGAACTTGCATGCTGCCCAAGGCAGTTTCCCCTTTCCCCTTTCCCCTTTTTCTTTTTCTTTCCTTTTTATTTCTTTTATATATACATCTATACATAATATCCATTATATTATACATGTACACGTATACACATGCAATACATGTTTTTATACATGTATATACATGCATGTGTAAAGGCATTAACCTATTTTAAATCTCGTTTACATACACTTATTTTAATTAAGCTATGTATCTATGTTCACGTATGCATGCATGGAAATACGTGTCTGTGCGCATTTCGATGCAATGCCCTGTGATGCTCGGGTGTCACCCAGCCTTGATCATTTATTGCCGTCATTCCAATCATTCATTTCCATGAGAATACTAAGATATACATATCTTTACCGTTCAAGTCACACAGTTTAACCGACTTACCTCGGTTTACGTGATGTATCCCGGGTCGGGATATTACAGAGAGAGAGAGAGAAAATGAAGAGAGAGAAGGGTCGGTTTCTTTTCTTTTAAAAGAAACCAATGCATGTCTTGTATGCTTGACCACTTAAGGAAGCAGAGAAGGAGAAGAGAGGAAGAAACAGAGAGGAAAAAGGGGGAAGAACAGCAACCTAAAAGGTGAGAAAACTCAAAATTTCTATTTTTCTCTCTCTAGAATTATGATGTATTAGGAACTGTTTTTCAATTATATACACACATATGATGATAGATATATGTTTATAAGCATGTCAAGCATGATTTTAGGCTTCAAAAACACCTAAAAACGCGAAACCCAGTTAGGACAGCCATTGAAGACCTTGCCCATGGCAGGTCTGAATCGACTTCCTTTAAACTTGTCTTGGCTTATCAAGGCTTCAAGAAGAAGTTATGAGGATTATAAAAACACATGACCGCAATCAAAAAGCTCAAAAACTAATCCTCAAATGTCTAGTTACAGGTTACGGGTTACACCCCAACCCTTTTAAAACTTAGTTTAAATCGATATTTAGGAACGATATATGAATCCCCATGAAGAGGGGATCATAACAAACGAAATCCCATGAAATTTGGTTAAGAAATAAGCATGAACGACCGAAATAACAGTTCGGATTATCGAGTTTAAAACCGAATATACGAAGAGGTTTTAAACTCCAAAATGAATGCCAATCGAATTGTATAAACCTTAGGAACATTTTGGGACAAAAACAGTGAAGAATGATTGAGTGAAACGTCACGAAATAGAAGAAAAAGGGAAACTGAAACTAGGGTTTTTCAGTCGGTCGAAGTGGGGAAGACGATGACGGGTTGACTTGTTTTAAAATGTGGCCGAGTTGACTCAGACAGGTGGCAGCCTCTGGGCTTGCCACCGATTAAATAGAACGACGGCGTTTTGAATGGGGTTGTTTTAATTTGGACGCTAGGGCTGACGTCATCATGACGTCAGCCACATGTAAATAAACCGACCGAACCGGTTGGTTTATGACTGGACCGGACCGGTTCACTTAATCCCTAACCAAACCCTTTGGTTTTCAAGTTTATTTAAAAATAAATAAACCAAACCTATTCCTTATTACGAATTGACCCCAGACTTTCTGAGAAACTCTACTATGGCCCAACTGAGGGAAATATTATGCAATTAAGCCCTTGAGAAATAATTAAATAATTAATTTAATTATTTAATAAATAAATAAAATTACTATTTTGCCCTTGGGTCATAAAGAGAGCAAATGAAGTCCAAATTAAACATGTGAATAGTATATTCCAACTATTTTGGATATTCTGAAGCCAATGGTAGGATCCGTTTTACGAGACGGGGCCTGAAAAATAAAAAACACGCAAGGGGTAAATGACCAAAATACCCCTTGACCAAAATTTACAAGTTATTAGTATATTCTTACTATCTTGGACCTTCTGAGTCCAATGGTGAGGTCCACGACACGAGACGGGGTCCCGAAAAATAAAGACACGTAAAGGGATAAAAAGACCAAAATACCCCTGGTACCCCTAAAGCCAAAATGAAATCAGAGAAGGTCTAAATTAACTTTCTTTGACATCCCGGACTAAAAAAATGGAGTCCAAATTACGAAACGAAGTACAGAAAATATGACACGTAAAACGATAAAATGACCATTTTGCCCTTTTACATATAACAGTCTGAATTAAATGTTAGGAAAGCCTAAACTGACTTTCTTGGACACTCCGGACTCAATGGAAGAGTCTATTCGACTTAAAGAAATGTCTAAAATAAAAAGACATAAAATTTGATGAATAGCATCTGTCAGATGACTATAAGTTAGAGTAATGCCAAAGTACTAATACTAAGGCACATACGAGAAATGAAATACGAAAAGACACGACACGTAAACATGTCAAATAAATAACTTTAAATTAAAGTTAATGGAACTCCCAGAAGAGTATAAATTGAAATAAATTCAATTCCTAACACATTAAATTGTGTCATAGGTTAAGAGTACGAGTTAAGTTAAGTACATACGAAATTACGAAATCGTTTTAGGATCTAATACGATTTAAGCATAAGTTAAGGAATATCATGATGATGTTACAATGAATGTGAAGTTGATGAGATATTTATGAATTGTTCTTAGGAACTACAAGGAAAGTGGGAAAGCGCATTATTAGCACTAACCCTAAAGAACCAAGGTGAGTAACCCTGTATTTGAAGTGGAGATTTAACTCCATGGATTTGAAAAGGTTTTAAATGCAAAGATATGAAGTGTTTGAAATTTTGAATTCAGTATTTACACGATTCAGTTAAATTGTTCTGTTTTTATAAACTCTATTATGACATGCTTAGTGAATGGTTTCTGTCATGGTTTTCTTAAAACATATTTCAGCATGTCTAAAGTTTTAAATGCCAAATTATGTGAAGTGTTCTGAATTTGTTTATATCAAGCATTTAAAGGATTTGCTATGAAATTATGTACATGATGTTTTAAATGTTTATGAGAAACACCTATTTGAAGAAATCATGTATTAAATGTATTTGAATGTAAGAAAAGCTGTGCCTAAGCACTATGGTTTTTGGTTGGGTTGTACGGAACTCAGCCGACTTTCTAAATAACAGATTTTTGGGTTGTACGGAACTCAATTAATCTATAAAAACATGACAAGATTTTGGGTTACATACGAACTCAATTGACTGTCAAATGCCCGGTAGCAGGACCTAGTCCCCCAGGCAATGAGATATCTCCATTTATAAGTAAGATGGGAGTCCGGTTCGAAACGGATTCCACTAATGGAAGTGATAAGATGACAAATGATTTGAAAATGGAAGCAGGTTTTACCCTCATTTTCAATATGCATATGTTTTGAGTTTTTATACTCTATTTAAGAAATACATGTTATGTTATATGTTTTGAAGTTCATGATTATAAGTTTAGCTTGAATACTTTAAATGTTTCAAAGCTATTGTTTTATAAAATGCACATGTTTTGAGTTATATACTCTATTTGACGAAGTATAAATATAGCTTGAATACTTTAAATGTTTCAAAGCTATTGTTTTACGAAATGCATATGTTTTGAGTTATATACTCTATTTGACAAAGTATGAGTTTAGCTTGAATACTTTAAATGTTTCAAAGCTACATGATTTAAGGAATGCATATATTCTGTATTCAAAGTATACGAACAATTGGCGTTGATTATTTTACAAACTCTTATGTACTAAACCACTGCTAATTGAAAACCCCATGACGAATACTGGAATTGCTCACAAGCTTAGATTAGCTTACCCGGACTTTGTTTGGACCCCCCTTTCAGGTAATTAGCAGCAGTCTTGACTTGAGGACGTTGATGATGAGTCTAGCTGATTTTGGGAAGATATGTTTAAGTAGTTTCTCTTGAGAAACCTATGAACTCCAGTAGTACATTTTGTATTAGTAGACAATGTAAGAATATGTAATGAGCCCTCAGGGCAACCAAATATGTATTGTATTAATGTATGAAGTCTTTAAGTTTTCGTTATACTCTAAATGTGTAACCATGTATGCTATGTATGTAGCGGCAGTATCGGACGGATGTGCATAATTTAAAAATGAGAAAAGAAAAGAAAAATTTTTTCACGCTTCCGCAAAACGTATGTTGCACATCTATTCGATACCGCTGCCTATGCGAGCCTTGTCTCGGGGCCTTCGGGTCTCGGGGCGGCGGTCGCGATCCGATAATCCGCAGAGGGTGGGTTTCGGGTCGTGACAATATGTGTATTGACAGAAGTGAATGTAAGTTAAGTTGAAATTGTTAGATTGTCCTTTATTTACTTTTCGTTCGTTCAGTCGCGCCTCGGGTTTGCAGCAATAAAGGGCGTGACACCGACCACGCGCAACAAGGAGACTTTTATAACCACCATGCGGACCACTGTGCCCCAATGGCACATTTGTCCTAAATCCCTCCGAATTAAATAAAATATTAATATAAATTATAAATCAGAGATAAAATTAAAAGGGGATGTGCCCCTAGAGAATCGAACCCATGACCGTTTGAAGGAGAAACCCAACCCAATCCAAATTGACAGGCACGCCCGTGCTGTCTAATTCGCCCAAATATATATATATATATATTATGTATAAATTAAATTAATTAATTTAATTAAAATAAATATAGCAAAATAGCCCGAAATTCAAATTAAACAAGTTATTAGTGTATTTTGATTATCTTGGACCTTCTAAGACCAATGGTGAGGTCTGTTTTGCAAGACGAGGATCCAAAAAATAAAGACCCGTAGAAATACTAAAATGACCAAAATACCCCTATTGCTACCTGAACCCAAATGGAATTCCGCAAAAGCCTAAACTGACTTTCTTCGGCATTCCGGACTCAATGGTAGAGTCTAAATTAGTGATAGAGATACTTATGATTGAAAGGCATAAAATTTGATGAATAACATTAATTCTAAGACGTATCTACTGATATATAGGGAACTCGAAAAGAAAAGGCAAACTCACGAAATACTGATCTAGGACTGTATTTAGAGGTAAGTAAATCATTTTCTCTTCCATGTGGTGTTTCCAAACCAAGTTTATTCTCTTTACTGCCAAACTTGTACTCTTGAATGTAACTGATGTTATTGTTTTCCACAATGTGATATTGTTCTATCTTGTGGATATTGATTGACTGCTATATCATTGTTATCATGTGGAACTATGCCTTGAAAGGCCTACTGTTATGTTTTCACTATATATATGATATTCCACTTTTATAGTCTTATGGAATTAGTTACGATCATGAAATGTTTATGTATCCTGGATTTGTGCTCAATCACAAAATCCATTTGATGCTTTTTGATTTACATGGAGACCTGCGGGTCCAATCCACGAACGGACATATGGCATAAGATGTTGGAGTTTTCATGGGGGTATACCGGGCCCCAAAAGACCGAGGGTTTTTGCCAAGCCCTGGACAGTGTAAATGTATCTCTTATATGATTAACATGATTATGATTGTTGAATGACACTATTCCTTATTATTATCTTTCACTGAGAGGACATTCTTAATTGATTTGATTGTGATCGATTTATTGTGGCAGTACCTTCAGGTTAATACATTGTTATTGAGAGTTCCATGTTGATGTTATATCCATTACTCCTGTTGAATATTGTTACCTTCACTGTTTATTGGCCATCATAGCAACTATTCTCATTGGTTATCACAACATCTCTTTTCTTATGATTGGCTATCATATTCATATTCATGGATTCATATTCTTTTATGATCACCAATACCAGTGTCGGAGATCCGTTTTACTTGCTGAGCTTTTGTAGCTCATTCTATCTTACTTACCACTTTTCAAGTAGTGACGCTGTAAGACCCTAATAGGAGTTTGAGAGCGTAGGAGGACATTTTTGAGGAACATACCAGTTTATGTTTAGTTCTCCCATATATTCACCACCCACGGGTGCTGGTTATGTTAGTTTTGTATTAACAGTTGTAAACCATATTATATATTGAAAAGATTTCCACTGATTTTATTATTGACAAGACTTCCGCTTATTATTGTTTTAAATTTTTAGTACATTGCATATTAGTACTATGATACAGGAATGAAAAAAGTAGGGACGGCCTTAAGGTCGGCCCCGCGACATGAGATTCGAATAGGGTGGGTTTCGGGTCGTGACAGCTTGGTATCAGAGCTATAGGTTCAATTGTGAGTTATGGGAGATAGGACTAGAATTAGAATTGATAGATAAGACTGAAGTTTTATTTCATACGATCATTGACTATTACCTTATACATTGATTGGGCATCTTACTAATTATCTTTACAAATGTGGTTATCACAAGGAATACATCAATAGTTATAGATCATATAAATCGCTTAGAGCGACTGATGGAAAGGGTTATTGAGGCTTTACTTGGGAGTCAGCCGTAGATAATGCTTAATTATTATGCTAGACTCATATATGAATGCTGACTGCCTATCTTACATAATGCTAACTGTTATCTTTTACAGCAAATAGTAAACACCAGGAAATGATTAGGCTACTATATTGGTAGTCACAGGTACTTTTCTAGGTATTCATAACGCTTGTAGACTAGTCCGATTTTTGTATTGACTCTACGCACTTATACATGTCCTCACATTTCCACTGAATTGAACTTAGCAAGTGAACGATTAGACTATTGAATTACGGATTCTATTACATCAGGAATGTTATTATTGGAGAATGTTAGATAGAAAAGCATGTGAACTGTAGGCTAGTTACTGAACCATTTTTATATTACCATGAGGATCATTGTTAGAAATGTTAAACATAGAACACACGAGATACAGATCAGGAGCACAGGTATTCTCAATGATTGGCCTATATTTGAAAGTTAGGTCTAGTGATATAAAAGAAATGACATTTAGGAATCAACACAAATACTACGAGTTCTTTATGATACTGTTAGATCGACATATTATTATCTCGTAGAATTTTAAAGACATTGATGAGTAAGTGATTTCATGATTAGTAAACTTCAAGGAACAATGATAGATTTAAATGCTAAATTTATGATCTTTAGAATGAACTACAAACTGTTATAGATATGAATGATTAGTTAATAGACGAGATAGAATGAATGGCGACTCTTGGAAGAGTCATTATCACGAAATATTATACATTGGAGAAATCATTAGTAAAGAGTGATATACATAGAATATAGGAGCTACTCATAAGTGTACAGTTCTTAGTCGATCTAAGAAAGGAATTGATGGTTTAAAAATAATTAAATGATTTGTGACTGTTAGGATATGAAAGCAAGTTAAGATACTAAAGGTTAACTAGTTTTGGAAAAAGACTACATGTTATGATGAATGTTAATGATTCTTGAACAACTAAGATAAGCAAGTAAATAGAGATCTGTAAGAATAGAAGTATACTTAAAGGTAAATGATGGAAATGCTTGAAATTATAACATTGGAAGTACTAAAGGAAGTTTTGATGAATGATATAGACAGATAAACGAGGCTTGAATGGGAGATAGTAATTATACTTAAGGAAACTTAGAAGGAATCATAGTGATATTGAAATTTGTAATCCTTAATGATTGTTTTATCTTATGGAAGCATGTACTGAATATCTATTGAGTTACAGTTGATGATTGTTCTATATTGAGGGAGCAATTGAGAATTAAATGATTATATCTAGACCATAGATTTGATGTTTATGAATTGATGATCGTTTTATATTGCGAGAGTTATTGAAATTTGAATTTCTATTTACGGATTATGAACTTGATGTTTACGATTAGATAATTGTTCTATACTGTGAGAATTGAAATTGCATTCCATAATTAACGAGGAAAATGGTTAGTGCTCATTGGAAGATAAAAAGCAACATAGAGTTGAAAAATGTGTTAGTTTGAAAAGCAATGAATTTGACAGTAATATCTAAATGGAATGGAAATACCTTGCAAGGGTAGTAGAATTCATAGTGATATCTAGATAGAGTAGTAACACCTTGAAAGGCGATACATGTGACAAGTAACAGTTAATTAGAATACTTATACACTGAAAGGGAATGGCTGTAACAATGAATTGAGAGATGAAAGATAGTTTGGAAGAACCTAACAGGGTTTATAGAAACCTTCAATAGGAAGTACCTTCCTTAGGAAGTTAGGGATCAGAGAATTTCAGAGTTTCTAGTACTACATCAGTGGCCAAAGGTACCCTTCTAATTACTTATGACCTGTTTACATTTTATGTTATTTTTACACATTTGAATATGTCCCCTATGTTGCTAACTGAATGTAGAGACTGAACACTTAGACTATTTGACTCATTGCTTACATGTTTGTCAACGAAACTATCATTGAACCATGTTAGATACAGAACACATGAAATACAGACTAGGGAGACATGTATTTTTAAACAGTGGACTTGAGGTCAAGGAACAATTAGTTGAATGGTAGATCTATTATAGAGGAATGGTAATTAGAAACCAATATGAACTCTACGAGTTCCATATAAAAACTATTGGAATGATATATACCCCAGATATATTAGTAGATTGAATGGATAGAATTTTAAAGCTACGTTTAGAGAATTTCATGATTTTACTCACCAAATAATTTCTTAAATTTACGAAAAACTAGGAGAACCATAGAAAGGAATTGGGATTCACGTAAAGATTTCGAGATACACTTGGAAATTTTAGAAAAGTAAAGCAATGATTTGATGTGACTGTAAAACTTGATCTGATGTGACTGTAAAACTTGATTCTCAGTAGAAATTTTATCTAGTTAAATGTAAACGTCTATTCACGTTGTACCACGATGTTAGAGAAACCACGGGAACCACCAGAATTTGAATTGCTAAGTTTGGTGTCAAACTTATTTTTAAGGGGATAAGAATGTAATATCCCGCCCTGGGATACGACACGTATATCGAGGTAGACCTGATTGAGTAGTGTAACACTAGTTATAAATCGAGCTGTTAATGTCACATCTCGCGCCCCACCCTACGCGGATGCTAAAGATGTGATGCCAGTAAGCCGCCTTGTCGGTCTCTCTACCGATAATGCGACCAACCAAAGGCAATCTTCTAAACCGTACAATGAATTGCACTCCAAATGTAGGGTCAGAACAATAGAATTTAAAACCTTTTTATCTCGGGAATGCAACTCAACTATATACCACATAAGTATGTACCACAGAGCAAGTCTAAAACCAAACAACTAATAACTCTAACCACAAAGCGTATCTATAACCAGTCATATAACACAGAGCATATCTAATCCCTTTAGAGTACCATTACCATGAGCCATGTCCCTACTTATCTCTTGTACATGGATAAAGTCAACTCATCACACTCACCTGAATAGCCAAAGTCAATCCATCAGAACCCAAGTTTCCAAATATTATTGCCATCAGATCCTCACTTGGGAATGCCTTTCAGTCTACACGTATCATGTCCTTGTGCTTTCTAATCCAATGGAGATAAATCCTGAAAAAATGTTAGATAAAAGGAATGAGCTTAAACAAGCTCAGTGAGTAACATAGGTTCTTGCCATGGGTTTCAAAACTATTTCATACATATACATGCATGCTCAAATGCAGCTCAGATAGAACAATCCAGCTCAAGTAGAACAGATACAACTTAAAAGAATCAGAACAGAACAGAACAGAACAATAGAACAGAACAGATTAGACAGATCAGGACAGAACAGATGCCTGAGTACTAGGATGCTGAGTTCACCACACCTCATAGCCAGCCATCCAAGTATTAGAGCGGAAATAGAACAGAATTGCCTGAGTACTAGAATGCTGAGTTCACCACGCCTCATAGCCAGCCATCCTAGTATCAGAGCGAAACAGAACAGAATTGCCTGAGTACTAGAATGCTAAGTTCACCACGCCTCATAGCCAGCCATCCTAGTATCAGAGCGGAACAGAACAGAATTGCCTGAGTACTAGAATGCTGAGTTCACCACGCCTCATAGCCAGCCATCCTAGTATAAGAGTGGAACAGAACAGGATTGAGCGGATGCTGAGTTCACCATGCCTCATAACCAGCCATCCACCCACTGGTATACTCAATCCTGTGGTGGGCCCAGAGTAGACTCAACATATCAAACAGAATCAAATCAGACTCCAAAGCACGGGTAACAGAACAACAGACCCGAACGGAATCAACATAATATATTAAAAGGCAAGACATAATGGAATCATGCCTTGCACAATGCAGTATAAAGAGAATGCATGAAAGCATATGCATTAAAACAGTACAGTGTATAAAACAGTTCAGCATATAAAGCAGTACAAAATATACGCCAAGTCAGGAGTCCGAGTTACTCACCTGAATATACATTTATCTCCATTCACAGACATCCTCCAGATACGTCGTCAGCCATGTCCATGCGTATCCTAGCATTATCCTTCTGATGGCCATGATAATTGATTCAACATCTAGAAGATAATGCTCCTTAGATGTGAACATATCCAACCTTTAGAGAATTGCAGTCAAACATGAACCAAATTGTTGTGCATCTAAAGTTTGAGGTTAATCTTTAGTCCATGGTTCAGCAGTTGAAGAAAACACACCGACAGGTTGATCGAGTCGGCCAGCCATTTTAAATTCAGTTTCATCAGCTTCTTCAGCCTTTTTCCCCCAAGCAGATGATGATCTTGACAGATTCTGTCCCTTTATCATCCCATCCATCAGATATTGAGGAACTTTCCCTTCCTCTCATGAAAGCTCTATTGGTGCACCAAGAAATTCTAATATAGCAACAACTTGTCATAAGTTGCATTTGGAACATCAGCTCGTAATCCGACCTGAAAGATCTTGTTGATCTCATGAACAACATAACATCAACTATGTCAAGACCATGGAAGAAATCAGCAACATCAATTCCTTCCTCCAATTCATCACAGAAACCACAACATCCGAAAGTTACAGGTTCCCAACCTTCATCGCTGGACAGCACCTCTGCTGCTTCTATTAGCCTACTCTAATTTCATTAAGTTCCTCAATTCAAGCCACAAGTCTGACATATCCCCAACTTGAATCACAATGTCTCGATCTACACTTAAACTATCACCCAAAACCGTAACACCCACACACTATCCGAACCATAAAACCGTAACAGCCACACAGCTGCAGGTTCTCCCATAACTGTTCAAAAATTGCAGCGCAGCCACTATTCTATTCCATCCATTTCTGCGCACCGTTGCATCACACACACACAAATATTTTTAAATATATGCACCACCTGCTGCTTCTATCCATTTATTTTAAACTCAAACAGCCGGTTTTACAGTCGACCCTCATTAGTATCTCTATAATGAACAAGAACAATGTGCTGGTATACCAGATCCAACGCCCAATAGCTACGTCTCTGAAAACTGAAATTCTGCTCTCCGTTTGCATAATTTAAAGCTTCATTGCAGTTCCATCACCAAGCATTCCATTATAATAATTGATGATGAAATTCCCTAATCTTAGAACACTACCATCCAAGAGAAGAAAACGGATGATTCAGCATTCCACCAAACCTGAGCCCATCTTGAACAGCAGGTGCTGCCGCGCCGCACCGCTGCTGCTACATTACCGTCAAATTCCTCAAGCCGCAAGACCTGATTTGTTCACACTCTCTACAAATTTCCCTGCACCGCTACACACCAGCCCTTACACCTACCACTACAAGCTCTCACACATTTGCACATATACAACTTCTAAAGGACCAAATTCTTCATGACCCCTCAACCGTGCACACTGCTCTGTTTTCTCACTAACAAATCAGACCGTAACAGCCACACTGTCTGCCACACGCACATATATTTATACATATACAGACCTGCTGCACCGACATACCTCTTCGAGCAGTTCCTACTTTTATTTCAGAGAAGAATCCAGAGAAAAGAGTATCAATTGCTTCCAAATTGCTGCAGACAGAGATATTTACATACATGTAGCTTATCTAGAATTTTCCAGCTTTGGCAGCTTCTTAAAGTTGCAAGCGAGAAGTTCCTTAAGCGGTGCCCTCTATGAGTATATCCATATCCATTTATATAGGCTATAGTTCTCGCAGCTTCCTTGAAGCTTCACGAACTGTCCCAGCTTCTTTAGGAAGCTTCTTGTCATCTCTCCTTCCAGCAGCTTCCATAAAGTTATATATATATACCTTTTGCGGCTGCTAGTTTCCTTTGTTTCCAGAAATTTCTGGCTTTTCCTTCCTGAACCGACTTGCTTCCTAAGGATCAATATATAATCTCTGATATTTATTTTTATATTTATATCAATAGATATCACAGTGAGCGACTGCAGCTCCCTTTCTTTTCTCTGTTCTTATTCTTCTCCAGACTTCTGGATTCTTCCCTAATTCAATTAGTTCATACAGTTTCTAGCAGCTTCGGCTGTTCTCTTTGTTGTTGTTGTTGTTGTTTTTTTTTTTTATTCTCTAACTTCTTTCGGTTCTAGTAGCTTCTTCTTAGAAGCTTTCCTTATATACAATATTATATAATATTTACTTGTATAATTTACTAAATATGTATATATAATATATATATAAATATATATATAGTGCCTGTATTTATTATTAATTTTTTTTTCATATATATATATATATATATTTTTTTTTGGTATAATTACCGTATTTAATATTTTATGAATATTTTATTTCATAAAATATTAAGGTATAAAATGTCGGTAAATTTGACATTAAGCCGGGGTATTTTTTTTTTACCGTGTTTAATAATATAAAATATTAATTAGGCAATGTCAATAAAGTTGGCATAAATCCGGCTCAATATCATTATTATTTATCTTACCGTCTCCGGGTGCCTGTTCGTGTTTCAAATTATTTTCATAATTAATTCTTTGCATTGGCCTTATTCATTTATCTCAGTACTCGATCGTCTGGGTTAATTATTTTTCGAGCATATTCATTTTATATCTGAAGGCATCAAATCCCGTTATGACTTATCATATTTGGGCTATATTGATTATTACCGTAACATAACCAAATTTTTATTAAATTGGGTGCAGTCTAAGACATGTCAAATTTTTGGGGTATTACAGTTAAAGCTCTATATCAGGATATCATAGTAATTGAATGGTACTGGAATGTAAACGGTTCATTTTGTACAGCCAGTGCTGGGGGATACCCGAGCAACTCAGGACCAAGTCTCGTAATACGTACACACACGTATTGCCATGCACACATACGGTTGCATGTATGTGTAGTATATTTAATATTAGTGTATGTATACGCTTATAGAAATGAGCATAGATGTATATATATGGATATATAAATGAATGTATAAATTAAGTAAAAATACATGTGAATATGTGTATATATATATATATATAGTATTGTATATAAATACGGTACTGTAATATATGTATGTGTATTTTAAAGTGTAAAAGTAAAGGAAGAAAGGGAAAGGGAAGAAAAGTGGACTGCAGGTGTGCTGAGTGAAACAGTGTGTGTATCATTGTGTGTGTGACTGAGTGTGTGTGATGTGTGTGGGTGTGGTGAAGGCAAGAAGGCTGCTGACACCAAGGCAAGTGGGGGTGCAGTTAAATATATATATATATATATATATAGATATATTATTGTGTGGTGTTGCTTGGGTGATGGAGAATTAAGGGGCAGTTGAGGGGCAGTCAAAGAAGACTGCAACAAGAAAGAGAGAGAGTGGGAGAGAACCGAGAGAGGCCAAGGCGGTTGGTGCTGTTATATATATATATATATATATATATATCTGTGTGTGTGTCCATGGGTTGAGAGAAAAATAGCCAAAAGAAAGAAGGGGGCGGCTGAAAAGCAAAAATTAGAAGGAGGAAGAGGAACAAATTGCAAGCAGAAAAGTCAAAACAATTAAGTGAGAGGCCAAGTTTCTATTTTATAATTCCAGCTTGATTCGTTTAGTTTAAATGATAGGTTCTTAAAAAGCATGAAAGAAGGTTTAAATTGCAAGTTGAATCGAATCAAATGATCAAGGGATGAGGGAGATATAGCTATTTACAAGTTTGGGGGGATGATTCAGAAATTGTGATATTTTATGTATTAAACTTAAAATGGATAATGGGAAGTTATTGCTATGAAGTACAGAAACTGATTTGAACTTAAGACGGATTAAAACAGTAAAAGAAAAGACTTGAAATCATAAAGTTACAATTCGCCGGAGCCACTGTTTTTGCTCAATTCGTGAAGACCTAGTGACCTAAACCAAAAACAAAGAGTAGAAGTGGAAAGATTAAGAAAAACTAAGGAGAATGGCATTTAGAACGAGTTAAAAATTGATCAGAAAATTCTCGCCGTCACCGGAGATGGTGACGGAACCCTAATGTTCCTCACCAAATCGACAAAGGGAATGATGAATAGTTGTCCTTGTTATGGCGTCGTTTAGAGTTTTGGAAGGATTAAATTGTGTCGTTTTATACGTTCTGTTTTAATATATATATTAAATATCCCCTGTTTGGCTGCGAGGTATAAGGGTTTGATTGATGTCCATTGTGAGAATAGGATACACCATCCGTGTTTTACGTCACTGTCTATCGTTTGACAACCAAATTTTAATAAAAATAAAAGGGGGCTGCTGCCCCTAGGAATTGATACCCCAACCACGTGCAACAAGGAGATTTTTATAACCACTGTGTGGACCACTGTGCCACAATGGCACATGTGTCCTAAATCCCTCCGAATTAAATACATATTAATATAAATTATAAATCAGAGATAAAATTAAAAGAGGCTGTGCTCTTGGAGAATTGAACCCATGATCGTTTGAAGGAGAAACCCAACCCAATCCAAATTGACAAGCACGCCCGTGCTGTCTAATTCGCCGAAATATATATATATATATATATATATATTATGTACAAATTAAATTAAATTAAATTAATTAATTTAATTAAAATAAATATAGCAAAATAGCCCGAAGTCCAAATTAAACAAGTTATTAGTGTATTTTGACTATCTTAGACCTTCTAAGACCAATGGTGAGGTCCGTTTTGGGAGACAGGGCTCCAAAAAATAAAGACCCGTAGAAATACTAAAATGACCAAAATACCCTTATTGCTACCCGAACCCAAATGGAATTCCGCGAAAGCCTAAACCGACTTTCTTCAGCATTCTGGACTCAATGGTAGAGCCTAAATTAGTGATAGAGATACTTATGATAGAAAGGCATAAAATTTGATAAATAGCATTAATTCTAAGACGTATCTACTGATATATAGGGAACTCGAAAGGAAAAGGGCAAACTCACGGAATACTGATCTAGGACTGCATTTAGAGGTAAGTAAATCATTTTCTCTTCCATGTGGTGTTTCCAAGCCAAGTTTATTCTCTTTACTGCCAAACTTGTATTCTTGAACGTACCTGATGTTATTGTTTTCCACAATGTGATATTGTTCTATCTTGTGGACATTGTTTGACTGCCATATCATTGTTATCATGTTGAACCATACCTTGAAAGGTCTACTATTATGTTTTCACTATATATATGATAATCCATTTTTATACTCTTATGGAATCACTTATGATCATGAAATGTTTATGTATCTCGAATTTGTGCTCAGTCACAATATCCATCTGATGCTTTCTGATTTACATGGAGACCCACGAGTCCAGTCCGTGAATGGACGTATGGCACAAGATGTTGGAGTTTTCATGGGGGTATGCCGGGCCCCAAAAAGTCGAGGGTTCTTGCCAAGCCCTGAATAATGTAAATGCATCTCTTATATGATTAACAAGACTATGATTATTGAATGACACTATTCTTTATGATTATCTTACACTGAGAGGACACTCTTCATTGATTTGATTATGATCGGTTTATTGTGGCAGTACCTTCAGGTTGATACATTGTTATTTAGAGTTCCATGTTGATGTTATATCCATTACTCCTGATTGAATATTGTGACCTTCACTGTTTATTGGCCATCATGGCAACTGCTCTCATTGGTTATCACAACATCTCTTTCTTATGATTGGCTATCATATTCATTGTAACACCCCAGACTTATGTTCTGATTAAATTATGCAATGAAAACTATTTCTGAAATCTGATCTGTCATTTAACTGTTTAAATTCAACTGTTTAACACTAACAAAACCCATGTTAGTAAATTTTGAAATTCTGAGAAACTGATTACTGACACTGAGGCTAACCTAACTAGGAGTTGACTGGAAGAAACTGTGTCGAAAAATAAGTTACAGATTGAAAGTTAAGTAAGAAACAGCGAAAACTGCTTAATGCACAGCCAAACAGGGCCTAAGCCCGAAATATGGGAAAAGAACAAAAATTGTGGCCAAGAGGATTTGATCCTTTGACCAAACTGGGCAGAATTTGGTTTACCAAAAAAATTACCAACTAGGCTAGGAACATCTTTGTGTATATATGTGCAAAGGTATATATTTAAATAGCATTCAGATTTGGCCATCCCCAAAGTGGCCAATACCCAAACATGCAACACCTCAGCATTGCATCATGCTATGCCATAGCCATCATACCTATAGTTCATGATTGCACCATCTCCCAACCAAATTGCATGCAATATAATCATGCATTTGGGGAGATGAAGGGTCAAGAGAAATGTAAGATATGTATATCTCCATATATGCATTCTCTATATATGCAGATCTGCCATTTAGAGAGTGTTGATATACTGTTTTATAGAGAGAGAAAGTGGTGAGAGAGAGAGAGAAATCCTAGAGAGGGAGTGAGAGATACACAAGGGTGTACATTAGAAATCCATTGGAGGAAGCTAGAGATTGGAACTGAAGGGCTGCACGACTGGGGGGAAGATCTAATCCAGCTCTTGAAGCTTCTGCTTGAGCACAACCAGTGAGGGAACCACTGAACACGTGAGTTGTTCAAAAAATTCTTCTGAAATTTTCTTCTTGAATATGGCTACTGTTTTGTTGCTGTTTGGATTGTTGATGCATGTATAATAACTTAACAATGAGACCTGGATTGTTTATGATTGATTTGGACCAACAAAACTGCCTTAAAACACCGAAATGGAAACAGACCGCCATTGATGGACCTTGAGGTTGCAGGTCTGATCCGACCTCAACCAACCGAACTTTGGATGATCAAAACATAAAATAGGACTTTGTAGAACCTTGGAAAACCCCAACCACGACCTAGAAACCTAGGTTGAGACCCCCAAAAATGACACTATTCTTTTCAGCCCAAAGATAGATTCTTCGAAATTGGCCCCTAAACCAAAATTGTTGAGTTGGGAAAGGAAGTAGGTGTTGTAAGGATTGCAGAGGATCAAACCTCGTGCAAAATGATGGAGAGATGAGGCCGTACGAACCGACTGTAACTTCCCACGATAATCGGTTAGAATAGTCCCCCATTGTTGAGTTTGATGCTTGGAATCGATGCCAAATGGATGATATCACTCCCAGAAACACCTTGGAACAAAAACCAGTGGGAATCGTTGCATGAAAAGCTACGAATTAGAAGAAGAAAACTCTGAAATTTTCTAGGGCAACAGTGGCCCTAGACGAGTGGGGATGATGAACAGTAACGGGTCTTGGATCGGGTCTTCGGGTCAGGCCCCGACCCGAATAAAAACGGATATGAACCATAACCTAAACTGTGTCGTTTTGGTATTGTTAAATTAAAAATTTAAATGTGTAGGGCTGACGTCAGCCTGACGTCAGCACATTACTTTGAACCGGACTAAACCCCTTGGTTCAGTTTGAACTTTTTGGAAATTACGAAATAGCCCCAACAGTTTTAGGAAATTTAACTCTGGCCCAGTTTCTGATATTTTATTTCATTT
Organism: Nyssa sinensis; assembly: GCA_008638375.1. NCBI lineage: Eukaryota > Viridiplantae > Streptophyta > Magnoliopsida > Cornales > Nyssaceae > Nyssa > Nyssa sinensis. The sequence continues at coordinate 24,914,934 of CM018032.1, forward strand.
ATACCCCTGATAATTTAATAAATAATAAATTAAATTATTTAATTAATTTATTAATTAAATAAAAATGACCAAATTACCCCTAGGTCATTAATAGGTCAAATGAAGTCCAAATAAGTCAAATGAATAGTGTATTTCCACTATTTCAAACATTCCGGACTCAATGGCGGAGTCCGATTTGAGAAAGTAAGTCCCGAAAAATACCGATACGTAGATGTAAATGACTATACTGCCCCTGATGGTACCCGAACCCAAATAAAACTAAAAGATAGTCTATCTTGACTATGTCGGACATTCCGGACTCAATGGTGAGGTCCGATTGAGACGAAACTGAAAACAATAGAAACCCTGATACGTTTAGGGCTATACACGTGACCGGATGACGAATCGAAGTCAAAACTTCACAGCTGTGAAATGACCAAAATACCCCTAACCTTGCATCAAGTTAGATAACATCCGAATGAACTAAAAACTAACCCAATGGAAGCTTAGATAATTTCATGACCGGACTGCCTAGAGGTAGTACATATCCTGACATCTTGGGATTATGTTATAGGATAAAAAACTCAAGCAAGTCATGGAAGGGAAAAACAAGAAATTTACCATTATGTCTAAAGCCGAAAGACTAGCTGACAAGAAGCAACAGGAGTTCATGCGAGAACTATTATGGCAACAAAAGATAATCGAACGAAACATAAGGATAGCCAAGACAACCGAGGTAGTCTCTGTTCGACCGTTTATATACAAAATGCCCACCAAGGCAATGATTGCAGAGGCTAAATTAAAGAAACAAGAAGACACCGAAACCCTGAAAGAATGGATACAAAGGTAATTTTCAATTATCATGGAAACACATAGACAGCAAGATAGTCTAACTCAGGTTGAATTTTGAATTAAAATGAACCAAGTTAAGTTTCATGTGAGATTTATAGAATGTTCATAAATTTTCTAGGATAAAGAAGGATAGGAAGAAGATAAAGGCTTCTTAGTTAAGTCCCGTTACCGCACAAGGTGAGTAACCCTGACTCCTGAATTGGTGTATAAGTACACTGTCTAGTTACTGTATTTTAAATACTGTACTGTACTATTTTATCTGATACACTGATTTTATGCCCTTACTCAAATGCATGATTTTTACTCTGTTTGATTCCTCTGTTCTGTACTACAACAAATCTATCACTGTTTTTACTGAAAGAACAACTGTCTCTTGGTACCATTTCAGTCTTGAGCGCTATATGAGCATACTGCACTGTTTAATCTACGCATACTATACTGTTTATTCTGTTATACTGTTCTGCTCTACTCATTACCGACCTGTTCTGTTACCCTGATGTCTTAACTGTTCTCCGATTTTTAATACTGTTTCAAATGAACGTATTTAATTACCTTTTCAGAAATGCCTGACTCACCCTCATGCTTTATAAACAACAATGGTTTGAAACCCATGACAAGGGACCCGTGTTACTCACTGGGCTTTTTAAAGCTCACCCCATTCCCTAACATTTTTCAGGTGAGGGACCCAGCAATCAGGATTAGCGGGTTGGAGACCCGGAGGAATTATTTTGAAGAACCTTATGATCTAGTCATTTTTGTACTAAATCCCTATTTTTGAACGTGATGTATCTGAAACCTAAGACTCTTATCTTTTGTAGAACAATGATGTAGTAGATAACTATGGATGTATTAATGGCTCTGCTAAGGTGTTATGCATTCTCTCATTTCCGCAGCAAACTTATATAAATTGAATGCATTGTACTTGGATGTTACTGATAAATGGCCTATGGTTAGGATTACCGTCGGCATTTTGATTTCAAAAAAAAAAAACTGATGGGTGCCTAACTGGCCGGTCGCACGCCCTCTAATCCGCATAGGGTGGGTAAGGGGATGTGACATTCATATTCATAGATTCATATTCTTTTATGATCACCAATACTAGTGTTGGAGATCCATTTTACTTGCTGAGCTTTTGTAGCTCATTCCATCTTACTTACCACTTTTCAGGTAGTGACGCTGCAAGACCCCAGTAGGAGTCTGAGAGCGTAGGAGGACATTTTTGAGGAATGTACCAGTTTATGTTTAGTTCTCCCATGTATTCACCACCCACGGGTGCTGGTTATGTTAGTTTTGTATTAACAGTTGTAAACCATATTATATATTGAAAAGACTTCCGCTGATTTTATTATTGACAAGACTTCCGTTTATTATTGTTTTAAATTTTTAGTTCATTACATATTAGTACTATGATACAGGAATGGAAAAAGTAAGGATGGCCTTAGGGTTGGCCCTACGGCATGAGATCCGCATAGGGTGGGTTTCGGGTCATGACACAGTCTGCTCCTTCTTCTTCCCCCATGCATTTATGGCAAGAATTGTGCAGTTCCGATCACCACTTCCGACGCCAGTGTCTGGACTGCACCTATTTTTATTTTTTTTCCTTCATTTTTTTCATGATTTGAAGCCTAAAATCACTTCTATACACCTTAGAGTATGTTTTAAAACATTTATATAGCAATTTAAGCATAAAAAACATCTTCAAATTTCAAATTTCGTAAACAACAATTTTTCGATAAAACCAAATATCTCCTTCATTTCTCAACCATTTTTCATGCGGTTTCTTCCTACATGCTCCATTTTTCTCATAGAATTTAACTATGTAAGGTTTTCTAAGATTCATGCATGTTTACAAAAGATCCTAGTAATGAATTGTTTTTTTTTTTTGAATTTATAGTAAATGTTTCTTACCTTTTTCTTCCTGTTTCTCCTTCTATATCTCAGACCTCCTCCCTTGGCCTCAACTTCCTTTCTTTGTTCTGATTTTCCTCAAGTCACCCAACACATCTATATATAGGCATCAACCCACTTGCACGACCATTTTTTTTTCTTTTTCTTTCTCCTCCCGCCAGGACTGCCGCCTTCCTTGACTGCCCATTTTCCTACATTTCGGCTGCCTCCCCGCTGTTTTCTTCATTTGGTTCAGTGCAGTAAATGCTTGTAAGACTTTTATACATTTATCTACATAGTATAATATATAGTGAAATCTTTATGGAACCTTCCTACTCCCACTTAATACACCACAAACACACATCAATTACACACATAACACCTGCTGCATAGCAGCCCCCTTTTCATGCATTTCTATATATATATATATATATATATATCTATGCATATAGATTTATACATATATATATATACTTATATTTAATCAAATTTACATATAATCTTCTATTTAATCCTATACATCTATGCACCCACACTGGTATTACATGTTCGGCCCTGGGTTGCTCAGTACTGTCTGTGCATTTGAAATCATGTAGTCTATTAAATATCTTAATATAGAGTCGTAATAACTCGGGTTTACATGATTGCTAAGTCATTTCTAGGTCGGGGTATTACATTCTCTCCCCCTTAAATAAGTTTGGTCCCCCAAACTTAACTATGTTATGGTGCAAACAAATGAGGGTACTTGGCATGCATTTTAGCTTCACGTTCCTAAGTAGCCTCCTCAAGTCAATGGTTCCTCCACAACACCTTTACCAGCGGAATGGTCTTGTTTTGAAGAATTTGCTCTCGTTTGTTTAGGATCTGTATTGGTTGCTCAATATAACTTAAGTCCTCTTGAATATCTAGAGGCTCGTGCTCTATTATCTGGTCTGGGCTATGTACACATTTACTCAACATGAAAACATGAAAAACATCGTGTACGTGTGCTAGCTCAGATGGTAAGGCAAGTTGATATGCCACTAGTCTGACTCGTTTAATAATCTCAAATGGTCCAATGTATCGTGGCCCTAACTTCCCTCTCTTGCCAAATCTGACCACTCTCCTCATCGGTGATACCTTCAGAACACATAGTCACCTGTCACAAATTCCAACTCTTGCCTCTTAGTATCTGCATAACTCTTTTATCGACTCTGAGTTGCTAGTATACGTTGTCTGATGAGATGAATCTTATCCATAGTTTGTTGTACTATCTCAGGTCCAAATAGTTTCCTATCACCCACCTCTGTCCAACATAGTGGGGATCTACACAGTCTACCATATAGTGCCTCATAAGGTGCCATACCAATACTAGCTTGGCAGCTGTTGTTGTACGTGAAATCCACTAATGGCAGTTGATCCTCCCAATTTCCCCTAAAATCCATGACACAAAATCGTAATAGGTCCTCTAATGTCTGTATTGTCCTTTTGGACTGTCCGTCTGTCTCGGGGTGGTATGCAGTGCTAAGACTCAACTCTGTACCCATAGCCTTCTGTAGACTCCTCTAGAACTTAGACACAAAGCGTGGATCTTGATAGGATACAATGGATACTGGGACTCCATGTAATCGAATGATCTCTCTAATATAAAGCATGGCCAGTCGGTTTAAAGTCTGAGTTATTTTGGTCGCAAAGAAATGAGTTGTCTTTGTCGGGCTGTCAACGATCACTCATATCGAATCATTCCCATGTGATGTCTTAGGAAATCCTGATACAAAATCCATTGTAATGTGTTCCCATTTTCACTCTAGTATTGGCAGTGACTATAGTAGCCCTCTTGGATTTTGGTGCTCAACTGTAATCCGCTGACATTCTATACATCGTGCAATGTGTTCAGCTTTATCCCTCTTCATCCCTAGCCACCAGTAAGTTTTCTTCATATTGTGGTACATTTTTATATTTCATGGGTGTATAGCGAATCTAGAACTATGTGCCTCGTCAAGAATCTCCTTTTTGACCTCAGGTATATCTGGCACGCAGATCCTATCATGGTAGTACAACACCCCTTCTCGAATAGTGAAATCCATGTTTCTTCTAGTCTCAACCTCCTAGCGAAGGTTAGCTAATTTCTTATCCCGAGTCTGCAACTTTCTGATTTTGTCAACAATCGTAAAACCGATTGTGACGTTAGTACACACCGCCCTGGAACCTGGAAGCATTACTTCAATCTCCATGACCTCTATTTTTTATAGTAGTTCCTTTTGTGTAGTCAATAGGCACGCAAGACTCCTTGATGACTTTCTACTAAGAGCATCAGCCACTACATTCGCTTTCCTTAGATGGTACTAGATACTGAACTCGTAATCCTTGATCAACTCTAGGTAACGTTGTTGGTGCATATTAAGATCCTTCCGTGTAAATAAGAACTTAAGACTTTTGTGATCGGTAAAAATCTCACATGTAGCTCCATATAGATAATGCCTCCATATCTTAAGTGCAAAGACAATAGCTGCAAGCTTGAGGTCATGAGTCGGGTAGTTCTTCTCATGTGGCCTCAATTATCGTGAAGCATAGGCCACTACCTTTCTTTGTTGCATCAGCACATACTAGCAAGCCTTGGTGTGAGGCATCACTATAGATCACAAAACCCTCTTCCTATTTGGCATTGTCAGGATTGAAGCTGTAACTAATCGGTTCTTTAGCTCTTGAAAACTTTGCTCTCTCTTTTTAGTCTAGATGAATGGAACATTCTTCCTAGTCAGCTGGGTGATTAGTGCAACTATCTTGGAGAAGTCCTTGACAAATCTCCTATAGTAGCCGACTAAACCTATGAAACTGCAAACCTCCATGACGGTCGTCGGTCGGGGCCAATTGGTAATAGCTTCTATCTTCTAGGGGTCCACAGAGATCCTGTCCTTACTGACTACATGCCCTAAGAATGAAATGCTTGAAAGCCAGAAGTCACACTTCTTCAGCTTAGCATATAACTTCTGCGCCTTTAGCTTCTATAGGACTTTTCTTAGGTGTATCTCATGCTTTTCCTGGTTCTTAGAATAAACTAGAATATCATCAATGAATACGATTACGAAATCATCCAAGTATGGCTTGAATACTCTGTTTATTAAATCCATGAACGCGGCTGGGGCATTCGTTACTTCAAACGGCATGACCAAAAACTCATAATGCCCATACCAGGTTTTGAATGCCATTTTCTAAATGTTAGTGGGTTTGACCTTCAGCTGGTTATAACCGAATCTCAAGTCGATCTTTGAGAATACCTGAGCTCCCTTCAGTTGGTCGAACAGATCATCTACTCTGGGTAGTGGATATTTGTTCTTGATGGTAACCTTATTCAACTCACGGTAGTCAATACATAGTCTCATGGTTTCATCCTTTTTCTTAACAAATAACACAGGTGCACCCCATAGTGATGAGCTAGGTCGTATAAAACCCTTGTCTAACAATTCCTGTACCTTCAGCTTTAGTTCTTTCAGTTCTACCGGTGCAATTCTACAGGGTGTCTTGGAAATAGGCGAGGTGCCTGGTAGTATGTTGATGCTAAACTCAATCTCTCTGTCTACAAGCATTCCTGGAAGATCGTTTGGAAATACCTCAGGGAATTCCCTAGCAATGGGAATCTGCTCTAACTCAGTCTGCTGTGAGTTAGTGTCTTGGACACTACATAAGAAACCATGGCTTCCCTTGCGGAGCAGACGGCTAGCCTGAATAGAGGAAACAAAATAGGGTGGAGAAGCCACTCCTGTTCCTTCAAACTCAATTGTTGGAAATTCGGGGTTCTGGATGAGAACTCGCTTGGCCACACAGTTTATCGTGGCATGGTTTGCAGCTAACCAATCCATTCCAAGAATAACGTCGTACCTAAAAATTTCTAATGGTATAAGATTGGCAAAGAATTGTGTACCCATAATCTGTATCCCATAATTTCTATACATAGCATCCCCCAATAATGTTTTCCCCGATGGTATAGACACAGTCAGTAAATATCCTAAGGATTCTGTCGCTATGTTCAACTTAGCAAAATATGTAGGGGATATAAAAGAATGAGTAGAACCAGTATCAAATAAGACATGGGCAAGCTTTGAACAAACTAAAAGAGTACCTGCGACTACGGAAGTCGTAGCCTGCATGTTTCTGGGTACTATGGAGAAAACTCGTCCGACTTGCTGTTAGACGTTTGCCGGCCTATTTCTACGGGTCTGCGGTCTAGGTGCTGCGGCTGTGGGCGTTGGTGCTCTAACTGAAGTAGTATTGATCGTAGCTTGGTTGTTCTGAAGACAGTTCTTTGCAAAATGTCCCTCCTTGACACAGTAGTAGCAAGTGTTGCTATCTTTGAGGTACTGGCCCCTGTGGATCCTCTGACAATTAGGACATTTAGTTGCGCCCCCTTCAGTGTTGCTTGGCCTCTTCTGATTGGGCCCTGTTGCTCGGGATCCAGTCCCAGGTCCAGTGGGTGAGGGTCCTTGCCTAGAGAAAGAAGACCTTATCATCCGATTCTGACTTCCTCCTGACCTCTGATTTGCCTTTCTTTTGGCGAACTCTTCACTACTCTTTTCAATAATTTTTGCGGTGATCACTACCTCATTTTAGGTGGGTATCCGTTGAGGCTTCAATCTGTTCTTAATGGCCCATTGTAGGCCCTCCTCAAACTTTTGGGCTTTGAGATCCTCATTATTAATAACATTAGGGGCAAATCTGGCCAACTTATTAAACTTGGTCTCATACTGTTCTACTGTCATATTGCCCTACTGAAGTACCATGAACTCAACAATTTTTTGGTTCTTCACTTCTCAAGAAAAATACTTGTCATAGAAAACCGTGGTAAAGCGTTGCCAGTCCATGTTTGGCTCTTTGGCCTCCTCAAGCAGCCACCATACGTGAGCAGCTCCCTTGAACTAATGTGTGACATATGCCACATTCTGAGTTTCAGTGCACGGTAGGATACGAAAAATCCTGTTCATCTCCAGAAGCCAATCCTCTGCAGCTATAGCTCCCTGAGTGTCGTTAAAGGTTGGAGGCTTCATTTTCTGAAATCACTCATATGGGAATACCGAGTCACGCTCGTTCCCCTGATAGCCTCCCATGTTGACGGGTCGCCTCTGTTGCACTGGTTGACTAGTATGCTCGTTGACCGGCTGCTCTTGTTGTACTGGTTGACTAGCACCCACGTTGACAGGTTGCTCCTATCGTACTAGCTAGCTAGTGCCCGTTTGATTTGTACCGGCCTAACTCTGGGGTAAGGCCTCAATAACCCGCTTCATCAACTGTTCCAAATGCCCAATGCGCTCCATAGCGGCCATGGTATCCCTTGTGTTAATCATTGCTGAAAAAGCTTTTCAATATGTCACGACCCGAAACCCACCCTGCGCGGATCTCGAGTCGAGACCGCCGCCCCAAGACCCGATGACCTCGAGACAAGGCTCGTGTCACGACCCGAAACCCACCCTGTGCGAATTACCGGATCGCGACCGCCGCCCCAAGACCCGAAGGCCTCGAGATAAGGCTCGCATAGGCAGCGGTATCGAATAGATGTGCTTCATGTGATTGCGGAAGCGTGAAAAACTTTTTCTTTTCTTTCTTATTTTAAAATTTGCACATCTGTCCAATACTGCCGCTATTCACAATGGTACACATGTTCACACATTCATATAAAATCAGAGCATAACTAAAACTTAAAAGACTTCATAATAAAAATCTTAATTCAACTGCCCCATGGGGCTTAATACACGTCCTTAAAATATCAGCTAATACAAAACATATTAATCAAAGTTCATGTGATTTTTCCCAAAAGAACTACTCAAGCAAATCTTCCCAAAAGCTAGGTTCATCCTTATAGTCTTCAAAAATCGATCTGCCCTCAGTCACCTGAAAGGGGGACGGATAAAATCCGGGTAAGCTAATCAAAGCTTGTGAGTAATTCCTGCATTTGTCATGGGGTTTTCAACTGGTAGTGGTTTTAGCACATAAGGGTTTATGAAATACTCACTACCAATTGCTCGTACATTTTAGAACACAGAATATATGCATTCTTAAAACAATAGCTTTGAAACAATTAAAGCATTCAAGCTAAATACACATTTTCTTCAAAAAGAACATATGCAATTTAAAAGCATATAAACACGTGAAATAGAATAGGGATAATACCTACTTCTATTTTCAAAATCACTTGTCATCTTTTCTCTTTTATTAGGCGGAATCTGTTTCGAACCAGACTCCCATTTTACTGCCAATACTGTCGATGGAGATATCTCATTTGCCTGGGGGATTAGATCCTTCTACCGGGCATGTACTATTGAATCCCGAAGGATTTCAACCATCATAGGGGGTGGTACTTAGTACCGTTTATCTTATAAAACATTTGTCACATGACTTCTTCAATAGATATTTTTCATGAACATTTAAAACATGAAATGTATAACTTCTACAATAAATCTTCAAATACACGTGATAATCAAATTCAGAATATTAAAGAGATTTGCATTTGATTTAGACATGCTGATTATTTTCAAGAAAAGAGCTGAATTTAAAACATTTATAAAGCATGCCATAACAGAATATTTTAAAAGAACGGAATCATATAAGGACTGAATTTGATATTCAAAGACTGCAATTACTTGAACTTAAAACTTCTTCAAATATATGGAGTTAAATCTCCAGTTCAAATACAGGGTTACTCACCTCGGTCCTTTAGGTTTAGCTCTACAGAGGCGCCTTCCCTTTACCTTTCTCTTTCCTTAGCCTATCAAGATTTATGAAGATTCCATAAATTTCATACGTGCTAAATCAACTTCATAACTTACTAAGTGTAGACTGTGAGAAACCTAAATTATTATACCGGTCCGGCTTATAGCTGTATTATAGATCTAGAAATTTATGTACTTAATGATAATAATATTACCTGCGACGCCATTTGGCTAGGGTTTCCGTGTTCTCTCTTTCCTCTTCCATTTTCCTTTTTTCCTCCTTCTTTTTCTTGGCCTCTGCCACCATGGCCTTGGTGGGTGATTTGAAACTAAAGGGGCTCACCGAGACGACTTCTGTCGCCTTGGCTATCCTGACGAACCTGTCGATCACCCTCTGATGATGCAACAGTTTTTGCATGAAGGCCTGTTGCTTGGGATCCTTGGCCCTTTGGGCCTTGGTCATGATCGTGAATTTTGGTCGTTGTTCTTCCATAGTTATCACCTAAGATCAATTTATGAGTTAGAAATTTTATTCTAAGGTTGATGTGTTGTCATGTCCTCGTATACGCCGTAGATTAGTACTTTGGCATTTCTTTAATTTATAGTCATCTGACAGATGCTATTCATCAAATTTTATGTCTTTTATCTCAGACATTTCTTTTGGCCGAATAGACTCTACCATTGAGTCCGGAGTGTCCAAGAAAGTCGGTTTAGGCTTTCGTAGAATTTAATTCAGACTTTTGTATGTAAAAGGGTAGAATGGTCATTTATCGTTTTACGTGTGCATATTTTTCCGTACTTGGTTTCAAAATTTGGACTCCATTATTGAGTCTAGAATGTCAAAGAAAGTCAATTTAGACCTTCCTTGGTTTTAATTTGGCTTTTGGTGTACTAGGGGTAATTTGGTCATTTTATCCCCTCACGTGTCTTTATGTTCGGGACCTCATCTCGTGTCGTGGACCTCACCATTAGATTCAGAATGTTTGAAATAGTTAGAATACACTATTTATTTATTTTATTTGGACCTCATTTGACTTATTTATGGGGACAGGGGCATTTTGGTCATTTTGACATTTTTAGGGGTCTTTAATTTTTCGGGACCACATTTAATGTCACAGACCTCACCAATGGACTCAGAGGGTCCAAGATAGTAAGGTTACATATATAACTTGTAATTTTTGGACAACGGGCCATTTCGGAGTATTTAATTTAATTAATTTCATTTAATTAAATTAAATTATCAAATCTAATATATATATATTTTTAAAGGGGAATAAGTGACAGGTTGAATAGGGTGGCACGCTGGCCAGCGTGTCACCTCCCTCCCCATATATCCGAGTTCGAATCCTCTTAGGTGCAGAATGCACCTTTTTATTCTTTTTATTTTTGATTTTAATTTAATATATAATATATATATAAATCTTGCCCCTTAAGTGACACACGCAAGCGCGTGGCCGAGTGGTAAGAGAGGGCGTGTGGGCTGCGTGAGGTCAGGGGTTCGAACCCCACTGACCGAGATTTCCCCCTTTTTCTTTTAAAACTTAACCGTATACATATATATATATATATATATATATATATATATATATATATACCTAAGCCCTAAACGACGTCGTCCCACTAATTCGGTGGCAAGCCCCAGAGGCTGCCACGCGTCCGAGTTGACACGGAGATTTCAACAGACCGAGCCAACTCACTGTCTTCTTCCTCATTTCTTCCCCCGTGTTGCCCTAGTTGCAGGTTTCCATTTTTTTTCTATTTCGTGGATTTTGGCCGATTATTTTCTTACTGTTTCTTCTCCAAAATGTTTTTAAAACATCATGGAGTGTTTTGGCATTCATTTGAGGGATCAAAAGGGTCTCATTAGCTCGGTTGAAGGTTGGATAATCCGAACTGTAAATCGTTGGTTCATGCTCATTTCTTCATCATTTTTAGTGAGGTTGGGCTTATTTTGATCCCCTCTTCATGAGGATTCAATTCCCATTCATACTTGTTGATTTAGATGAGAGTTTAAGGGTTTGGGTTCCAAACTTGTAACCTGCAACTCGGTTGTTGGGGGTCAGTTCTTGAGCTTCGTGGTCGCGTACTAGAGTTTTTAGGTTGCTTATAGTGTCTAGTTTAGGTTTTGATAAACCAAATATGGTTTGGTGTGCCTCGGTTCAGACCTGCTTTAAGCGAGGTCATCCATGGCCGTTTTGTGTACGACTTATGTTTCTAAGGGGTTCTAGGTCGAGATTTTCATGCCTAATTCATGTATATTCATCCTAACCATCATATATACTAAATTAAAGGCTAAAACAGATTCATACATATAGAAATTCTAGAGAGGGAAATTCAAGTGTTTTGTGGGTTTACCTTGTTCCAAACTGTTTCTCTCTCCTTTGCTCCTTGCTTCCCACTTCTGAATGTCCTAGAAACTCCTTCAATCTCTCTCTCACTCTCGGATGGTTGTGTTTGTGTGAGTATAAGCACCTTGCATATGTGTATATGGAGATGTGAATCATGGCAATTCTGATTGCCCCTCCATTTGGGTTAGCCAATTTCAGGCTTCTTCATGAGTGGGTCTAAACTGCCACTGTTGGGCAGGCCATGAGTGGCCGGTTGTGTGTGTGTGTGGTGTTTGACTTACATATATATATATATGTATATATACATGGTTTAACCCTAATACCCTTGGATAATACACACACCTCTCTTGACACACACTCACTTTTATACACTTTAGACAATAGCATGCCCTCTTATCCCATATATAATATACATACATTTCATATTTTAACATACATGCATGCATGCATACACACATCATATATATTATTCATGTATAATTATATATATATTTAAGGTTATAATCATTTATATGGTATATATATTTTTGCATTTAATTATATATATTAGTTGTTACAATAATATTTAAAATAATTAATTACTTTAAAAATTAATTATTTTTCTTAAATGTATCATCTTGGTACTAATCTCCGTATCCTCGTAATACGTGTCACAATACCCGGCATTCTCGGGTTAGGGGTATTACATTCTTTCCTCCTTAAAAGAGTTTTGTCCTCAAAACTCGGGGTCTCTTATCCTAAATTTCTGCTTCCATCGAACGTGTTCACATGTCTAGTAGTCGTATTTCAAATGACAAGTTTATATATTTAACAAAACGAAACATTCGGACGACGTACCTTACTGATCCTCAGAGGCTTGTGCTGCCTCTCCGAATATGTTGTACACCCGCCCGTGCCTCACGAGTTCCTTGCCCCCTCCTTGTTTCCCAGCCGTTGTGGCCGGTGCACGTGGTGTAGCTGATGAAGCCACTGTAGTAGGCTCCTTAGCAGTTGAGCTCCACTACGGGCAATCCTTGATGAGATGCCCAGCCTGGCCACACTTGTAACAACCTCCGGTGTCACGCCAACAGGGTGCATGATGCTTTTTCTGGCAGGTGGGGCATGTCGGAACTTCTCCTGACTTTTTGCTAATGTCACCCTTCTTGTTAACGGTAGTCTCACTTTTATCCCCTGATTTTGTCTTTTTCATTGACTGGGGACCGGGGCCCATCTTTTTCTTGTCTTTCTTTTGAGACAAGGTAACCCCAGCTCTCTCGAAAATTTTGGCAAGGTCCACGACGGCAATGTACGTGGGGAGCTCAAAAGGTTTTAATCGGTACCTAATGCCATCCCTCAGTCCAGTTTCAAATTTCTGAGCTTTTAAATTTTCTGTTTGGACCATGTGGGGTACGAATCGGGCTAACCTCATGAACTTGGTTTCGTACTCCCCCACAGTCATTGCTCCTTGGGTCAGAACGGCAAATTCTGTGACCCTTTGATTTTTTAATGACCTTGGAAAATACTTGTCATAGAATACCTCCAAAAACCTAGTCCAGGTCATTGGCGGCTCTCTTTCCTTTTCCAGGAGCCACCACTCGTGAGCTACATCCTTGAAAGTGAATGCGGCGTAGGAGACCTTTTGCTCCTCTGTGCATGGCATGACCGAGAAGATACGTTCCATTTCCTTTACCCATGACTCCGCATCAATGGCGGCATCCATCCCATCAAACCTAGGGGGCTTAAAGCCTTGGAATGTTTTATAGCTTGAGGTAATTGCGGCCTCATTGGGTTGTCCAAGGTTAATTGGCTGCCCGGGGTTCTGCACCTGTGGTGGTGTCCTAGCTTGGGTTTGGATATCGATCATATTCCGAGCCATAGCCTCCAGGATATGCTCGACCCGGTCTAGCCTGTCACCCAGATTTCCCGTATCCCTTCTCGTGTTCACCATGATTTCTGAAAGAAAACACGTATTTGTTAATTTGTTATCACATACAATTTCATTCATTTCATGTTTCAAGGTTGATATACTATTATTCTTGATTTCATGGTGTTTTACGATCTACTTTTACTCTTTATTTATCTACGGGTCCCATACCCCGCCATTCTATCACATATCCATTTCACATACTGCGAGTCCCATACCTCGCCTTCGTACTTCACATATCTATTTCGTGTACTACGGGTCCCATACCCCGCCTTCTTATCACGTATCCATTTCACATACTGCGAGTCCCATACCTCGCCTTCGTACTTCACATACCTATTTCATGTACTACGGGTCCCATACCCCGCCTTCCTATCACGTTACTTCAGAACACTAACTTCATATTACTGCGGGTCCCATACCCCGCCTTCATACTACGCATTTCTCATATCTACTTCCCACAACGCGAGTCCCATACCTCGCCTTTATATCGTATCGTGTACTTCGTATATCCTAGATAGTCTAAAACCCTACCTAACTTATGGTTTGATTCTAATTCTTCTAATGTCACTAAGTTTGTTCAAGTAAACCTAGTGCTCTGATACCATTCTGTCACGACCCGAAACCCACCCTGTGCGGATTACCGGATCGCGACCGCCGCCCCAAGACCCAAAGGCCTCGAGACAAGGCTCGCATAGGCAGCGGTATCGAATAGATGTGCTTCATGTGATTGCGGAAGCGTGAAAAACTTTTTCAAATCCATGGAGTTAAATCTCCAGTTCAAATACAGGGTTACTCACCTCGGTCCTTTAGGTTTAGCTCTACAGAGGCGCCTTCCCTTTACCTTTCTCTTTCCTTAGCCTATCAAGATTTATGAAGATTCCATAAATTTCATACGTGCTAAATCAACTTCATAACTTACTAAGTGTAGACTATGAGAAACCTAAATTATTATACCGGTCCGGCTTATAGCTGTATTATAGATCTAGAAATTTATGTACTTAATGATAATAATATTACCTGCGACGCCATTCGGCTAGGGTTTCCGTGTTCTCTCTTTCCTCTTCCATTTTCCTTTTTTCCTCCTTTTTTTTCTTGGCCTCTGCCACCATGGCCTTGGTGGGTGATTTGAAAATGAAGGGGCTCACCGAGACGACTTCTGTCGCCTTGGCTATCCTGACGAACCTGTCGATCACCCTCTAACGATGCAACAGTTCTTGCATGAAGGCCTGTTGCTTGGGATCCTTGGCCCTTTGGGCCTTGGTCATGATCGTGAATTTCGGTCGTTGTTCTTCCATAGTTATCACCTAAGATCAATTTATGAGTTAGAAATTTTATTCTAAGGTTGATGTGTTGTCATGTCCTCGTATACGCCGTTGATTAGTACTTTGGCATTTCTTTAATTTATAGTCATCTGACAGATGCTATTCATCAAATTTTATGTCTTTTATCTTAGACATTTCTTTTGGCCGAATAGACTCTACCATTGAGTCTGGAGTGTCCAAGAAAGTCGGTTTAGGCTTTCGTAGAATTTAATTCGGACTTTTGTATGTAAAAGGGTAGAATGGTCATTTATCTTTTACGTGTCATATTTTTCCGTACTTCGTTTCAAAATTTGGACTCCATTATTGAGTCTGGAATGTCAAAGAAAGTCAATTTAGACCTTCCTTGGTTTTAATTTGGCTTTTGGTGTACTAGGGGTAATTTGGTCATTTTATCCCCTCACGTGTCTTTATGTTCGGGACCTCATCTCGTGTCGTGGACCTCACCATTAGATTCAGAATGTTTGAAATAGTTAGAATACACTATTTATTTATTTTATTTGGACCTCGTTTGACTTATTTATGGGGCAGGGGCATCTTGGTCATTTTGACATTTTTAGGGGTCTTTAATTTTTCGGGACCTCATTTCATGTCACAGACCTCACCAATGGACTCAGAGGGTCCAAGATAGTAAGGTTACATATATAACTTGTAATTTTTGGACAACGGGCCATTTCGGAGTATTTAATTTAATTAATTTCATTTAATTAAATTAAATTATCAAATGTAATATATATATATTTTTAAAGGGGAATAAGTGACAGGTTGAATAGGGTGGCACACTGGCCAGCGTGTCACCTCCCTCCCCATATATCCGAGTTCGAATCCTCTTAGGTGCAGAATGCACCTTTTTATTCTTTTTATTTTAGATTTTAATTTAATATATAATATATATATATATATAAATCTTGCCCCTTAAGTGACACACGCAAGCGCGTGGCCGAGTGGTAAGAGAGGGCGTGTGGGCGCGTGAGGTCAGGGGTTCGAACCCCACTGACCGAGATTTCCCCCCTTTTCTTTTAAAACTTAACCGTATACATATATATATATATATATATATATATATACCTAAGCCCTAAACGACGTCGTCCCACTAATTCGGTGGCAACCCCAGAGGCTGCCACACGTCCGAGTTGACACGGAGATTTCAACAGACCGAGCCAACTCACTGTCTTCTTCCTCATTTCTTCCCCCGTGTTGCCCTAGTTGCAGGTTTCCATTTTTTTTCTATTTCGTGGATTTTGACCGATTATTTTCTTACTGTTTCTTCTCCAAAATGTTTCTAAAACATCGTGGAGTGTTTTGGCATTCATTTGAGGGATCAAAAGGGTCTCATTAGCTCGGTTGAAGGTTGGATAATCTGAACTGTAAATCGTTGGTTCATGCTCATTTCTTCATCATTTTTAGTGAGGTTGGGCTTATTTTGATCCCCTCTTCATGAGGATTCAATTCCCATTCATACTTGTTGATTTAGATGAGAGTTTAAGGGTTTGGGTTCCAAACCCGTAACCTGCAACTCGGTTGTTGGGGGTCAGTTCTTGAGCTTCGTGGTCGCGTACTAGAGTTTTTAGGTTGCTTATAGTGTCTAGTTTAAGTTTTGATAAACCAAATCTGGTTTGGTGTGCCTCGGTTCAGACCTACTTTAAGCAAGGTCATCCATGGCCGTTTTGTGTACGGCTTATGTTTCTAAGGGGTTCTAGGTCGAGATTTTCATGCCTAATTCATGTATATTCATCCTAACCATCATATATACTAAATTAAAGGCTAAAACAGATTCATACATATAGAAATTCTAGAGAGAGAAATTCAAGTGTTTTGTGGGTTTACCTTGTTCCAAACTGTTTCTCTCTCCTTTGCTCCTTGCTTCCCACTTCTGAATGTCCTAGAAACTCCTTCAATCTCTCTCTCACTCTCGGGTGGTTGTGTTTGTGTGAGTATAAGCACCTTGCATATGTGTATATGGAGATATGAATCATGGCAATTCTGATTGCCCCTCCATTTGGGTTAGCCAATTTCAGGCTTCTTCATGAGTGGGTCTGAACTGCCACTGTTGGGCAGGCCATGAGTGGCCGGTTGTGTGTGTGTGTGGTGTTTGACTTACATATATATATATATATATGTATATATACATAGGTTTAACCCTAATACCCTTGGATAATACACACACCTCTCTTGACACACACTGTCACATCCCGAACCCCACCCTACACGGATGTCGAGGACGTGATGCCAGTCAGCCACCACGCGACCAACCGAAGGCAATTTCTGAACTTTCCAGTGAATTGCACTCCGACTGTAGGGTCAGATGCAGCGGAATTTAAAACTCTCTCTTTTTTTTTTGTCAAGGGAATGCAACTCATGTATTCGCTATAAGGTTATGTACCACAGAGCCAGTCTAAAATCCAACAGCTAACAATTCTAACCTCAGAGCATATCTATAATCCGACATATAACAACAGAGCTAGAACTATAATCTCTAGTGTACCGTTTAAATCCATGAGCCATGTCTATATCTAGTACATATCAGTCAAGTCAGTCGTATTACATCACTCACCTGATTAAACAGATTCAATCCTCAGTAATCCAGTCTCCACAGATCAGTGCCATCAGATCCAACAAATATTATTCCTGAAAAATGTTAGGGAATGGGGTGAGCTTCGAAAAGCCCAATGAGTAACACAGGTTCCCTGTCAAGGGTTTCAAAACTATTTCTTGTTTACAAAGCACAAGGGTAGTTCAGTTGTTTCTGAAATGGCAGTTTTATAAATCTACTTTAAATGCAGTTTCAGTAAAATAAATCAGGACTGAACTAAACGGAACAACAAATCAGAATAGACGGAACAGTGCATGATGCCAATATCAATGAGAGTATAGGCAATTAATTCAAATATCAGAACAGATCAGTACTGGGCGGAACATAACAGGGCATAACAATAGTATATCAGTTAGGCGCGTAATCAAGCCTACTTATACCAGACCGCTCATAATCAGAATGGTACCCAGAGTCAGACACATCATAGCAGAACAAAATCAGATAGACCATAAAATGGAACAAGACAGACCGAACAAAATAATAGTAGGATGGGACAAAATCATGCCGCGTACAATACAGTATAAAAGTTTGCATTTAAAACATGCATTCAGACAGTTTAACTTTTAAAACCGTACAGTGCATCAAAATACAGTATCTATGCAGTAACTTATATACCAAGTCAAGAATTCGGACAGATCATAACGGAACTGGACCATATATCAATCAAGACAGACAGATTATTGACGGACGGTACATAACGGGATCAGATGGAACAAAACACCAGTTCAAGTCACAGGCATAATCAAGGACAGAGGCATAACAGGACGGATCATAACGGGACAAAACAGAGCAATACATCAATCAGAACAAGACATATCGGAATTGAACATGGCGGATCAAAACGGTACAATATCAATCAGGTCAAGTCATATCAGGAACTGAACATGACGAAACAAAACGAAACAATATCAATCAGGACA
The DNA here is from genome assembly GCA_008638375.1 of Nyssa sinensis. Lineage (NCBI taxonomy): Eukaryota > Viridiplantae > Streptophyta > Magnoliopsida > Cornales > Nyssaceae > Nyssa > Nyssa sinensis. Next base: position 24,933,418 of record CM018032.1, read on the forward strand.
AGACATATCGGAACTGAACATGACGGAACAAAACGAAACAATACCAATCAGGACAAGTCATATCGGAACTGAACATGACGGAATAAAATGAAACAATATCAATCAGGACAAGTCATATCAGAACTGAACATGACGGAACAAAATGAAACAATATCAATCAGGACAAGTCATATCGGAACTGAACATGACGGAACAAAACGAAACAATATCAATCAGGACAAGTCATAATGGAACTGAACATGACGGAACAAAATGAAACAATATATCAATCGGATCAAGACATATCGGAACTGAACATATAGGAACAAAACGAAACAATATCAATCAGGACAAGTCATATCGGAACTGGACATGACGGAACAAATCGAAACAATATCAATCAGGACAAGTCATATCGGAACTGGACATGATGGAACAAAACGAAACAATATATCAATCGGATCAAGACATATCGGAACTGAACATATCGGAACAAAACAAAACAATATCAATCAGGACAAGTCATATCGGAACTGGACATGATGGAACAAAACGAAATAATATATCAATCGGATGAAGACATATCGGAACTGAACATGTCGGAACAAACGGAACAATACATCTATCAGAACAAGACATATCGGAACTGAACAGGACGGAACAAAATGAAACAATACATCAATCAGATCAAGACATATCGAAACTGAACATGTCGGAACAAAACGGAACAATACATCTATTAGAACAAGACATATCGGAATTGAACAGGACGGAACAAAACGAAACAATACATCAATCAGATCAAGACATATCGAAATTGAACAGGACGGAACAAACTGGTACAATATCAATCAGGACAAGGCAGATGCTACTTTAAATATATGCTTTTTTTTAAACAGTATAACGTTCAAAACAGTACAGTGCTTCAAAATACAGTATCTAGACAGAACTTATACACCAATTCAGGAGTCAGGTTTACTCACAAGACGCAACAGTACAGAATAAAACCAGGACAGACCATACAACAGAACAAGACAGACCCGAACTGAACAAGAGAGCAGGACAGTACAAAATCATGTTACGTGTAATGCAATATAAAAGAGTATGCATTCAGACAGTACAGTATACAAAACAGTACAGTAAATCAAAATACAGTAACTAGACGGTGTACTTATACACCAAGTCAGAAGTTCCAGGTTACTCACAAACTGTTACGGTTATCTCCGTGCGCAAACAATCCGATAACCTCCAGATACGTCAGGCATCTCCATGTATATCCTGAACAATAATCATCAATCATATACAGATCAGAACTCATCCATTCAGGTCTCATTTGTCATCTTAGGTATCTATCGGTTTACCTAAGATGGCCTAGTAGCCTATCGCCCTCTCATCGGGTTTCATCCGGGGCTATTTTATTCTTTAATTAGGCTTAGCAGTTATTAGGATTATATCCTAAGTCATTTAGACTTCAATTGTTATCAGTCAGGCACTCATTCAACCTTAGGGGCAAAATGGTAACTTTACCATTCTTGTCCCGGACCCTGTCGTGGTCTTCGGAATCGTCTTTATATCTTAAGTACAAAGTTCTACGTCCTTTGGACTCCAATCGGTATCAGTTAGGTTCTCATTTTAACCATAGGGGCAAAATGGTAACTTTGCCATTCTTATCCCGGACCCTGTTATGGTCCTCAGAATATCCCATATATCGTATATATGAAGTTTTAAGTCTTTTAGACTCTAATCGGTATCAGTTGGGTACTTATTTAGTCTTAGGGGCAAAATGGTAATTTTGTCATTTTTGCCCCGGACCCTATCATGGTCCTCAGAACGTCCCATATATCTCATGTATAAATTTGTAAGTCCCTTGGACTTCATTTGGTATCTGTTTTAGATCGTTGGGACACATCGGTCATTTCTCGTTTTACGCGTTGACTGTCTCGGAGTCTTATTTATCCCTATGATAATTTATTAGATCAGTTTGACCTTTATTCGACCTCTACTTTGCACTTACAGTGCTCAGGGGTATTTTGGTCATTTTACGTTTTGTGTAATTCTGACCCCGATTCGTCATCTAATCAAGTATACAGTCTCACCAGTGTCTGGGCTCCTACCGGTATCAGTTTCGTCCCAATCGAACTTTGTTTAGGTCTCGTACGGTATCAGGGGTAATTTGGTAATTTCACGTGTCATATTTTTCGGCACGTCAGTTCATAAAATGGACCTCACCATTGGGTCCAGAGTGTCCGACATAATTAAGTTGGACTATCTGTTATGTTCAATTGACCCTGGGAAGCATCAGGGGCAGTATGGTCATTTACACTTTATGTGTCTGTATTTTTCGAGACTTCAGTTCGTTAAACGGACCTCACCGTTGAGTTCAGAACGCCCGACATAGTCAAAATAGACTGTCTTTTATTTTTATTTGGGTCTGGTGTCATCAGGGGTAGTACAGTAATTTATCACTTACGAATCTGTATTTTTCGGTACTGTATTTCCACAATCGGACTGTACCATTGAGTCCGGAATGTTCGAAATAGTGAAAATACACTATTTATTTAAGTCATTTGGACTCTGTTTGACATATTAAATGTCCAGGGGTAAAATCGTAATTTTTCCTAATTAATAAAATAATAAAATAATTATTTTATTATTTAATTAATTTAGCAGGGGCTTAAATGAATAAATTTTCAACAGTCTGGGCCACTGTGCAATTCTGTCAAACAGTAGGGGTGGATCCGTAATTTTCAGAAATCATTTGGGAGTTAAAAGTAAATTTCATTAAATTAGGGTTCAAACCAAACGGTTCTAGGGTTCAGGGGGATGAACCGATTCAAATCACTGTGAACCATCCGGTTTGGTGACCCTCAGAAAATCGGGATAACATATCCCTCTTATCCCAAATCGTTCCTTATCCGTATACAGGTTTAGCCCAAAATCAGATTTTAATTTCTTAGCCCCGTATCCAAACAGGTGGAATTGATTTTAAAACAAACCAGGTAACACCCAAAACGGTGTAGTTTCAATAATGGGGTGGCACAATCTTGCGTTGCCACGTGTATGAGTCGGTTGGGCATGACTCGGCCAACTCGGCCGAGTCGACTCCATCTTCCCCGTTTCTTCCAACAGTGTCGCCCTAGTTGCAGTCACGGTTTTCTCCAATTTCGGGGAGTTTCAAGTACATTCTTCAATCTGTTTTGATCCCAAATGGTTCCTGGTCGTCATGCCAACACTTTGGCATCGGTTTCATGAGTCGAATCAAGCTCAATAGCTTGATATATGGAGGAATAACAGAAAAGATATTTCGGCTATTAAATCCTCATTTCTCCACCAAACTTCATGCTTCTTGTCTCTTTGTGACCGTAGTAACAGGGGCTTCATTTTTCCATTCTCACATTTCAGTTTGGAAGCCTATTTTAAAGTTTGGGTTCCAATGGCCGAGACAATAGGTTCGGTTTTGAGGGTCTTCTCATGCGATTTTGGATCGCGGTTTAGTGTATTTGGGACCCTCTCAGTGTCTAGATCATTTCTAGACCATCAAAACTTGGTTTTTGGGAGGTCGAATCAGACCCAGTTTTGGAGGTGTCATCCATGGCGGTTTGGTCACGGTTTGGGTTTCTAGGCCTATCTGAACCTCCCAGTTAACTTATATTAGTTCCTAGACCTCACAGTAGTTCGTACATACAGTTTATATGGCCTCAAATGACTGAAAACAGTAAGAAAAAGAAGAGGAAATTTTCTAGGTTTTCATGGCATTTACCTTGGTCGACCACGGCTCCCTCATTCATGGCTCAGTATGGGGTCCTCGATGGTGCCTCAGTTCAGTCATGCATCTCAGTCCTCTATTCCCTTCTTTTGCTTCTTCATGGAACACCCTCATGCATAGACCATGGATATACACATCACCCTCACAATGGTTTCTCACATGGGTTCTCTCTCCCTCAACAGATCAGTCCTCCCAACAGTTTTTGATTTCTGAATATTTAGTTCACACACTTGTTGTTGTAGAGATCCCCAGTTCATGTGTATATTAGTGTACACTCATACACATACATAATCATACATGTAGGGTCTAGGTCTAATTGTAGACACTTGAGATGTGATGATGAGGCTGAAGTGTAGGGGTTTAGGTCATGATGGAGGTTTTGCATGTAACCTCATTGGTCAATTTGGGAGGTGGCCCCACCAGAATTCTGGTTTATATACCTTTCATTGTATATTTGTACACAAAGACAGTAGTAGCCCAGTTGGTAATTTTTGGATGAGGTTTCTTTCTACTCAAAGGTCAAGGGTTCAATTCCCTTGGCCTCCCATTTGGCCATTTTTTTCCATATTTTCGGTTAAGGCCACGTTTGGTTGCACAGTAATTCAATTTTCAATGTTTGCTACATAACTTTCATTCCGTAGCTCCTTTTTCGATGCGGTTTCTTCCGAGAGCTTCATAATTCAGTTCGCTTCAGTGTCAGAGGTTCCATGTCATTTATTAATCATTCGGGATTTTCGGGGTTAACTAATTCGGGTTCCGTTAGTGTTAAAACGGCATTATTTTACCGATTTAACCAGCAATTTGGGTTCGGGTATTGTACCCTCTTTCTCCAGACATATTTAATTATTTCATCGGCCTATCATGACCGCCAGGATTATGATTAATTCCCTTTACTATTCTGTAAGACTAATTAATAATTAGATAATTAATCATTAATTATACAGGGTTGGGGTGTTACACACACTCACTTTTATACACTTTAGACAATAGCATGCCCTCTTATCCCATATATAATATACATACATTTCATATTTTAACATACATGCATGCATGCATACACACATCATATATATTATTCATGTATAATTATATATATATATTTAAGGTTATAATCATTTATATGGTATATATATTTTTGCATTTAATTATATATATTAGTTGTTACAATAATATTTAAAATAATTAATTACTTTAAAAATTAATTATTTTTCTTAAATGTATCATCTTGGTACTAATCTTCGTATCCTCGTAATACGTGTCACAATACCCGGCATTCTCGGGTCGGGGTATTACAGCTCGCATATGCAACGGTATCGAATAGATGTGCTTCATGTGGTTGCAGAAGCGTGAAAAACTTTTTCTTTTTCTTTTCTCATTTTTAAAATTTGCACATCTGTCCAATACTGCCGCCATTCACAATGGTACACCTGATCACACATTCAGAGCATAACTAAAATTTAAAAGACTTCATAATTACAATCTTAATTCAACTGCCCCGTGGGGCTTAATACATATCCTTAAATTGTCTGGTAATACAAAATACACTAATTAGAGTTCATATGATTTCCCAAATAAAAACTACTTAGGCAAGTCTCCCCAAAAGCTAGACTCATTCTCATCGTCTTCAAAAATCAACCTGCCATTAATCACCTGAAAGGGGGCGGATAAAATCCGGGTAAGCTAATCAAAGCTTGTGAGTAATTCCTGCATTCGTCATGGGGTTTTCAACTGGTAGTGGTTTAGCACATGAGGGTTTATGAAATACGCACTACCAATTGCTCGTACATTTTAGAACACAGAATATATGCATTCTTAAAACAAATAGCTTTGAAAAAATTAAAGTATTCAAGCTAAATACACATTTCTTCAAATAGAGCATATGCAATTTAAAAGCATATAAACACGTGAAATAGAATAGGGGTAAAACCTACTTCTATTTTCAAAATCACTTGTCATCTTTTCTCTTTTATTAGGTGGAATCTGTTTCGAACCAGACTCCCATTTTACTGCAATGCTACAATGGAGATATCTCATTTGCCTGGGGGATTAGATCCTGCTACCGGGCATGTACTGTTGAATCCCGAAGGATTTCAACCATCATAGGGGGTGGTACTTGGTACCGTTTATCTTGTAAAACATTTATCACATGACTCCTTCAATAGATACGTTCATGAGTATTTAAAACATGAAAGGTATAACTTCTACAATGAAGCTTCAAATACATGTGATCATCAAATTCAGAATATTTAAAGAGATTTGCATTTGATTTAGACATGCCAATTATTTTCAAGAAAAGAGCTGAATATAAAACATTTATAAAGCATGCCATAACATAATATTTTAAAAGAACGGAATCATATAAAGGCTGAATTTGATATTCAAAGGCTGCAATTACTTGAACTTAAAACTTCTTCAAATATATGGAGTTAAATCTCCAATTCAAATACAGGGTTACTCACCTCGTACACAGCAGACCCTACTGAGGCTTCTTGCCTTTATTTGCTCTTATCCTAAACAATTTTAGGAAAAGACTCGTAAATTCACAATGAAATTAATCAACTAAAACTTAACTTTTTCCTTTACTACATAAGTCAACTACAACTTATCTTATAGTGGTATCGTATATAAGAAACACGTATTACCTTTTGATCCACTCGTTTAAGGTTTCAGTGTTTTCTTTTTCTTCCTCTTTCCTTTTCCTTTCTTCCTCCTTCTTTTTCCTAGCCTCTGCCACCATTGCCTTGGTGGGTGATTTGTCAATGAAGGGGCTCACCGAGACGACCTCCGTCGCCTTGGCTATCCTGACGAACCTGTCAATCACTCTTTGACGATGTAACAGTTCTTGCATGAAGGCCTGTTGCTTTGGATCCTTGGCCCTTTGGGCCTTGGTCATGATCGTGAATTTCGGTCGTTATTCTTCCATAATTATCACCTAAGATCAATTTATGAGTTAAAAATTTTATTCTAAGGTTGATGTGTTGTCGTGTCTTTTCGTAATTCATGTCCTCGTATACGCCGTAGATTAATACTTTGGCATTACTTTAATTTATAGTCATCTGACAGATGCTATTCATCAAATTTTATGTCTTTTTATTTTAGACATTTCTTTTGGTCGAATAGACTCTACCATTGAGTCCGGAGCGTCGAAGAAAGTCGGTTTAGGCTTCCCTAGAATTTAATTCGGACTCTGGTATGAAAAAGGGAAAAAAGGTCATTCATCGTTTTACATGTCATATTTTTTTTTGTACTTCGTTTCGTAATTTGGACTCCATTATTGAGTCCGGGATGTCAAAGAAAGTCAATTTAGACATTCCTTGGTTTTAATTTGGCTTTTGGTGTACTAGGGGTAATTTGGTAATTTATACCTTAATGCGTCTAAATTTTTCAGAGTCCCGCCTTGTGAAACGGACCCCGCCATTAGATTCAGAATGTTTGAAATAGTTAGAATCCACTATTTATTTATTTTATTTGGACCTCGTTTGACTTATTTATGGGGTAGGGGCATTTTGGTCATTTTGACATTTTTAGGGGTCTTTAATTTTTCGGGACCTCATTTCATGTCACAGACCTCACCAATGGACTCAGAAGGCCCTGAGACAGTAGGAATACATATATAACTCATCTCATTTGGACACCGGACTAATTTGGAGTATTTAATTTAATTAAATAGATTTAATTAAATTAAATTTATAAAGTATGATATATATATATATATATATATATATTTTGTGTGCAATAAGTCACAGGTCGAATAGGGTGGCACGCTGGCCAGCGTGCCGCCTCCCTCCCAAAAGACACCACGTTCGAATCCCAATAGGTGCAGTCGCACCTTTTTATTTTCTGATTTCATTTATATATATATATATATATATATGCTGTCATAATAAGACACGCGCAGGTGCGTGGCCGAGTGGAAAGGAGTTGGGTTTACGCGCGTGAGGATGGGGGTTTGAGTCCCAGGGGCTTCGGCCCCTTTTATTTTTCCCTGTTTTCAGTAAACCAAACGGCGGACAAGGGTATTAAACCGGAATAAGCCATGCCATTCGCGCCTGGTTTATTGAATTTGGACCATAACCGTATAACCAAACAAGGCAATTCAGGGTTTTAAACCCTTAAACCAAAACGATGTCGCCTCATTAATTCGGTGGCAGCTTTAAACGTTGCCACGCGTCCGAGTCAACACGGTCAGGGCTTTTAAAACCGAGTCGACCCACCGTCGTCTTCCCCGTTCGACCCCTATTGTTGCCCTAATTCCCGTCTTCCTTTTTCTTTAATTTCGTGAGTTTTGGGTTGTTCAAACCCTACTGTTTTTAACTCAATCGATTTCTGGGACACTAAGGATCCACCTGGCATTCGTTTTAGGGTTTGAAATGGTCCAACGAGCTCAGGAAGGGGGTCGATAATTCTCACCTGCAACTGGTTGGTAAGCCTTTGTTTCTTCACTATTTTTAGCGTGGTTTGGTTCTGTGTGACCCTCAAGTTAATGGGATTCAACCTCCATTCTCAGAAAAAGGTTTAATGGTCGATTTTTAATATGGGTCATCAAGACCCGAACCTGCAACTCGACTTTTGAGGGTCATTTATCTAGGTTTTTGGTCGTGTGTTGGGTTTATTAGAACCCTCATGGTCTCTACTTTAAGTCTTGGTAAACCTAGTTGGGTTTGGAAGAAGTCGGTTCAGACCTGCTTCAAGCAAGGTCTTCAATGGCTGCCTTGTGTACGGCTGATGTTTCTAAGGTGTTTTAGGTTGAAATCTCATGCTTATCATTGTTTAAACATGCTATAAACATTATATACACTAAATCAAGGCTTAAAACAGTTCATACGTATGGAAATTCTAGAGAGAGAAATTCAAGTGTTTTGTGGGTTTACCTTGTTCCAAACTGTTTCTCTCCCCTTTGCTCCTTGCTTCCCACTTCTGAACGTCCTAGAATCTCCTTCAATCTCTCCCTCACTCTCGGATGGTTGTGTGTGTGTGTGTACAAGCACCATGCATATGTGTATATAGAGATGTGAATCATGGCAATTCTGATTGCCCCTCTATTTGGGTTAGCCAATTTCAGGTTTCTTCATGAGTGGGTCTGAATTGCCACTGTTGGGTAGGCCATTGAGTGGCCGGTTGTGTGTGTGTGTGGTGTTTGACTTGTATTTTACTTACATATATATATATATATATATATATATATATACATGGTTCAACCCTAATACACCTTGGATAATACACACACCTCTCTTTGACACACACTCACTTTTGTACACTTTGGACAATAACATGCTCTCTTATTCCATATATAATATACATACATTTCATATATACACATTTTAACATACATGCATGCATGCATACACACACTTATATATATATATATATATTCATGTGTAATTATATATATATATATTTAAAGTTATAATTATTTATATAGTATATGTATTTTTACATTTAATTATATATATATATGTATGTTACAATTTACTTCTTATATTAAAATAATTAATTACTTTAAAAATTAATTATTTTCTTAAATGTATTATTTTTGTACTAATCTTCGTATTCTCGTAATACGTGTCACAATTACCCGGCATTCTCGGGTCGGGGTATTACACAATACATTTACATAAGATAACTTTCAGTAGCCATGTAAGGTTTGTTAGAAAGGTAATCGGTATTACTATCGCTTCATTCCTAGACGTAATAGTTCTAGTGTTCTAATCTTGTTTCCCATGACTCTCTAGCACCTAAAACTTAGCTCTAATACCAAGCTGTCACGACCCGAAACCCACCCTATGCGGATCTCGTGTCACGGGGCTGGCCTAATGGCCATCCCTACTTTTTCCATTTTTTTCTATCAACAATGATATCAATAAATAATAGAGACATAATATCAAAAAACGAAAGTCTTAATACAAATCATTGTTCAATGACTGAAAATGAAACTGACAATAAAACTAAACATAAACCACTTTTAGGTAGTGAGTACATGGGAGAGACTACATTATTTTATCATGTTCCTCAACTGCCTCCCTACACTCCTGATCTCCTATTGTAGCGTTCTCACTTGAAAAATATAATAAATGGGGTGAGCTACAAGTTCAGTAAGTAAAAGCCTATCTCCAATATGGGTTACGAATCACATAAAAAAATACCAACTCAAAGGTAACATGATAGCTAATCATGACAACGGTTGTAGTTAACAGTAAAATGCCGTAATGGCCAATGAACAATAAGGCACAATAACATTTGTGAGTAATAGTGTAACATGAGTGTAGGAAAAGCTCAATGATCACGATCAACATAAATATACTACCACAATAAATCGGTCATAGTCAAATCCAATAAATAAGGAACTATCAATCATGGAACTATTCATAGGGAAATGAAAACATCCTATGAATCTAATAAATGTTAATACAACAGTCAAACAAGATGATGCATTTACTTTATTTAGGGTTTGGCAGACCCTCGGTCTTTTGGGGGCCCGGCATACCCCCCTTAACATGAATGCATATAAAATGCCCTTTTAACTCACTGCATAAAAATTCCATCATTGCCATGTGTCCGTTCACGGACTCGACCTGTAGGTCCCATAAATTGACCCGTAGGTCCAGTCAATCAGATAACATCGGATGGGTAATTTGACTGAGCACAAAACCCGGCATTTAACATAAATCAGGAGTATATCACAATTCCATAAGAAGCGTATAAGATATGGAACATTATAACATAAGTATTAAATGATAAGTATTAGTACAATGAATCAAATCATGAGATATCACTCAATAGGCCTCCACTAGATAGGACAATATCAATGGTGGGAACAATAACAGTGGGTATGTACATGAGTACAAGTTTTGGCAGTAATAGAAAGATCGTGGCTTGGAAAACCACGTATAAGATATAGGAATCCACTTACCTTATCAATGCTTTAGTGTTTTGTGACTTTTCCTTTTTCTTTCGAGTTCCTTATATAGCAGTAAACACGTTTCAGTTTCAATGCTATTCATCAAATTTTATGCCTTATTATTATAAGTATCTCTTTTACTAATTTAGACTCTACCGTTAAGTTCGGAATGCCAAAGAAAGTCAGTTTAGGCTTTCGCAGAATTCCATTTGAGTTCGGGTAGCAATAGGGGTATTTTGGTCATTTAGTATTTCTACGGGTCTTTATTTTTTGGAGTCCCGTCTCATAAAACGGACCTCACCATTGGATTCAAAATACCCGAGATAGTCGAAATACACTATTCATTTATATTAATTGGACTTCGCATTATTTCACTATATTTAATTTAATTGAGTTTGTGTATATATATATATATATATATATATATATATTTGGGCAAAAATGTTACTACGGGCTTGCCTGTCAAACGGTTTGGGTTCAGCTTCTCCTATACGCAGTCTAAGGTTCGACTCTCTACCCCTTTTATTTTTCTCAATTTAGGTAATTATATAATATATATATATATATATATATATATATATTGAGGAGTTAAAAGACCACATGTAAGCCCATGGCTCAGTGGTTGGCTTGCCCCCTTACTGCCTTGAGCTCCTGAGTTCAATACCCAGCAGCAATGCGCCTTCCTCCCTTTTTCCTAAAAGCTGCTTCTATTACATAATATATACATATATATTGGCCCCTTCTATCATATAAGTGTGCATGGTATAGTGGTGGGCAAGTCTCCTACTACCACCCGCTCTCACGTTCGACCCACAGCAGCAACGCTTCTTCCTCTATTTTTTTTTCAAAAACTGAATCAGTTTCAATTAAATTTCAAATGAGCCAACGCACACAATGCAGCTTTAAATGGTCCATTACTGTGCCCAGCCCACTGTTGTGCCCAGCCCAGGCTTAGCTTGTTCCTTCTTCTTTCCCCCACGAATTTTCGGCAAGAGCAGTGCATCTCCCGTCACTGTTTCAGCCGTCGGTGACTGGACTGCACCTATTTCTATTTTTTTTTCCTTCATTTTTTTCATAATTTGAAGCTTAAAATCACTTTTATACACCCTAGAATATGTTTTAAAACATTTATATAGCAATTTAAGCATACTAAACGTCTTCAAATTTCAAATTTCCTAAACAATAATTTTTCAATAAACCCAAATATCTCCTTCATTTCTCAACCATTTTTCATGCGGTTTCTTCCTACATACTCCATTTTTCTCATAGAATTTAACTATGTAATGTTTTCTAAGATTCATGCATGTTTACAAAAAAACCAGTAATGATTTGTTTTTTTGAATTTAAAGTAAATTTTTCTTACCGTTTTCTTCCTATTTCTCCTTTTGTATCTTAGACCTCCTCCCTTGGCCTCAGCTTCCTTTCTTTGTTCTGATTTTCCTTAAGTCACCTAACACATCTATATATAGGCATCAACCCACTTGCACGCCCATTTTTTTTCTTTTTCTTTCTCCTTCCGCCGTGACTGCCACCTTTCTTGACTGCCCATTTTCCTACATTTCGGCTACCTCCCCCTTGCTTTCTTCATTTGGTTCAGTGCAGTAAATGCTTGCAAGACTTTTATACATTTATCTATATAGTATAATATATAGTGAAATCTTCATGGAACCTTCCTACTCCCACTTAATACACCACAAACACACATCAATTACACACACAATACTTGCTGCATGGCAGCCCCCTTTTCATGCATTTCTATATATATATATATATCTATGCATATAGATTTATACATATATATATATATATATATACTTATATTTAATCAAATTTACATATAATCTTCTATTTACTCCTATATATCTATGAGCCGACACTGGTATTACATGTTCGGCCCTGGGTTGCTCAGTACTATCTGTGCATTTGAAATCATGCAGTCCATTAAATATCTTAATATAGAGTCGTAATAACTTGGGTTTACATGATTGCTAAGTCGTTTCCGGGTTGGGGTATTACAAAGGGAAAAATGGTCAATTACGTGTCTCTATTTTTTGGGTTCTGTTTTCATAATTTTGACTTCACCGTTGAGTCTAGAAGGTTTGAAATAATAAAAATTCCCTATTTACTTAACTAAATCGGAGTCTGTTTGCCTCACATTTGACATAGGGGCATTTTGGCCATTTTGGCACTTTATGGGTATTTTAATTTTCGGGACCCCGTCTCATAAAACATACCTCAACGTTAAATTTAGAGGGTCCAAAACAGTAAGTTTTCACTACTCATTTGCCCAATTTGCACATTGGGTTTTATTTACATAATTACCTATTTAATTTGTTATTAATTAATTATTTAAATTAACTTAACTAGATCTAATATATATTATTTAGCGTGGAACAGACCACATGTGCCTCAATGGCACAGTGGTCCATTCCTTGAAATCTTTACTCGATATCACAAGTTCAAGTCGCAGGGACGACAATCCTTGAGCAAATTTTTTTCCTAAATACTCTAGGCTAAACGGTGGATAGTCATCCAAACAGAGGTACGCTATCCCTGTACAAATTAAATCCCAATTTGATTTCCAATCCCCATAGCCAAACAACCCCATTTATTTAAAAAAAAAAAAACCTTTTTAAACTTTCAATACTGCGCCATTTAAGCAACGACTGACCCATTTTTGTTTTAGTCAGGTCCCAACCTGAATTCGACCCATAACCCGAACTCGACCTGCTCCTATTCATCATCTTCCTCAAACCCATGTACAGTGACTGCAAGAACCCTAGATTTTTTTAACTTCTAATTTGGAATGTTTCGGTCACGGTTTCCCACTACTCGGAATTCAGAACAGTTCCTGGGACATTCCTTTACCTTTTCTTGTTTGTCTTAGGGGTTGAATCAAGCTCACGGGTCGGATTTGGGTTCCATGGGAGATCTGAATATCTCCTCAGTATGTGCTCGTTTTCCCACCAAATTTGGCAATTTTTGGCTTGTTGTGACCCTAGAGATGTGAGGTTTTTTAATCCATTGAGGGAATCAAGTTTAGAGCATAAATGGCAAGGTTCGTTTCTTGACCTGCCACCTGCAACTCCATCTTCCTCTCAGCCCTTTAACCCTTTCCTCCTAGTTTTTGTGGATTTAAAATCCTAGAACCATCTAGTTTAAGCCCCAAGCCTCCAAAACCCGTTTGGTTTGGGTCGATTTCAGACCCGTTTCTTTCATGGCCATTGTCAGCAGTTCGGTCATTTTTTCTGTTTTCTGGGTTTTGTTTGATTCTAATATTCTCCTATGTAACATCTATAAAGCATGCTTGAACTTCCCAAATCATTTAACACTTAAAACAAAATTGAGAGCATGACACTTACCTTTGCCTGGTTTTTTTTTTTTTTTCAGTCACGGTGTCGCCTCCTTGTTCGTTTTCCCCTTTCTGATCCCTTCACGCTTCAACTGTGGTCTAGTTTTCTTCCTTCCCGCCTCCTCTATTAACCTACTTATTAATACATACATCATTCACTCGCTCTCTCTTCCAGCGCCTAACAAACTCTCTTCCTCTCTATCCCTTTTCATCCGCCCTATCTCCTTATCCTCTTTTTGAATTTAAACTCTAACGCCCCTCCCTCATCCCTTATCCACTTTGCCGTATGGGTTTATATATATATATATATTTACATGCACACACGGTCCAATATATATATACATATATATATATATATTTACACGTATATAAAAATTAAATTTTATTTTATTATTGAATTTCATTGCTCGTTTTTTTTTTTTTACATGAATATATATTTTTGTTCCATTTTATTCTATTTATCTTATTTTGAATTTCATTTTAATTTCGGTATCCATTCGTGGTTTGCTCGAGCATCGCCCAGAACTATCCGTACTTCCGAAGCTGTTGATTCCCAACCGTCCATTTATTCAATATTAATACAGAAAGCTTAACGGCTCGGTTACATGGCTCGGTCGATAATAATTTGGGTCAGGATATTACACGGTACACCCCCATGGTACCACTCACATGGGGGCTATCCCTAAACGTCAACAACCGTAGGGAGAGGGTTGCCCAATTTTCATCCAGCTGTCCATTATCAAAGCAGAATGAGGATTCCTACTCTAGTGGCCTCAGGAGCTGATCCAGGGCCACAAGAATTCCAGCCCTAGAGGCATCAGCCCCCCCTAGTCTAAGGAGAGTAACATCCTTCTGCTAATATCAGACAAACTCATTCCCCAAATCGTGGGTCTGGAGGCGCAGGATGGGGTCAATAACTGGTCCCAAACCCACAACAAGTCTTGCCTAGAGTCCCTCAAAGGGCAGAAAAGATAGCAGACTCCCAAGAACAAACCATCTCTGTCACGACCCGAAATCCACCCTTTGCGGATCTCGAGTCGCGACCGCCGCCCTTCGGCCCGAGGGCCTCAGGACAAGGCTTGCATACGTAGCGGTATCGAATAGATGTGCGTCATGTGGTTTGCGGAAGCGTGAAAAACTTTTTCTTTTCTTTTCTCATTTTAAAATTTGCACATTCGTCCGGTACTGCCGCTCTTCACATTGCGGTATACATGATCATACATTTAGAGCATAATAAAACTTAAAAGACTTTATAATTACAATCATAATTCAGTTGCCCCGTGGGGCTTAATACATATCAGTGTACCCACTTTACTAATACAAAAATTAAAACTTAAAGTTCATAGCACTTAACAAAAGAACTATTTAAACACTCCTTTCAAAAGAATAGCTAGACTTATCGTCATCATCCTCAAATCAGTACTGTCGTCAATCACCTGAAAGGGGGGTCCGAATAAAATCCAGGTAAGCTAATCTAAGCTTGTGAGTAATTCCTGTATTTTTCATGGGGTTTTGAATTGGTAGTGGTTTAGCACATGAGAGTTTGTAAAATACTCACTACCAATTGCTCATATGTTTAGAACACAGAATATATGCATCCTTAAAACAGATAGCTTTGAAACATTTAAAGTATTTAAGCTAAACATACATTTCTTCAAGTAAAGTTTATGAACTTCAAAAACACATAAATATGCATAATAGAAATGGGGGTGAAAAACCTGCTTCCATTTCTAAAATCATTTGTCATATTTTCTCTTTAATTAGATGGAATCTGTTTCGAACCAGACTCCCATTTTACTGCCAATACTATCGATCTCATTTGCCTGGGGGATTAGATCCTGCTACCGGGCATTTGTCATAGTTAAATCCCAAGGGATTTCAACATCACATGCGGTACTTAAGTACCATTTATCTTGTAAAACATTTATCACATGGCTTCTTCAATAGATACTTTCATGAGTATTTAAAACATGAAATGTATAACTTCTACAATAAAACTTCAAATACTTGTCATAATCAAATTCAGAATATTTGAAAAGATTTGCATTTCACCCCGACATGCTAAACATTCCCAAGAAAAGAGCTGAATATAAAAACATTTAACAAGCATGTCGTAACGGAACAATTTAAAACAGGAAGTGTAAATAAACTGAATTTGATATTCAAATGCTTCACATAACTTGAACTTTAAAACTTCTTCAAATATATGGAGTTAAATCTCCACTTCAAACACAGGGTTACTCACCTTGGTCCTTTAGGGTTAGTGCTAATAATGCGCTTTCCCCACTTCCTTTGTAACTCCTAAGAACAATTCATAATAACCTCATTAACTTCACATTCACCACAATAACACCTATTGATGCTGCTTAACTTATGCTTAGTTCGTATTAAATCCTAAAACGATTTCATAATTTCATATGTATTTAATTTAACCCGTACTCTTAACCTATGACACAATTTAATGTGTTAGAAATTTAATTTATTTCAATTTATACTCTTCTGGTAGCTCCATAAATTTTTAATTTAATTTATTTACTTCACATGTTTACGTGTCGTGTCTTTTCGTATCTTATTTCCTCCTATGGGCCTTAGTTTAGTACTTTGGCGATATTCTAGTTTACAGTCATCCGACAAATGCTATTCATCAAATTTTATGTATTTTATTTTAGACACTTCTTTTGGTCGAGTAGAATCTACCGTTGAGTCCGGAACGTTGAAGAAAGTCAATTTAGGCTTTCGCGGAACTCAGTTTGGGGTTTAGTAGTAGTAGGGGCATTTTGGTCATTTTTGCATTTTTACGGGTCTTTAATTTTTCAGGATCTCGTCTCATGTCGTGGACCTCACCATTGGACTCAAGAGGTCCGAGATTGTAAGAATACATATATAACTTGTTAATTTTTGGACAACGGGCATTTCGTGACTATTTAATTTAATTAAATAATTTTAATTAAATTAAATTTATCAAGTATGATATATATATATATATATATTTTGTTTGCAAATATGACCGGATGAAATGGGTGGCACGTTGGCCAGCGTGTCACCTCCCTCCCAAAAGACACTACGTTCGAGTCCCAACAGGTGCAATTGCACCTTTTTAATTTTTTTTGATTTATTAAATATATTATATATATATATAAATATATTTTGCCCCTTACATATACACACGCATGCGCTTGGCCAAGTGGAAAGATGTTGGGTTTTGGCGCGTGGGTCAGGGGTTCGAACCCCAAGGGCTTCGGTCCCTTTTATTTTTCCTGTTTTTTGAAAACCAAACGGCGGTTAAGGGCATTAAATGCGTATAAGTCACCTTATTCGCGTATAGGATATTAAATAGGGTTCTAAACCGTGTTACCAAATGGCCAAATTCTGATTTTTTTAAAACATAAAACCCTACATTCAAAACGATGCCGTGTTATTTATGCGGTGGCCATTTCGTAAGCCACCACGTGTCCGAGTTAACTCACTGAGCCTAACCGAGACACTCGAGTCGACTCATCGTCTTCCCCGCGACCACCCCAGGTTGCCCTAATTCCCGAAGCAAAAAAGCTTCAATTTCGTGGAGTTTGGTTCCACGATTTCTCACTATTTTTTATCCAAATGGTTTTTGAAACATTAAGGACTAGCTTGGCATTTTTTTTAGGGATCGAACAAGTCTCATTAGTTCGGTTAGGGGTTTGATAATCAAACCTGCACTTCGGTCGTACATGCTCATTTTTGAGCCAAATCTCATGAGGTTTGTCACATTGTGTTTTATTTTTCATATATTTTCATCTTGCATTCACAAGGGTGAGGTTTACATCGAGTTTGAGAGGTTGGGTTTCAAACCCGAAACCTGTAACTCTTATTTCCATGGTCATCGTAGTTCTCTAGGGTCGCAGTCTAGTGTTTTCAAGGCACTCAGAGGGTCTAGTTGAGGTCCCAATAGGTAAAAAGGGTTTTGGTTGCCATCGATTCAAACTTGCTCTCAGCGTGGTCCATCAATGGCGGCTTCTCGTGGTTCTTGTGTTTTTAGGTTGTTTTAAAGACCAAATTTCATGCCTTATTCACGTATTAATATCCTAAACATCATACATGTATAAATAAAACTTAAACAGCCTATACACATGCATATATTCTAGAGAGAGAAATTTAGGTGTTTTAGTGGGTTTACCTTTTTCTCACTGCTTTCTCCTTCTTCTACCTCTGATTTCCTTCCTTAGCTTCTTGGTTTTCCTTTCTTGATAATGGGCAAGCATGCAATGCATGAACTTGCCCTTATACTTGATTCCACTGACCCTTCTCTCTCTCATCAATCTCTCTTTCTCTCTCTACACGACTCAACCCTACTCTAGCCTCTATTTTCAGCCTCCCTTCCTATCTCATAAATTTTGCTTTTCTCCTTTCCAGTTTGCATTTAAAGTTTGGTTGAGATTTTGTGTATATATATACATATTATACTAAAACACACACTAACTCACTCATTTACACACACATACTAGCCCACACACTAGCTACAGTCTCCCTTCCCATAACTCCTCTCAAATCAGCCCACTTGTGACTGTATTTATGTGTAGGTTGATATTTTGAATATATATATATATATATATACACACACATATAATATAACACACACACTAACACACATGGACACACACACACCTTAACCGATACACATACATTCACACACTGTTCACTAATTGCACACACTGATCTATATATATATATATATATATATTTTTATATTTAATATATCTTTATTTGTTTCCATATGTATATATATATATATATACTTTATTTCATATGTACCAAACACACAGTTGGTGTGTGTATTCTACTTTATTAGAATATACATATTTAGGATTATATGTATATATGTACTAGACACATAATATAATGCATATAGATACATAATTAAATTTAGCACCCTTCGATCCTCGGTTTATCCATAGTTTATTTTTAACTACGGCTTGTTACCTCGTAATATGTGTCATATGACCGGATGTTTTTGGGTCGGGGTATTACAATCTCTACCAGAGGGTTCCACACCCCTCTAGAGTAAGACGAACTAGGTAAATTGCTCGGGAGGTTCGAACTAGGTAAATTGCTCGGGAGGTTCTCCGCGTCATTCACCCCTGCCATAATGATAGAGGAGTGAGCAAAAAAGTTTGTTGTCCTAACATTTACCCTCTACGATGGGTCTGAAGACCTTGGGGACCATCTACCTCACTAGCAACATACAATGGCTTTCCACGAGGCTATTGATGCCTTCATGTGCCGAACTTTCGTGACGAGTCTCAAGGGTACTGCCCTAAAGTAGTTCCATAACCTTTCCTAAGAATCAATCGACAATTTCTATGAGCTTAGTAAGCTATTTCTTGATCAATACCAGTAGAAAGTTAAGGAAAGGGCTAGAATTCTTGCTCATTGTGAAGCAAGCAAAGGGAGAATCACTTCGGGAGTACATTGCTCATTTTAATACCGAGCTCATAGAGATAACCAATTGTAGCCCAAGATTTCTAGTGGCAGCTCTTACCTCTAGCCTAGGGCCTGGACGCTTTCAAGATTCTTTGACCAAAAATCCTCCCATCAACATGGAGGTACTCATAGATCGAGCACAAAAGTACATTAATTTGGAAGATACAAAAATGTCCTTTCGAAAAGCAAAAGAATACGCTCAGAAGGATGAGTAAGTTCAGAAGAGAGATACCAACACTAGTAGGAAGAGGATCAGAAGTCCTGACAAGAGAACAAAATCTAGTTCCTAGAACAATCCTAACTCTAGAAGGTAATATTCGCCCCACTGAATGTTTCTCTCACTCATATACTCCAGCAAATCCAGACCAGTGAAAACTTGAAGTGGCTAGAACCACTAAAGAGCAACCCCGACACAAGAAATCAAAAAAAGTACTATGATTTCCATAAGGGGCATGGTTACACAACCAACGAGTGCAGAGGTCTTAAGCAAGAGATAGAACATCTCATCAAAAGAGCACGATTGAGAGAGTTTGTTTGACAAGACAGGAGACAGAAGCCTCGCGATGATAAATCACCGCAAAGAGTGAAATAACAAAGGCCTGAGCAAAGAGAAGTTCAAAACAATCAACCGTGGCAAAACAATCAAGTCATCTTTGTCCTTCATGTTGACAATGCGACGACGGGAATGTCTAACCGAGCCAGGAAAAGGTTTGCTCAGGAGGCAAGACACATAAGGGCTCTAACCATATTTCGACTTTCTGTTCTTGAATAGCTTCTTTCAAAAGGGCTTCTGCTTCCTTAGTGAATGTCTTGGTAGAAGATATGATTTCTTGTATAACCCTTTTAATGTGTTGATAGAACATGATAGAACATTCATATTACCCTCTGACAAAATAGAACTTTAAACGAAATTATTTTGGGTAGAACCACATGTCCTCCAAATTTCAGCCATTAAGAAGAAGATGAAGTCGGGACCTCAAATCTAGTCCTCTGAATTGGACCTTGCTGGGACACATTGTCCTTAAAATGATGCTCTCATCGTCTCACTCAAAATTGCCAACTTTGAGATCAGAAGGGTTCTCGTGGATATTGAAAGTTTCACCAACGTACTGTTCTATGAACCCTTGAAACACATTAAGCTCAATCATAATGAAATTAGAGCTACCATTGTTGTAATGGCAAGATTTGTTGGAAATTTCAGCACCCCATTGGGAAAACTAGACCTACCAACCACGACGGAAGAATGAGACGGATAGAAAACACTAATCTCTGAGTACAAGGTCCTGGATTCTAAATCTCCCTATAACATCATCATGTGGAGGCCCTAGCTCCATCAGATGGGAGTAGTCACTTCAACCCTCTATCAATGCTTGAAGTATGTTCACAATGACAAAGTCTTCTCTATCAAAGGCTGTCAGCCCACCGTCTGAGAATGCCATGCCCTCACATTAAAGGAAAAAAACCTCCAAATAGTAATCACAGTACCCTCGTGAAAAGGAAAGTTCTCCGCCTTCCAACCTTTATGAGGCAGAAGAGTGTCCCTCTGAAATTGACGAGCCATTATGTCCTAGGGGAAGGGGTAGCATGGTCAAGCCAATGGAGGAGCCCATCAAAGTACTCATCAGCACTAAAGGGGAGGAAAACTATCTATAGATTAGCTCAGCTTTGTGTCCTTCCGAGCAAGAGGAAATTATTGACTTTCTAAAAAGTAACCTATTAGTATTTGCTTGGGAAACAAAAGATATAAAGGGAATAGATCCTAATCTCATCTCTCATAAGCTAATAACAAACCCGGACCATCCTCCGGTGAGACAAAAAAGGGGAACGTTTGTCCCTGAACACCGTAAGATCATCAATGGAGAGGTTCAGAGGTTGCTAAATGCTAGAATAATAAGGGAAGTGTTCTACCCAAAGTGGCTTGCCAACACAGTTCTCGTAAAAAAGAAGAATGGCAAGTGGAGGGTTTACGTTGATTACACCGACCTGAATAAAGCTTGTCCTAAGGACAGTTTTCTTCTTTTGAGGATTGATCAACTTGTTGATGCCACGACATGACACGAGCTCATGAGATTCATGGATGCCTACTCTAGATACAATCAAATTTAGATGTATCCTCCAAACTAGGAGAAAACTGCCTTCATATTCAAACAAGGTCTCTATTGTTATAGAGTGATGTTGTTCGATCTAAAGAACGTTGGGGCCACGTACCAACGACTGGTAAACAAGATGTTTGGCTCCAAAACTGGGAAAACAATGGAAGTCTACATCCACGACATGCTAGTAAAAAATGTTCAGAACAATAACCATATCCAACACTTAAGCTAGACATTCGACAACTTAAGGCAACACAGGATAAAGTTAAACCCCTTAAAATATACCTTCGGGATCACCAAAGGAAAATTCCTGGGTTTTTTGGTCTTTTTGAGGGGAATCGAGGCAGATCCCTTGCAGATCAAAGCTCTGATTGAATTAGAGTCACTTAAAACTAAGAAAGATATCCAAGGCTTGAGCAGAAGGATAGTAGCTCTGAACAGGTTTGTCTTCAAATCCACGGATCAGTGCCTCTTGTTCTTTAGAGCCTTAAGGGGGAGTAAGGCCCTAAAATGGACCCCTGAATGCGAAGAAGATTTCTAGGAACTTAAGCAGTACTTAGCTTCCCTCAAACACCTTTCAAAACCAGTATAGGGGGAAAAACTACTCTTGTACTTTGTTGTATCAGAAAATACCATTAGCTCCACATTAGTCAGGGAGGACAAGGGGATTTAGAGGCTTGTCTTTTACATTAGCAAGGCACTTCTAGACACCAAGATAAGATATTCCAAAATTGAAAAATTAGCCTTAGCTTTGGTGATATCTGTTCGAAAGCTCAGGCCATATTTCCAAGCCCATCCTGTCATAATTCCTACATCCTATCATTTGAAATCTGTCCTACATAAACTTGAAGTTTCAAGACAACTGATCAAATGGTCAATAGAATTGGGAGAATTTGACATATCGTATGTACCATGAACCACTATCAAAGGGCAAACACTAGTAGATTTTGTAGTAGAGTTCACTCCAACACTACATGCAAAAGCTCAAGCAACTATGGACACTCCGGTATGGCTACTATACATTGACGGATCATCTAACGACAGAGGCTCAGGAGTAGGCATAATACTTCAGTCCCCCAATGGAGTTGTAACAGAGAAAGCAGTTAGCTTGGGATTCAGAGCCTTTAATAACGAAGCCGAATATGAAGCGCTTATCCTTTGGGATGAAATTGGCCTTGGAATACGAAGCTCTGAATCTTGAAGCATTCTCTGACTCTCAACTTGTGGTAAGTCAAATCTTAGGAGAATTCTCCACCAAGGATAATAGGATGACCAGATATTCAGAGCTAGTAGAGTCACTAAAGTTGTTTTTCCACAAAGTCATCATTCAGAAGATCGAAAGAAGACAGAATTCCAGAGCTGATGTGTCATGATCCAAAACTCACCTTGTGAAGATTAAAAGAACGCGACCACCACCCTTCAGCCCGGGTGTCGACGGGTGGACCAGAAGTAGCAGTGCGGCAAGGATTGCAATTGCGGAAGCGTGAATTTTTTTTTTCTTCTTCTATGTTTTTCGCAACATCCATCTAGTACTGCCGCTCTTTAGAATGGTACACATGTCATACTTTCAGAGCATACTAAAACTTTTAAAGTTATACATATTACATATCCACTTGCCCCTTGGGGCTTAATTACGTAGCTGTCCAAAATTACTACATCAGAATTGACCAACTATGGGTCTTAGTATCTCCCAAAATTTTCTAATCAAGTGTAGAGCTGCCAACGCCCTTCCTCAAAACGAGTAAGGCTCCCAACAATATTTATCACCTGAAAGAGTCATGGGAAACAATCCATGTGAGCTTTATGAAAAGCTCATGAGTAATTTTAGTACCTCTTCATAGGTTTTCAACTAGTAGTGGGTTAGTTAAGAGAGTTCATATAAACATTCACTACCAATTGCTCATATACTTCAGATAAAAAAAACATGATTCTTAAAAACAAATAGACATGAAGCATTCAAGGCATTCAGGCCAGGCACTTATTTATTCAAATACGGATATAGAATTCTCCAATACAAATAACACGATGCATTTTAAGCAGTCGAGTAAAATAGATATTTCACGTATGCAAGTACAACGATCTTTAAAAACACGTAACACAAAGCATTTAAAAGCATTCGAGTGAGGCATTAAATATGCAATAGAAAACTTGTATCATGTAAAGGATGACCATTTGGGGGCCAATGAAATGTTTAAAACATTTACTTGTTAATAGGATGCATAAAGTCATTTTCTCGTATATGACCCTTTGTTATTTTAAAAACTGGGCCATTGTTTTTAAAACACTTCTTATTGTAAATGGAGGTTTGAAAACCTGCTACCTTTTCTTATGAAAACATGAAACTTTTGTTCATGAAATCAGCACATCACATTTAGAAAATGAGGGATAAACCTGCTGCCATTTCTAAACATGTCACCTTTTTCACTTTTATTAGTAGAATTCGTTTCGAACCGGAATCTAGTTTTACTTCACATGGAGATATCTCATGCTTAGGGGATAAACCTTCTACAGGGCATTTTACTTGTATGTAAATCCCGAAGGCCTCACGAACACGTAGTGCTTATGCACGATTATCTTGCATTACCAGTTTGTAAATAGGAGGTTTGCGAACATTTCTTTTCAAGCAGATGCTATTTAAAAGCATTTAAACATAACCTCCCAGTGATTGCTTTTCAAAAGTATTTAAAACTTTAACAGCTTTAATAGATGCTTTTCAAAGAGCATCGAAATACGACTTCTTCAAATAAATTCTTTTCATGAGCATTAAAAATATGCCTTATTCAAATAGATGCTTTTCATGAGCATTAAAAATAGGAATATTTTAACAGAGTCTTCAAATACTTAGAATACAATGATTAGAACATTTAAAACATGAGTTTCAAAGTATTAAATCACGATGTACAAGAATATTTAAAACATAGCAAAATGAAGGAAATTTATTTTTAGAGAGGCATTTAATAACATTTTGAATTTTACGTAGACATGCTAGAATATAAACGTACAAAAAGTCAACAATATAAACAAGCTAACTCGCATGCCAAGATAGAATTTTAAAAATGGAAACAATAGTACACTTGAAACATGAGTCATATAAATACAAGAATTTAGAACTTGAAATACTTTAGGAATTTTGAACTATAAAACACTTCAGAATCCATAGAGATTAAAATCTCCACTTCAAAGTACAAGATTACTCAACTTTGTCCTTGGGGTCGGCGCTACTGGTGTGCCTTCCCTTTTCCCTTGTAGTTTCTAGGAACAATTTATGAAGAATTTATTAAATCCACATTTACTTCAAATTATCACCTATTGGTGCTCTTAACTTATTCTTAGACCGTGTTAATCCTAATTTCCTAGGATAGGTCTTATTCCTTTTAAATCGGACTACTCGTAGCAATTTATAAATTTGTATTTACTTGTGCCTTATTTTTCAGTACCTAATTTGATAGTATGGACCTCATCATTGGATCCAGAATGGCGAAGAAAGTCAATTTAGACCTTTTCTAATTTTTATTTAGCTTCGGGCCTATTTAGGGGCAAAATGGTAATTTGTATTTTTATGTGTTTTAGTTTTTCGGAGTCCTGTCTCGTAAAACGGACTCTTCCATTTATTCCAGAATGCCTAAAATAATAAATTTACATTACCCTTTTATTTTGTTTGGGTATTGGGATTTATTATAATAATTAAATTAATTCAATTATTTAATATAATATTATATATTATATTCGGTGAATATTAGACACATGTGCCACGGTGGCATAGAGGTCCACACGTGGGACTTATGTTCCCACACGCACGCAGGTCTTGGGTTCGAAACTAGGGAGCTGCGGCTCTCCTTATTTTTCCTGATTTCGTTAAGCCAGAAAATGGACAAGAGGGCAAAACTAGGATAGGTTATCCTAGTTACAATAGTAGTTATCACATCAAACCCCTACCCCTGTAACCAAACAGACCTAATTCAATTTCAATTTTAAAACTAAAAGCTCAAAGCGACGTAGCTTTGGTTTACCTTTTTATGCCTGGGCAGGTTTCGACCCGAACCCGAAACCTGACTCGACCGACCCGACCCACACAATTTTCTTCCCCCTCATTTTTTCGACGACACTCCGATGACCTTCTGTGGCATCGGTCACCGGATTCTACAAATTTTAAAATTTTTAAAACTCATTTTTCTTGTGGTTTTAAAGCTATTTTTCGAACCATTTCTTTACCCAAACACAAATAAAAATTTTTTGGTAAGTTTAAGATTGATTTCACTCTCTAAATCTCGCCGAATAGATGGATTTTTCCAAGACCCTGCTTGTCCGGTGACCTCAGATTTTGTCACACCTCGAATTCTAGCGGACCCGAGGCGCGAGTAACGAGACAAGGGAAAATAAAAAAATAAAGAAATAAAGTGCAGTCAAAGACATTCCAAACACTAACCAAACTTCCTATTCTGTACAATCCATAGGGCCTTGCCCCTTGTTTTCATAATAAACAAGGTGTTTTACACACTTGACAATCCTTTAATTTTTCAGAAAATTTTGGCAGAACCTCCTTTGTTTTTCGAGCCTTTTCCCCCCTAATAATCACAATACATCATGAATATATACAAACACGTCACAATCCATCCTCACTCGATGGCCACAAATCTCACAAAATTTAAATGTACATCGTCTAATTATACAATCCATCATATATACAACTACACTTAAACTTAAGAATCATCGACTCCCAATTCATTACACTATACCAATATCATTTCCATCAATACATATAGAAACATAAAATACATCTCACAACTACATTGTTCATAGGTCATTCGGGCTTAAGCCCTTACATCACAAAACATAAGTCCCGTGGGCCAAAATACACCAAGTGCTTCATCCTATCAAGGTGTCATCGAATCTCAAGTAGCTGGGGCATCCTCATCTGTAATATATGTCCCGCGAATGGGTCAGCGCCAACATGCTGGTATGATATAATACTAATGCAAGAAATAAAGCTAAGGCGTGACATGTGCAAAGTGTACATTTATCTCTAAATGCTTCTCAAACACAATGCAATGAAAATATGCATGACGCACCCATGCACTCGATGCCACACCCATGTCTCCTTTACGGGCCTTCCCCCGATGGTCCGGAGTACCAATTCCCTTTACGGGCCGCCCCCCGATGGATCAGGAACCAATGCAATGGAAATATGCATGACGCACCCATGCACTCGATGCCGCACCCATGTCTCCTTTACGGGCCTTCCCCCGATGGTCCGGAGTACCAATTCCCTTTACGGGCCGCCCCCCGATGGATCAGGAACCAATGCAATGGCCAATTTTGGGTTTTTCACCACAGGATCTACACCCTTATAATGCACCAGCACCTCGTGCTGACCCACACTATGCTTTCAAGGAATCACACTATGCCAATATGCCATGATTTCATCATGCAATAATACAGTTCAAATGAAACATCCCTTTTATAAGCATATGCAACATGCTTTAAATAATGCATCACATTTAAGATCAACAATAGCATTTAAATCACAAGACTTCATCCACAAATCTACGTGTCATGCTCGATCAATCCCAACACTTACGCAAATCTACATGTCGCAATATCAGCAATCCCTCTAAAACATAAATCACATATGATGACAACTCAAGAAGTAAATCATAACTCCCACAGAATCATAAAGAACACGTAAGCATATAAACAATCAAATTCTAAGTGGTTTCCTAATAGCAATTACGCATAGAGAACATTCAATCATCTTATCAAATACTCCTAAGCTTAACCTCATTTCTCACATTAGTAAAATATCATACCTGATAGGGTTGGTCACAACCCTACAAAGTTGTGTCCACTATGCAATCCAATCAACCAGTAAGTAACTTAGTCCTCCAATGGAATCATATCAAGCTTATGCTTATCTCCACTCAGCCAATCTTTGTAGAATTTGCAGTCAAGCGTGAACCAAACCCTCGTGCATCCCGAGTTTGAGGTTGATCTCCAGTCCATGGTTCAGCAGTTGAAGAAAACACACCGGCAGGTTGATCGATTCGGCCAGCCATTTTAAATCCAGTTTCATCAGCTTCTTCAACTTTTTTCCCCCAAGCAGATGATGATCCTGGCAAAGTCCATCCCTTTATCATCCCATCCATCAGATATTGAAGAACTTTCCCTTCCTCTCATCAGATTACTATGCAGAGTCTCCCCAATCAGTACCTTCAATTTCTACAAGCAAGGTTAAAACCCGTAGTCTCCAACAATTACACCACCGCAAGGCTGAAGCTTCAACTAATACTGCATTACTTCCCTTTCACCTTTTACTGAACCTCTGGAGTTCCTACCCTGTTTTGCACTATCATGAGCACATGACGTGATGAAACACAACTCCAAGCTTCCATCCAAACGATCACTATAATTCTTTCTTTTTTGTCCCTCCATACGGCTAACTAATATTGCTATCATTGCCATTTGGCTGGCAGCTACAGTTGTTTCATCTTCGAGGAGTTGCCACTACTAAGCCAAACACTGATTTAGACCTTGAACCCTCTGTAGCAACTGTAGCTACGGCCACAGCTGCTGCTATCAGCAGAATCCATAGCCTTTTGTTCGTTGACCATCAAATGAGGGTTGCCTTAAACTGAACATATATTCATTAGGAGTGCCTCCGGATGATACAAAGATAGATATCCATAAGACTTCTCTAAAACATCCAACAAAGTCCATCAAAAACAGGGCAGTCGACCCTCAATGTTCATAACAACCACCTCAAGTCTCCCAACAACAATTTCCAATTGCTGTTGGTAATTCAGAACCCACAACCCCAATCTACCCAGGTAAATATAATCTGTTGCAGAAGCTTCTCCAAATTCTCAACATATCAGACTGTATCAATCCCTAGTCCAGTGTCTCAAATGTAACCTTTTGTGGAAAGAACCCCATTTCTATCATTTCCACAAAATACCGGCAGCTCTCTCCACTTTTGTTTCTCGCATAACCCATGAATCAACAGTGTATATGAATCCACCACTTAAACAAGAGATTCCAACAATTGGCACTACTACACTCCGTTGTTACTGCACTCTCTGCCATTTCTCCAACAAAACCGCAACAACCATAATTTGCACCGCTACTCTTTGCTGCATAATGCCCTTAATATTAAGTTATATCACCCTCCGAACAGTCGTAATGGGGATACATCCATTTCCTCAATCATCCATCCAACAATCAATACAACTTCATCAACTATTTTTATTTTAAAAAAATAAAATAAAATCAGTACACATGGACTGCTTCGGAATGCTGGTCTCAATGACAACACCCATGAGGTTCACTCTCTGGTTCATTGAAGCTATCGCATCTACTATCACAACCTCTGTACCACAACTCCCATAGCCATAGCCATAGACGATGCTAAGCCACAACCGTAACAGCCAACCTGCTCAATCTCCTGCTCTGCGTCAAACCCCAAATAGCCACACACAAAACCGCAACACAAATCCCATACGGTTAAGCCCCAGGAATTCCAAAACCCATCACCACTCCGTTGCTACACCATACCGAGAGCCATCCCGCAAAACCGTAACGTCTTCACAAAATTTCGACTCACACAGCCGCAATTTCCTCCTCCAATTTCCCCACGACGACTGCATCAAGTCTTTCAACAACCGTCCCCTCTAACCTGGGTTGTTTGCACCACCACGTTGCTTCACACACACACAAACAAATACATACACTGACCTGCTCAATCACATTTCAACGGACCCATTCAAGCCGCAAAGATCCCAGCCCCGAGATCTAACAAAGTCGCGATCATCGGACTGGAAATCAAGCTTGGAGATATCCAGATTCACCGACGAATCGAAAGGCAGATCGATCGCCCCCTTGCCTTGATTCCCCGTCTCCGTCTCCATTGACAATAACCCCGGTGGCATACGAAACTCGGCACGTCATTAGGTGCCGCCCCCACCTCCATCACCGCCCTTACGTGAACCCCCCTTTTATTTCTCTCTTCCCTTTTCTCCCCTTTTCTTTTCCCCTGTTCTGCCGTTCTCCCTCACCCGAGACTTGCACCGCCCCTTCCTTCACTTCTCTTTTCTTTTTTTTTTTTTGTTTCTTCTTCTATTCATTTTCTACCACATATCTATATATGCCATACTTTTATTTTATATTTTTTTTTTCAAAATTTAAATTAATTAGGAATTAAGGACATTCACATAGCGTTCTAAAAAAAAATATTTTATTCCAAATTTTCGAATCTTTACAGATTTCTCACTCATTACTGCACCATTTTGGCCCATTATTGTCCTGTTCTTTATGATTTGCAGAGAGCTACATGATTATGGTTCCAAAATTTAATTTAACATTAGATTGTGGAATAAGCCAATTATTACCTAAACCTGCAACTGCCTATATAATGCTCATTTTTTAGCCATTTAACTTCATTTGTTTTTATTAAGCTCCATTTGCCTTCTACTTTTGATCCCCGTTCCCAAACTAAGTTTAACTCAACTTTGTTTCAGACCCAGATTCGAGGTCCATCAATGGCAAATTTGTGGTTTTGTTGTTTAAAGCTCTCTTATGTCTCATAGTAACCCAAAAAACCCTAATACATCATAACTATAATCATGCATGCAACCTATTTTCCTTAAACAGTAGGTTCTAGCCATTTTTTTTTTCTAGAAAGTAAAACTTAGAATTGTTAGGGTTTACCATCACAGTGGTTTCTTCTCTCTCCGTCTTGCGTGGTTCTGATTGCTTCAATCACACATGCATAGTGGTTGGTCTCTCTTTCCTCTCTTCTTCTTCTTTCTCTCCCTACCTCACTCTTTTTCTTTCTCTAGCCGACCTCACGTGCACACACTTACACTCTATACACAAGTCTGGTTTGCACAATACACAACACACACAACCATACATATACATATATATATATACTCATATATATTAACAATTGACTGAGGTGTTGCATGTAACCTCATTGGTTGAGGTGAGAGGTGGGATAGAATTTATAGTGTATGTGTATATATCTTGTGAGGTATATAACATAAAATGCTGGCAGCCCAAGCGGCTTTCTTTTTGGGTTTTAAATTCTTCAATTATTTTGGGTTGAGGGTTCAAGTCTTTGGGGTAGTAAATTTGGCTTATTTTCCCCCCCTTTTTCCCTTATACCTTGTTTGGCATTTTACACTATTTATCCCACTTTTCTCTTGCTTGATTTATTTTTCTTTTTCCTTTTTGTATACTTGTATTCTTGTTCATTTTCTTCACGTATCGATTTAATAAATCGAAGACTTGAAATTTTGTTTATGTTCTTCATGTGTTGACTTCGTTAGTTGAAGCCTTGTTATTTTATTTTTCTCACGTATTGTTTTTATAAAATAATTTATTTATTTATTAAGTTATTTTTGAAGGGTTTACTTGAATAGAATTTCCAAAAGGTTGGGCCAGAACAGAATTATTCAGACTTTTGGGTCAAATCGTAATTTTGCAAAGTTATGGTTTTCTTTATATTTTATTTAAACCCTTGAACCATTGGGTTCACTAGGTTAAACCTTGGACCGACCTAACTAGTCTTTGAACCAACCGGTTCAAGCTACTTCAAATAACCAGAATAACATATCCCTGATATACTCCTTATCCACGGTTTGGTTAACTGATTTCAATTTTTTAATTTCTTACCCCTCGTGCCCAAACAGTTGGATGACATTTTTAAATAAAACTTACAGGCCCCAAAACTACATAGTTTTATTAACCAGATTTGCGCTCGGTTGGGTCCTGACTTGACCCGACCCGACCTAAGGTCTGACCTATTACTCAAATAGATGACGGTATGGCGTTGTGTACACAAGGACATAGGCTATGACAGGCTCTAATAGTTATATGCATCAAAAATTTTATTGACATCATATCGCTTATTGAATCCATAGAATGATCATATTTTCCCTATGAATGATCATATGTTAAAAGCTTATCCATTGGTTTACTACTGATTGGTTACCTATTAATTATGGCAGTATAACTGTTGTTATGATAGACCCTTGTTAATGATTTATATACCTTGTACCATTTATTCACTTACTCTTGACTGATTATTGTGATCTCTGTTGTCCTGATTTGCTATTATGGCATCTTATTTCTTGACTATCTATCATATTATCATATCCTTATTATCTTGGATTATGTTCTTTCTATATTGACCCTGGCCTATGGCAGAGAGATGGGAATTTACTTACTAAGCTTTGTTAGCTCATTCAGACTTACTTATTTATTTCAGGAAAGGACGCTACAAGTAGACAATAGGAGCTTGCAGGCGATAGAGGGCATTTTGATAAATGTAATAAGAAAGGATCAGTACAATTATAGCTCTCCCATGTATTCACCACCTAAGGGTGATGTGATGTTGGTTCTCTTTTGATATTAATAAAACCTTATTTATGACTTCCGTTGTATAACTGTTAAATTATTTTATTACGCATTGTTATTACTGATACAAGTCAAACAAAAAAAAGTGGGACGGCCAGAGGGTCAGCCCTGCGATCCTAAATTCGCATTGGGTGGGTTTCGAGTCGTGAAAGAATGGTATCAGAGCTGAGCCTTAGGTTTCAGTGATTCATGGGAAACAGGACTAGAGTATTAAGACTATTAAGTCTAAGAGTTAGTCGATAGATAATACTAGAACTACTATGTTAGACCCTTACGTGAATACTGACTATTATTTTATGTGAACACTGGCTATCTATCTTTACAACAATGGTTAACACTAAGAATATGCCGATAGTTACAAATCGACTAGATCGCTTAGAGCGACTAACGGAAAGAGTTATTGAGGCTCTACTTATGAGTCAAGCTAGTACAAGAGAGCTGGTACGACAGGAGCTTCCTGTCAACATAAGAGGCCAACAAGGGAACGAGAGAGATCAAACGTTCCCGTACAAGTGGTTTCAAGAGATGAAACCCTCATCTTTAGACGGCACCCAGGTAGCCACAGAAACTGAAAAGTGGTTATAAAAGATGGACAGGATCTTTTGTATCCTGACTTGCACTGAGGTTCAAAAAGTGGCATATACCACGTTTATGTTTAAGGGAGCTGCCTATAAATGGTGGCTTATAGAGGAGGCCAAAGAACTGAATATGGACTGGCAACACTTCACAGTGATCTTCAATGAGAAATACTTCCCCCAAGAAGTTAAGGATCAGAAATTTGCTGAGTTCCTGGTATTACAACAGTGTGGTATGACGATAGAGGAGTACGAGGCCACATTCACTAAGCTGGCCAAACGTTATCAACATAGAGAATCTAAAAGCCCAAAAATTCAAAGGAGGGCTTAGATGGGCCATCAAAGACCGACTCAGGCCCCAATGATTGCCCACTTATAATGAAGTGGTGGCAACTGCTAAGATTATTGAGCAAGGGCCTTCATTTTCTAGACAAGGGTCCTTATTTACTAGGCCTGGAACCCGAAACACGGGGCCCAGTCAAAAGAGGGTGAGTTATAGTGAAAGGGGTGCAGCTAAATGCCCTAACTGCTAGAAAGTCCATAGGAGGCAATGCCTCAAGGACAGTAATGTTTGCTACTACCATGGCAAGGTTGGGCATTTTGCAAGAAAGTGTCTCCAGAACAACAAAGCCACAACTAGTGTTTCTTTAGTCAGAGCACCAGTACCAACGGCCCTAGTGACTAGGTCTCAAACCTACAATGTTGGCCAAGTAGGCAACGGAATGGACAGGAGTAGGCAAGACGGGTTTTCTCTATTATACCGGGAGACGTTCACGCTATTACTTCAGTAGTCACAAGTACTCTTCTAGTTTATTCACAGCCTGCTCATGTATTATTTCATACTAGTTCTACGTATTCGTTTATATCCTTTACATTTTTTACTAAGTTGAACTTAGAGACAGAACCCCTAGGCTATCTATTGAATGTTTCTATGCCATCGGGGGGAATCATTATTGAGGAATGCTATATATAGAGCTTGTGAGATACAAATTATGGGTACACAACTGTTAGTTGATCTTATACCTTTAGAAATCTGTGGGTATGATGTTATTCTTGGTATAGACTGGTTGGCTGCAAACCAGACTACTATAGACTATTTGGCCAAGAGAGTTCTTATTCAGAACCCAGGATTTCTGAGTATTGAGTTCGAGGGGACAGGAGTAGATTCTCCACCCTATTTTGTTTCTTCTATTCAGGCAAGGCGTCTACTTCACAAGGGATGCAATGGTTTTTTATGTAGTGTCCTCGACACTGACTCACAGCAGCCTAAGTTAGATCAGATCCCTATTGCTAGGGAATTCTCTGAGGTACTCCTAGATGATCTGTCGGGAATGCCTATTGATAAAGAGATTACATTCAGTATTAATGTACTGCTGGGTACTTCACCTATATCCAAAACCCCATATAGAATGGCCCCAATAGAGCTAAAAGAGTTAAAGCTTTAGCTACAAGAACTGCTTGACAAGGGTTTCATACGACCTAGTTCATCACCATGGGGTGCCCCGGTATTGTTTGTCAAGAAGAAAAATGGGACTATGAGATTATGTATCGATTATCGCAAACTGAACAAAGTCACCATCAAGAACAGATATCCACTACTAAGAGTAGATGACCTGTTTGATCAGTTGAAAGGGGCCCAGGTGTTCTTGAAGATCGACCTAAGGTCCGGTTATCATCAGT
Organism: Nyssa sinensis; assembly: GCA_008638375.1. Classification (NCBI taxonomy): domain Eukaryota; kingdom Viridiplantae; phylum Streptophyta; class Magnoliopsida; order Cornales; family Nyssaceae; genus Nyssa; species Nyssa sinensis. Next base: position 24,967,631 of record CM018032.1, read on the forward strand.
TGAAGGTCAAACCTACTGACATTAAGAAAAGGACATTTAGAACCCGATACGGGCATTATAAGTTCCTTGTTATGCATTTTGGGGTTACAAATGTCCCAACAGCATTCATGGACTTGATGAATAGGGTTTTCAAGCCGTACTTAGATGATTTCATGATTGTGTTCATTGACGACATCTTGGTTTACTCTAAGAACCAGGAGGAACACGAGATGCATCTAAGGAAAGTCCTACAGAAGCTATGGGAGCAGAAGTTGCATGCTAAGCTAAAGAAATGTGAATTCTGACTCCCTAGCATTTCATTTTTAGGACATGTGATCAGCAAGGAGGGGGTCTCCGTAGATCCCCAGAAGATTGAAGCTAGAACTAGTTGGCTCTGGCTGACTAATGTTACGAAAGTGCATAGCTTCATGGGTTTAGCTGGCTACTACAAGAGATTTGTTAAAAACTTTCCCAAGATAGCTACGCTAATCACCCAGCTGACCTAGAGGAATTTTCCATTTATCTGGACTTAAGAAATGGAATAGAGCTTCCAAAAGCTGAAGAACCGTCTGGTTATAGCTCCAATTCTGACAGTGCCAGATGGGACAAAAGGCTTTGTGATCTACAATGATGCCTCACACCAAGGCTTGGGGTGCGTTCTGATACAAAATGGAAGGGTAGTGGCTTATGCTTCACGGCAATTGAGGCAACATGAGAAGAATTACCTGACCCATGACCTCAAGTTGGCAGCTATTGTTTTTGCACTCAAGATATGGAGGCATTATCTATATAGAACTACGTGTGAGATCTTCACTGACCATTAAAGTGTTAAGTACTTGCTTACACAGAAGGAGCTCAACATGCGCCAACGATGTTGGTTAGAATTTATCAAGGACTATGAGCTCAGTATACAATATCATTCGGGGAAGGCAAACGAAGTAGCAGATGCTTTTAGCAAAAAGTTATCGGGAAGCCTAGGTTACCTATTGACAACATAGAGAAAGATACTATAGGAGTTAGAGGCAATGGAAATCGAAGTGGTTCTACCAAGTTCTAGAGCAATATGTGCTAATGTAACAATCGATCTGACGATTGTAGACATGATTAGGGAACTGTGGAGTCAAGATAGGAAGTTAGCCAAACTTCGTAGGGAGGCTAAGACTGGAGGGAATTCGAATTTCACTATCCAAGATAAGGTGTTGTACTATCACGATAGAATCTGCATGGCAGGTGTACCTAAGATCAGAAAGGAGATTCTTGATGAGGCACACAGTTTAAGATTTTCTATACACGCAGGGAGCATTAAGATATACCATAATATGAGGAATACTTATTGGTGATTAGGGATGAAGAGGGAAATAGTTGAGCACATTGCACATTGTATCGAGTGCCAGCAGATTAAAGTTGAGCACCAGAAGTCGGGAAGACTTTTATAGTCACTTCCAATAACTGAGTGGAAATAGGAGCACATCACAATGGATCTTGTATCAGGCGTTCCTAAGACACCTCATGGGAAGGATGCTATGTGGGTGATTCTAGACAGACTGACGAAGACAACCCATTTCCTCGTGACTAAGATAACTCAGACTCTAGAACGGATGGCAATACTCTACATCGTGGAGATTGTTCGACTACATGAAGTTCCAGTATCCATTGTTTCCAATCGAGATCCACGGTTCGTGTCTAGATTCTGGATAAGTCTACTGAAAGCAATGGGCACAGAATTGAGTCTTAGTACTACTTACCATCTATAGATGGACGGACATCTCGAAAAAACTATAACACCCCGACCCAAAAACATCGGGTCATATGGCACATATTACGAGGTAACAAGCCTATCACGCCCCAGATTTTCACGAACCCGGGGAGCGACTGAATGAAAAAAAAGGAATAAATAAATGACAATGAATTAAATTTAAATTAAATCTCCCGCATTATTTCTCAAATTTTTCCTGCAAGATTAAAATTAAATGCTTGTCCCACTATTAGCCCAAAGTTGGCGCTAGTGGATGGCCAAACATGGCCTTGAAATCTATGCCTAAAAAGTGTCCCATAAATTGCCTCAACTTGGCTTTATATAATGGCCTAAAATGGTCTCAAATGAACTCAAAAGTTTGGGTCAAACTCATGATTTAATGGCCTCAAAATTCCCTTGGAAAATAGGTCATAACATGGCCAAAACATGGTCAAAACAATGGCTGCCCATGGGTTGGACAGCAGGTGGCAGCAAGCAAGACAACAGTGGGCGCGCGCGCATGGGCAGCAGTGGGCGCGCGCGTGAGCAGCAGCATGCGCGCGGCAGGGGCGCGGCGTGGGGCGCTGGGCGCACGGCGCGCAGGCACGTGCGCGCGCGCGCGAGGGGTGCGCAGGCTGCGGCGGCTGGGGCTGGTTCCTGCACTGTTCACGACACTGTAGCACAGAGAGCAGTTTCTGATATTTTTCAAGTTACTGTTCATGGCTGCAACCAATTTTTCCCTTTTTGAATTTTTTCCAAGTCCTTTAAGCCCTCTTTTCTTCCCATTTTTATCCCCCTTGTTCAAGGTTCCTAAACCCCCATTTTGACATTTTTTTTCACTCCTTTTAAAAAGTCATTTACACACCTATTTCCCACTTTGATTCTACCAAAAATTCGACATAGTCTCCTTTCTTTTTCCCAAGTATTTTTATCACCTAATAATCACAACATATATGGGTATAATTGCATCAAAATCCATCAACTCTTAAACATGCATCCACTATTTTCTAACACTTCCATTCAATGCATATTTAACTCCCGAATATCAAGTAACCTCTAGTATACATTTAAATCAAACATCATACATTCATTGAGTTCCAACTCATACATTTTTTAAAATGGCCCAAGGCTTAAGGTTTACAATTTACATAAGTTTAAATATAAAATACAACAAAGTGGGCTTATGCCCATACATTCAAAACATGCCCCCAAAGGTCAAATCTTCTACAAAATCCATTTCCTTCCTTTTTCTTCAACACTCAAGGAAGTCTCAAGCAGCTGGTGCCTCATCTGAAATGTATTGCCCACGAATGGGTCAGCTCAACTGCTGGTATGATAACTCACTAATACTAGCAACAAATTTAGGACGTGGCGTGTGCAAGTGTACAATTTCAAGATATAATTTCCCTTCCCGTTGTTTAATGCAATGCAACACGCTATGCATGACTCACACATGCAAACTCTATGTCATACCCATGTTAACTCTATGCCATGTCATGCCACGCCCATGTCTCGGTTTTACGGATCGCATTCGATGGTCCATCAAGTACCACACCTGTTTCACGGGCCGCTCCCCGTCGGGTCAATCAAGCACCGATACATGTCTCGCTTCACGGTCCAGACCCCGTTGGCATGCGAGTACCAAATGGCCAATTTTGGGTTTTTCACCACAGGATCTACACCCTCATAATGCATAGCACTTCGTGCTCAACTCACACCATGTGTCCAAAGAATTTCACCATGCCAACATGCCATGATTTCATCATGCAAATTCAATGTGACAATTGATCAAACACATGGTGTACATTTTCAAGTCATGCCTTTAAACCCCACATGATTCATAACTTTAAATTTCCACACCATGCTTCACATAACATAGATCATAACCACACAACTTAACATATTTTTCAAGCCACAATGTCACCATTTCACCAACCACAATGAATTTCACAAAGTCGCTAACATCACATAAAAGACTAATACATTACACAACTCATTCCCTTCCAAGATGTCAAGTAAATATCACATAAATACACATCAAATATAGCAATCAAATACAAAGACAAGATACATCATCCTCATGGCAACAAAACATCAAACAAACCAAAGAATACATAAAGCCCTAAATTTCCAACTCTAGGTATTTCAATTCAACACCACCTAGGTAACTTCCTAGCATTAATTAAACATCTATACAGCTCAATCAACATGTATCAAAGCAAGAAAAACTAAATCTATTCCTAGCTTAGCGAGAAACCATACCTAAAATCAGTTTTTCACAAACTGTAGAAGCTTTATTTTCTGGATAGCCAAACTATTTGGTGAGGATATATTACTCGTGGAGACGAACAACTTTCCAGAAGAAAGTTCGGCCAAAATCCCACTTGAAATATGTGTTTCGGCAGCTTGAATTCTTGAATTTCTAGGGCGTTTCTCACTCTCTCTCTATAAGAACGTGAATTATGCAATTTCAGACCCAATTTATGATAAAAATGGTCTAAGGGGGCTGTATTTATAGTGGTGGACAAAGGGGCTAAGGGCAAATGACCATTTTGCCCTTAATAAGCCCGAAACCTCGTTACTCTACAACCCATTCCTAAACGCTTCAATTCAAAATTTTGTTTTAACCAATGTTCATAAAATTATTTTAAATGAAAACTCTTAGAAGAAAATATTTTCATTTGAGGTCGTTTTAGGCCCGTTCCACCAGGGCCACCCGAACGCCCTTTTTGTCCAATTTTGAAACGGTTTCCGTTTTAGCTAAAATTTGAACAGTAGGTACCTCACAATATTCTAAGCATATTTCTCTTCTATGACACACTCCAAATATGCCTTTAAACATGTCAAATGGTGAACTGACGCATTTACATGCTTTACTAGCAAAACCGGGCTTGACCGACAAAACCGTGTATGCCAAATATCCTACCGGAAAAATGAAAAATTTTCCCTCATTTTTTACAGATCTCTACATCCTTCCCACCTTAAAGAAATTTCGTCCCGAAATTTAAAATTATACTTCTTCCACAAAATAATAAAAGATCAATTCAAAATGCATTGTATCATGGAGACATACGGCCTTACCCTGGATCATTCACCTCTCCCTCAGCCAGGCGATGTTGAATACATTACTCTCACCCATTACTCCCTCCCCCCAAGGGAACCTCGTCCACTTGGGCGGGCGTGCAGCGGTGTACAGCCATCTCCACACTCCCTGCTAGGGTCTGGTTCTGATCCCATATGTAACGGCCCACTACCCATGTCACAATGCATAATGAAATCCTCAAAATATGTTGGCTCCTCAATGCCAATTCTCTAAATCCATCCAAGTATCATGATTCACCTTCATAGTTCAACATAAAATAATAAAAATAAAGGAAAATTCTCACTGTTTACAAGGATACCTCAAGATCTCTCACACATGTTATGACCATCCAATCTACCTCACATCAAACTATGAAATCATCCAACAATCCCTTACCATGTTCTCCGTACATCACCAGCACTTCAGTGTATTTCCATAATCTAATATCGTGCAAGTACTACAATTATCCATACGACATCAATGTCATAATGTTAAAGTAAGGCCCTCATCATCCACCTTAGCCTACATACAGTCGAGGCTAAGTGTTATGCATTAATAAAGAGTAGCCTATGTATTTCAAACTCATAGATATTACCTGAATAGTCAATTGTAGGACAATGTATTTTACGTACTCCAATCATGAAACTTAAAGCAAAACATCTAGGTTCAGAAGAACAATTCATCAGAGAAGGAAAACAAATTTTTCGCAATTTCTTCTAAGGTTATTCTAACTCATCATTGTCCTAGGCAATAATTTCATTAAAGTCTCCTAACCATTGAGGGTCTTAGTGAAACTCTTCACCAATTTCAATCATGAATATACATCAATCCTTACCCACATTTATCAAACTCACTTACACATAAACATCTTTAAACATGTTCCTATACATGCATTGATAACCATCAATCTGTATGGAAAAATCATAGTCGCAGTGTTATAACGGTTACTAAACGAGTATGCATATATCCATCCCAGCATATAAGTATACATAAATAAGCATACAGCTTAGCATATAGGTAAACAGGCACATAGTTGACCCTATGGATGTCCAAGCATAGAGCCTATCTTATAAATCACTACGCTCATAGTCTACCTCATAATTCACTTGGTCCATCACATAGATGTAGGCATCTAGTCCCAGTTCATCAATCATCAAACATACCATATCTTACTCCAAGTCTCTCCTTCTTCATCTTCTTAAGCTTTCAAGCTTTCAAATTTGTATTATCCAAAAACATGTTCCAAATTACATTCTAACATGCAAGCACGCATGTATCTAATCCGTAAGGGTTTTAAAATAAAATATGTACTATATGTGTTTCACGCGTAGGAGAAATCAGCATACCCTAGTTATTCCCACATACTTTACACATATAGTAAGGAAAAAAAATCTTACATGTAACACGTATGACAAACCAAGAAAACATGGCAATTACTTAAGATACATCGTATTTCCTTCATGTATGTAATATATATTTATGCAAGTTCGCCTTAGGTAATTCATTTTTTTTCTTGTTGCCTTAAATTGCATTCTTAGGTATCTTTTCCTTTTCCCTGTATATAACTAGGTGATAACCCTTCATGGATCACAGCTCTTTTCGTTACTGGGTGATGGATTGGCCAGTCCATACACTTGTAACTCAAAACCTGTTACCAATTCGGTATAGTCATAATACAATTTCAAGTGATCCTAATTACTTGGGTTTATAACCTAGTATATACATTTCTACATCATATGATCATAACAAACAATATATACATAACATGACCATTATACACGATACAATCAAAAAAAAAAAAAAATAGATGTTAAGCACACAATCAGTTATACCAACCAAAACAATCCATACGTACACACTAACAAGAACATACTCAATGCACACTTACGATATACACATATGTTTTTAAATTAGCTATCCATGTCTTTATTATCTTCTCCTCATAAGCATGTTAAACACATCAAGTAATTTATACTCGTAAGTGGTTAGTCTAACATACTAATAGAGACAAGCACATTCCATGCATTATAATTTCACCGAATTACGCCATACTTAATTAGGTAAGTCTGTTAGAAAGATATTTGAAACTCTCTCCTAACTGGTGGTAGCAATATCAATACCCAAGACAAAATGGCCTATACACTGTACCTCTGGAAGCCAAAATTTATACCTCAAAAGCTTAGCAACCAATTGACACAACCAATTGATGCTCCCTCAATTTTGCTAGAGCCCTATCTTAAGGTAGAATGAAAATAGGCATAGTACCTGGGATAAGCACTATCGTAAACGTTTATCTCTCGTCTAGGTGGTAGGCTAGTCTAGTCATCCTGAAAGGACATCTGAAAACTCATCCACTTCTGGTGGTAATGGCCTCCCTAATTCCTTGAGTTACTCAAAGGTGAAATTAATAAATCCCTGCATTCCCCGTGAATTAAAAGTCATCTCCGTTAGGAGTACTCACAGCCATTCTCCCTCTGTAGCAATCTATTCCCGTCTCAAAAGTAAATAACCAATTCATCCTCAACGTAATATCAAAACTAGACATTTCAAATAGAAGGAAATCAAAAGAAAGAATGCGGTCAGCTATCTCAATCGAGTAATCTCTACAGATCCTCGTCAGTATCTCACTACCCCAACTGGTGAACCATATGATGGTGGAACAAAGCAATCATCACGATTCCCCGAATAAAATAAAATAAAAAATCTCCCAAGTGTAATATTCATTATCCAGATCCAGACAACATAATCATTTATCAATTTATCCCAACCAATCAGGCCCATTCATAACCTTTACCCACGTATTTCCAAACGACAAGTGAAAACCACCATGCACTTATAAGATGTATAACAATCTAAGCTTTCAAGTCCCAGTGTCCCAACTACAATACTTTCCCTCTAAGTACATTCACACAATTTGCACCTTAAACACAAGATCCATATTCAAGAGATTCGTATCATCTAACTTTTAACCTGATATACAAATTTTTTTATTTTTTTTTCCTCCAAAGCAAAAATCAATGCTTACCTTTTATTCAATCATGATTCTGGAATCAACCTTGTAAATTAAGCTAAAACTAGGTTCATAATTCACATCTTAATTTGGCCCAATTTATACCACTCATTATTTTCACAAGGCCTATATTCACAAGTTCATTTAACGAATTCATCATTCTCATAACAACTAGTATCAATCATCTCGTAGAACTAGGTAAGCCAATAGTATCCAGCATTAGGTTATCTCCATAGACCACCACAAAATAATATATTCCAGTTCAATTAAGAAGTCATTTCAATCCCCAATTTTCTGATTCACATCACTTGAATTTATCAACATTCATCCTAAGCATGAAATCAAAATTCAATTACATCATAGTCTGAATTTTTCCACATCAATCTTTGCCAAACCCTTCATGGCTATACAATTCTCTTGAGACGAGATGCCATCAATCATTACCTGATAATCTAACAACTTTTGTAAATACACTTGCTTAATCATAAGCTATAAAACTCACGTCAACCACTTCCACCCATTGTTCACAATAAATACATAATAAGTTCTCACGGAACATAATTGTAGTCTTTCACCAGAAAATCCATTTAAGAAATACAATATACACAAGCCCATAACATTCACCCATAATGCTACTTGATATCCTAAGGGCAAACAAGCATCAATCTGTAAGATACATAAACATGTACTAAGTCACATACCATGTTATCTCATACCTAGTTATCACATACAGTTATACCAATATACACATCACATATCATGCATCACACTGTAGCAAATCATGTAATCATGCTTCATTGTTTAACATCCACTAATACATAATCTCAACAAGTCATGTTTCCAATAAAAATAACCATACAACACACAAAGTCCTATCACATACCACTGACAGCTTACACTAAGACAAATGCCCTCCTCGAGGGTCCCATGGTGTTCAACAACACCTATCCATCGTCAAGTATTCTCCTACTAGGACTCCAAAACTAAGCTGTCAAAATCCACACATTACACAACGTTCACTAAAAAAAAAATTTAAATCACTCGTCCTGGTCCTAGTGTGTCTAACAACATTCCCACGGTCTCTAGGTATTCAAACCAGGAGCTCTGATACCACGTTGTCACGCCCCGAATTTCCACGAACCCGGGGAGCGACTGAATGAAAGAAAAGGAATAAATAAATGACAATGAATTAAATTTAAATTAAATCTCCCGCATTATTTCTCAAATTTTTCCTGCAAGATTAAAATTAAATGCTTGTCCCACTATCAGCCCAAAGTTGGCGCTAGTGGATGGCCAAACATGGCCTTGAAATCTATGCCTAAAAAGTGTCCCATAAATTGCCCCAACTTGGCTTTATATAATGGCCTAAAATGGTCTCAAATGAACTCAAAAGTTTGGGTCAAACTCATGATTTAATGGCCTCAAAATTCCCTTGGAAAATAGGTCATAACATGGCCAAAACATGGTCAAAACAATGGCTGCCCATGGGTTGGACAGCAGGTGGCAACAAGCAAGACAACAGTGGGCGCGCGCGCATGGGCAGCAGTGGGCGCGCGCGTGAGCAGCAGCATGCGCGCGGCAGGGGCGCGGCGTGGGGCGCTGGGCGCACGGCGCACAGGCACGCGCGCGCGTGCGAGGGGTGCGCAGGCTGCGGCGGCTGGGGCTGGTTCCTGCACTGTTCACGACACTGTAGCACAGAGAGCAGTTTCTGATATTTTTCAAGTTACTGTTCATGGCTGCAACCAATTTTTCCCTTTTTGAATTTTTTCCAAGTCCTTTAAGCCCTCTTTTCTTCCCATTTTTATCCCCCTTGTTCAAGGTTCCTAAACCCCCATTTTGACATTTTTTTTCACTCCTTTTAAAAAGTCATTTACACACCTATTTCCCACTTTGATTCTACCAAAAATTCGACATAGTCTCCTTTCTTTTTCCCAAGTATTTTCATCACCTAATAATCACAACATATATGGGTATAATTACATCAAAATCCATCAACTCTTAAACATGCATCCACTATTTTCTAACACTTCCATTTAATGCATATTTAACTCCCGAATATCAAGTAACCTCTAGTATACATTTAAATCAAACATCATACATTCATTGAGTTCCAACTCATACATTTTTTAAAATGGCCCAAGGCTTAAGGTTTACAATTTACATAAGTTTAAATATAAAATACAACAAAGTGGGCTTATGCCCATACATTCAAAACATGCCCCCAAAGGTCAAATCTTCTACAAAATCCATTTCCTTCCTTTTTCTTCAACACTCAAGGAAGTCTCAAGCAGCTGGTGCCTCATCTGAAATGTATTGCCCACGAATGGATCAGCTTAACTGCTGGTATGATAACTCACTAATACTAGCAACAAATTTAGGACGTGGCGTGTGCAAGTGTACAATTTCAAGATATAATTTCCCTTCCCGTTGTTTAATGCAATGCAACACGCTATGCATGACTCACACATGCAAACTCTATGTCATACCCATGTTAACTCTATGCCATGTCACGCCACGCCCATGTCTCGGTTTTACGGATCGCATCCGATGGTCCATCGAGTACCACACCTGTTTCATGGGCCGCTCCCCGTCGGGTCAATCAAGCACCGATACATGTCTCGCTTCACGGTCCGGACCCCGTTGGCATGCGAGTACCAAATGGCCAATTTTGGGTTTTTCACCACAGGATCTACACCCTCATAATGCATAGCACTTCGTGCTCAACTCACACCATGTGTCCAAAGAATTTCACCATGCCAACATGCCATGATTTCATCATGCAAATTCAATGTGACAATTGATCAAACACATGGTGTACATTTTCAAGTCATGCCTTTAAACCCCACATGATTCATAACTTTAAATTTCCACACCATGCTTCACATAACATAGATCATAACCACACAACTTAACATATTTTTCAAGCCACAATGTCACCATTTCACCAACCACAATGAATTTCACAAAGTCGCTAACATCACATAAAAGACTAATACATTACACAACTCATTCCCTTCCAAGATGTCAAGTAAATATCACATAAATACACATCAAATATAGCAATCAAATACAAAGACAAGATACATCATCCTCATGGCAACAAAACATCAAACAAACCAAAGAATACATAAAGCCCTAAATTTCCAACTCTAGGTATTTCAATTCAACACCACCTAGGTAACTTCCTAGCATTAATTAAACATCTATACAGCTCAATCAACATGTATCAAAGCAAGAAAAACTAAATCTATTCCTAGCTTAGCGAGAAACCATACCTAAAATCAGCTTTTCACAAAATGTAGAAGCTGTATTTTCTGGATAGCCAAAATTTTTGGTGAGGATATATTACTCGTGGAGATGAACAACTTTCCAGAAGAAAGTTCGGCCAAAATCCCGCTCAAAATATGTGTTTCGGCAGCTTGAATTCTTGAATTTCTAGGGCTTTTCTCACTCTCTCTCTATAAGAACGTGAATTCTGTAATTGCAGACCCAATTTATGATAAAAATGGTCTAGGGGGGCTGTATTTATAGTGGTGGACAAAGGGGCTAAGGGCAAATGACCATTTTGCCCTTAATGAGCCCGAAACCTCGTTACTCTACAACCCATTCCTAAACGCTTCAATTCAAAATTTTGTTTTAACCAATGTTCATAAAATTATTTTAAATGAAAACTCTTAGAAGAAAATATTTTCATTTGAGGTCGTTTTAGGCCCGTTCCACTAGGGCCACCCGAACGCCCTTTTTGTCCAATTTTGAAACGGTTTCCGTTTTAGCTAAAATTTGAATAGTAGCTACCTCACAATATTCTAAGCATATTTCTCTTCTATGACACACTCCAAATATGCCTTTAAACATGTCAAATGGTGAACTGACGCATTTAGATGCTTTACTAGCAAAACCGGGCTTGACCGACAAAACTGTGTATGCCAAATATCCTACCGGAAAAATGAAAAATTTTTCCTCATTTTTTTCAGATCTCTACAAAGCCGTAGTAAAAAAATAAACTATGGATAAACCAAGGATCGAAGGGTGCTAAATTTAATTATGTATCTATATGCATTATATTATGTGTATAGTACATATATACATATAATCCTAAATATGTATATTCTAATAAAGTAAAATACACACACCAAGTGTGTGTTTGGTACGTATGAAATAAAGTATATATATGTATACATATGGAAACAAATGAAGATATATTAAATATATAATATATATATATATATATCAATGTGTGCAATTAGTGAACAGGGTGTGAATGTATGTGTATCGGTTAAGGTGTGTGTGTGTGTCCATGTGTGTTAGTGTGTGTGTTATATTTATGAGATTGGAAGGGAAGCTGAAAATAGGGGCAGGAGTAGGGTTGAATCGTGTAGAGAGAGAGAGAGGTCCGTTGGATGTCTATAAGAGCAAGTGCATACACTGCATGCTTGCTCTGTAAGAAAGAGATCAGGAAGCTAAAGAAAATAGAAGGAGAATCAGAAGTAGAAAGGAGAGAGAGACCACTGTAAACAGGTAAAAATTCAAATTTTTATGTTTTTCTCTATCTAGAATTTTCCTGTGTATGGATTATTTTGAGCATTTATTTTGTACATATGATACTTAGAACATGTTTAAACGATGAACAAGCATGAAATCTAACCTTGAAAACGATCAAAAATACTAAACCCAAGAGGAACTGCCATTGGAGACCTTGCTTACAACAGGTCTGAATCCATCACCACCAAACCAGGTTTGGTGTATGGAGACTTCATATAGACCCTACAAGCATGCTAAAAATCTATAACTGCGATCAAAAAACCCAAGGAAAGCCGTTCAAAACTTAACTTGTAGGTTATGGGTTGTTAAACACAATCTTCAAAATTGCACCAAAACTCAAATAAAAGAATGAAAAATGAAAACCCATAAAGAAGGGATCACAATAGAACAAATTCCATGGGATTTGGCTAAGAAATGAGCATTTAAGACCGAGATATAGGTTTGATTATCAAACCTTTAACCGAGCTAATGAGACCTTTTTGATCCCTCAAACGAATGCCAAAACAATCCATGATGTCTTAGAAATGTTTTGGATTGAAAACAGTAGGGTTCCATCAAGCCAAACTGCACGAAATTGAAGTTTTTAAGCTTCGAAAATTAGGACAACAGGGGTGAAAGGGTGGGGAAGATGACCGAGTTGACTCACAACTCGTTTTAACGGTTGGGGTGACTCGGGACAGGTGGCAGCATTTAAAACTGCCATCGAATAAATAAAACGGCAGCGTCTGGCTTTAAGGGTTTTAAAACCCTAAGGCGACTGTTTGGTTACACGAATATAACCCAAATTAAATAACCCACATGGCGACAAGCTATCCTATCCACGGATAAGTGCCCTGTTCGCTGTTTGGCTTCCAAAAATCAGGAAAAATAAAAGGGGCCGAATCCCCTAGGGTTCGAACCCCTGACCTCACGCACCCAACACCCCCTATTTCCACTCGGCCCCGCGCACACGTGTGTACGTATAAGGGGCAAATATATATATATATATATGTATATATATATATAATATATATTTAATAAATCAAAAAGATTAAAAAGGTGCAATTGCACCTGTTGGGACTCAAATGCAGTGTCCTTTGGGAGGGAGGTGACACGCTGGCTAGCGTGCCACCCATTTCATCCGGTCATATTTGCAAACAAAATATATATATATATATATATATATCATACTTGATGAATTTAATTTAATTAAAATTATTTAATTAAATTAAATAGTCACGAAATGCCCGTTGTCCAAAATTAACAAGTTATATATGTATTCTTACTATCTCGAACCTCCTGAGTCCAATGGTGAGGTCCACGACATGAGACAAGGTCTCAAAAATTAAAGACCCATAAAAATGTCAAAATGACCATTTTGCCCTTTTAATACAAAAGTCCGAATTAAGTTCTAAGAAAGCCTAAACCGACTTTCTTTGATGCTCCGGACTCAATGTTAGAGTCTATTCAACCAAAAGAGATGTCTAAAATAAAAAGACATAAAATTTGATGAATAGCATCTGTCAGATAACTATAAACTAAAATATTGTAAAAGTACTAAACTAAGGCAAGTATGAGGGAATAAAGTACGAGAAGACACGACACGTGAACATGTGAAGTAAATAAATCAAATTTAAAGTCAATGGAGCTACCAGAAGAGTATAATTTAAAAAGAAATTTAATTCCTAACGTTAAATTGTGTCGTAGGTTAAGACTACGAGTTGAATTAAGTACATACAAAATTTATGGAATATTTGTAAGTCAGTTAGGATTTAATACGACCTAAGCATAAGTTAAGAAGCATCAATAGGTGAGATTGCAGTGATGCGAAGTTAATGAGACTATATATGAATTGTTCTGAGGAACTACAGAGGAAGTGGGGAAAGCGCATTATTAGCATTAACCCTCAAGACCGAGGTGAGTAACTCTGTGTTTGAAGTGGAGATTTAACTCCATATATTTGAAGAAGTTTTAAGTTCAAGTTATGTGAAGCATTTGAATATCAAATTCAGTTTTATTACAATTCCTGTTTTAAATTATTCCGTTACGACATGCTTGTTAAATGTTTTTATATTCAACTCTTTTCTTGGGAATGTTTAGCATGTCGGGGTGAAATGAAAATTTCTTTAAATATTCTAAATTTGATTATTACAAGTATTTGAAGTTCTATTGTAGAAGTTATACATTTCATGTTTTAAATACTCATGAAAGTATCTATTGAAGAAGCCATGTGATAAATGTTTTACAAGATAAATGGTACTTAAGTACCGCATGTGATGTTGAAATCCCTTGGGATTCAACTATGACAAATGCCCGGCAGTAGGATCTAATCTGACAGGAAAATGAGATCGACAGTATTGGCAATAAAATAGGAGTCTGGTTCGAAACAGATTCCATCTAATCAAATAGAAAAGATGACAAATGATTTTTGAAATGGAAGCAGGTTTTTACCCCCATTTCTATTATGCATATTTATGTGTTTTTGAAGTTCATAAACTCTACTTGAAGAAATGTATGTTTAGCTTGAATACTTTAAATGTTTCAAAGCTATCTATTTTAAGGACGCATATATTCTGTGTTCTAAACGTATGAGCAATTGGTAGTGAGTATTTTACAAACTCTCGTGTGCTAAACTACTACCAATTGAAAATGTCACGACCCGAAACCCACCTTGTGCAGATCTCGCATTGCGACCGCCACCCTCAGGCCCGAGGACCCTTGGGCAAAGGCTCACATAAGCAGCGGTATCGAATAGATGTGCGACATGTGTTTTGCAGAAGCGTGAAAAACTTTTTCTTTTCTTTTCTCATTTTAAATTATGCACATCCGTCCGATACTGCCACTCTATACATAGCATACATGGTTATACAATCAAAGCATAACTAAACTTTTAAATACTTAAATCATACAACCATCAACATTAATTACCATGTAGGGTTTATACATATTGTCGTACTGTATCTTAAACATAAGTGCTAATTGTCACGACCCGAAACCCACCCTGTGCGGATCTCGGATCGCGACCGCCGCCTTCAGGCCCGGGAGCCTGAGGGCAAGGCGAAACATGGGCGATGGTATCGAATAGCGGTGCGGCCTTGATTTGCGGAAGCGTGAAAACCCTTTTCTTTTTTTTTTTCTTTCCTTATTAATCTGTTTAAAAACTTTCGCACAGCTGTCCGGTACTGTCGCTCTTCATAGCGGTACACATGAATAATCACATCAGAGCATACTAAAAATTAAAGTCTTATACATAATACATATTCGAATGCCTCAAGGGCTTAAGTACATATTTGGTTGCCTCTTGGGCTTCAATACATAATTGTCCAAAAGTACGACATCAAAATTTGACCAACCATAGGCCCTAATACTTCCCAAAATATCTCCATAATCCTAATGGAGCTGCCTATCATTCCTCCCCAAATTGGGCAAGGGTCCACCCATCGTCATCACCTGAAAAATGTTAGGGAATGGGGTGAGCTTCGAGAAGCCCAGTGAGTAATTCTAACATCTGTCATGGGGTTTCAATTGGTAGTGGTTTCGCACGTGAGAATTTTGTAAAATACTCACTACCAATTGCTCGTATACTTGGAACATAGAGTACATGCATTCTTTAAACAATGGCTTTGAAACATTAAAGTATTCAAGCTAACTTGTACTTTCGAAATAAAGTATATGAATTTAAAATCATGTAAATATGCATGGTGAAAATGAGGAAAAAGCCTGCTTCCATTTTCAACACACACCTTATCACTTTCATTAACAGAATCCGTTTCGAACCAGATTCCCATTTTTCTTTTCGTGGAGATATCTCATATGCCTGGGGGATTAGATCCTGCTACCTGGCATTTATTCGTATCGTAGTTGGGTTCCTAAGAAACCCGATAGAAATCCGTGGTGCTTATGCACAATTTATCTTGCATTTAAAAGCATTTAACCCAGAATTCCTTCGTGTGGATGCATTTAAAAGCATTCAAAACATAGAGTTCATAATCTCATGATAGGGTATTGAAATACGTGATACATGTAAATTCAGGATATATAATAACATTTGAAATCGAAATTTTAGACATGCTGAAGTATATCTCAAAGAACAGTAGTAAATTATTCAGGAAGCATGTCATAACAGAATATTTAAAACGGAATTGTGTAAAGACAGAATTTGATATTTAAAACATCATTCAAATCTGTGGAATTAAATCTCCACTTCAAATGTGAGGTTACTCACCTTGATTCCCCGGGTTTGCACTACTGGTGGGCTTTTCCCTTTCCTTTGTATTTCCTAAGAAAATTATAAAGAACTCGTTAACTTCACATTTACCTTAAATCGTTACCTATTCATGCTATTCAATTTTAGGCCTGACGTATCCTAACTTCCTAGGATTGGTCTTACTGGTCAACTCGCGGTGACTTGATGAGTTTTATTTTTCACGTGACTAAATTTTCAGTACCTATTTTGGTGTTATGGACTTCACCGTTGGGTTTGGAATGTCCGACATAGTCAAAATAGACTATCTTTTAGTTTCATTTGGGCTTCGGGTACCTTAGGGGTAGTTTGGTCATTTCGTGCGTCATATTTTTCGGAGTCCCGTCTCGTGAACCGGACCTCACCGTTGATCTCAGAAGTGTCGAGATAATAAGAATGCACTAATAACTTGCCTTATTTGGACATCGGGCATATTGGGGGCAATACAGTCATTTATACCTACGTGTTTGTATTTTTCGGGACTTCGTTTTCTGAATCGAACTCTGCCATTGAGTCCAGAATGCTTGAAATAGTGAAAATACACTATTCATTTGATTTATTCGAACTCCGTTTGACTTATTTATGACTTAAGGGTAATTTGGTCATTTTTTATTTAATTAATAAATTAATTAAATAATTTAATTTATTATTTATTAATTTATCAGGGGTATAAATGGAATAAAATTCCAAAAATTGGGCCAGAGTTAAATTTCCTAAAACTGTTGGGGCTGTTTCGTAATTTCCAGAAAGTTGTAACTGAACCAAACGGTTCAGTCAGCATGTGACTGAACCAGACCGGTCCAGTCCGGTTCTAACCAGTTCAAGGTAATGTGCTGACGTCAGCCCTAAAATTTAAAAATTTAAAATCAGTCATCAAAACGACACAGTTTGGTTTAATGGGTTTTATCCATTTTTATTCGGGTCGGGGCCCGACCCGAAGACCCGATCCAAACCCGTTACTGTTCATCGTCCCCACCCGTCTAGGGCCACTGTTGCCCTAGAAAATTTCAGAATTTTCTCTCCTAATTCGTAGGTTTTCATGCAGCGATTCCCACTGGTTTTCTTTCCAAAATGTTTTTGGGAGTAATATCATCCATTTGGCATCGATTTCAAGCATCACAATCAACAATGGGGGACTGTTCTAGCCGATTATTGTGGGAAATTACAGTCAGTCCATACAGCCTCATTCTTTCATCATTTTGCATGAGGTTTGATCCTCTGCAACCCTTACATCCTTTAATTCAATTCTCAATTCAACAATTTCGGTTTAAGTGTCAAAATCAAAGAATCCATATTTGGGCCGAAAAGAATAATGCCATTTTTGGGGGCTTTAAACCTAGGTTTCTAGGTCGCGGTTGGGGTTTTCCAAGATCCTAAGATGTCCTATTTCATGTTTCAACCCTCAAAAGCTCGATTGGTTGAGGTCGGATCAGACCTGCAACCTCAAGGTTCATCAATGGCGGTCTATTTCCATTTCTGTGTTTTAGGGCAGTTCGTTGGTCCAAATCAATCATAAACAACCCAATTTTTCAAGTCAAATTGTTACACATGCAATAACAGATCCTAATGCTATAAAACAGTAGCTAAACAGTAGGAAAATTTTTTTAAAAAAGTTTGAACTCTAACCTTGAACAGTGGTCTCTCCCTCACGGCTGTGCTCAAATGGAGGCTTCAAAGGTTGGATTTGGTCCTTCACGTGCAGTTCCTTGGCCCCTCAATCTCCTTCAATGGCTCCAAAGTATACACTTGCATGCACAACTTGTCTACTCTCTCTCTAGAATTCCTCTCTCTCTCTCTCAGCACTTTCTCTCTCTATAAAGCAGTATATCAACACTCTCTAATTTCAGATCTGCATATATGCATGGAGAATGCATATATGGAAATATACAATCTCACATCTCTCTTGCCCTTTCATCTTCCCAGATGCATGATTATCTTGCATGCATTTTGGTTGGGAGAAGGGTTCCATCATGAGTCTATAGGTATGATAGCTCTAGCCATGATGCAATGCTGAGGTATTGCATGTGTGGGGATTGGTCACTTTGGGGGAATGGCCAAATCTGAGTGCTATTTAAATATATATGTTTGCACATATATACACAAAAGTGCTCCTAGCCTAGATGGTAATCTTTTTGGTAAAACAGATTTTGCCCAGTTTGGTCAAGGGATAAAATCCTCTTGGCCACATTTTTTTGGTCCTTTTTCCATATTTCGGGCTTAGGCCCTGTTTGGTTGCGCATTAATGCAATTTCACTATTTCCTACTTAACTTTTATTCTGTAACTTATTTTTCGACGCCGTTCCTTCTGGTCAACTCCTAATTAGGTTAGCTTCTTAATTATTCTTTATGTTTGGTTCAAATAAATGATTAGTAACTAATCATTACTTAATCAGGGTCGGGGTGTTACACTAATAACTCTACATAACTCCACAAAAGAACCATCTAACCATATCTCCATAAGCTGGCAAGATCACCGTCTTCAAAACTCGACTGCTGTCAGCCACCTGAAAGGGGTATCCGAACAAAGTCCCGGTCAGCTAATCTAAGCTTGTGAGCAATTCCAACATTCGTCATGGGGTTTTCAATCAATAGTGGTTTTAGCTCATAAAGGTTTATAAATCAATCACTGTCAATTGTTCGTATATTTTGAACACAGAATATATGCATTCATAAAACTCATAGCTTTGAAACATGTAAAGTATTCAAGCTAACATATGCTTTTTCATATAAAACTTGTAACTTTGAATACAAATATATGCATTCCATAAAACTCATAGCTTTGAAACATGTAAAGTGTTCAAGCTGAAAATATGTTCTTCTTTAAATAGAGTATATATAAACTCAAACATGTAAATATGAAAATAAGGGTAAAACCTGCTTCCATTTTCAAATATCTTTTCTTCTTTCTTTTACTCTTGGAATCTGTTTCGAACCAGACTCTCGTTTTACTCTTGTCGAGATATCTCTTTGCCTGTGGGACTAGATCCTGCTACCAGGCATTTGACAATCAATTGAATTCCGTAGAACCCAAAATCTTGTCGGCTCCACAGGATAATGGAGTCCCTTGCGAACCCCAAACCTTGTTTCTTTTTAAAATGGCGGCTGAGTTTATTGAAACCCAACCAAAAACTCGTGGTGCTTATGCACATCTTGTATTTAAATACATTTCATTTAAATTCTTTCTCCCGTGACATTCTTTAAATAAATACTTTTCAACAGTATTCAAACACAATATATATAACTTCATAATAGAACTTTCAATTCTCAGAATATACGAATTCAGAATATATCTCAGAGATTTTGCAATTTAAAAACTCAGACATGCTAAGGCATATTTAAAGGAAACTGTAAGTAAATCTGATATCTGAATAGAATAATTTAAAACAGAAGGCGTATGAAAACTGAATTCGATATTCAAATACTTTTCATGACTTGAACTCAAAACTTCGTTGAAATCCATGGAGTTAAATCTCCACTTCGAATGCAGGGTTACTCACCTCAGTCCTTTAAGGTTAGTGCTAAAAATGCGTTTTCCCACTTTTCTTGTAGTTCCTAAGAACAATTCATAAACATCTCATCAACTTCGCATTCATTGTAATATCATCTTAATGTTCCTCAACTTATGCTTAAATCGTATTAGATTCTAAAGCGATTTCATAATTTCATATGTACTTATCTTAACTCGTACTCTTAACCTATGACACAATTTAATGTGTTAGAAATTAAATTCATTTCAATTTATACTCTTCTGGTAGCTCCATTAACTTTGAATTAAAGTTATTTATTTGACATGTTTACGTGTCGTGTCTTTTCGTATTTCATTTCTCGTACACGCCTTAGTATTAGTACTTTGGCATTACTCTAATTTATAGTCATCAGACAGATGTTATTCATCAAATTTTATGCCTTTTTATTTTAGACATTTCTTTGGTCGAATAGACTCTACTATTGAGTTCGGAGTGTCGAAGAAAGTCGGTTTAGGCTTTCCTAAAAGTTTATTTGGCCTTTTGTATGTAAAAGGGCAAAATGGACATTTACCGTTTTACGTGTCATATTGTTCCGTACTTCGTTTCATAATTTGGACTCTATTATTGAGTCCGGGATGTCAAAGAAAGTCAATTTAGACCTTCCTTGGTTTTAAATTTGGCTTTTGAGGCACTAGGGTTAATTTGGTCATTTTACCCCCTTACGTGTCTTTATGTTCGGGACCTCATCTCGTGTCGTGGACCTCACCATTGGACTCAGAAGGTCCGAGATAGTAAGATTACACTAATAACTTGTTAATTTTGGACAAGGGGTATTTTGGTCATTTACTCCTTTACGTGTCTTTATTTTTCGGGCCTCGTCTCATAAAACGGACCCTACCATCAATCCCAGAATATCCAAAATAGTAAGGATACACTGTTCATATGCTTGATTTGGACTTTGTTTGACTTATTTGTGACTCAAGGGTAATTTAGTAATTTTACTTATTTAATAAAATAATTTAATAAATTATTTTATTATTTTATTATTTTTCCAGGGGCGTATTTGTATAATTTTTCCAAAAATTGGGCCACAGTGTAAATCCGTAAAACAGTTGGGGGTCAATTTCTAAATACCAAAAATTCTGGTCTGAACCAGTTGGTTCAGTCCCTTTTCAAGTGAACCGGTCCGGTCTTAACTGAACCAACCGGTTGGGTCGGTTTAATTACATTAGGCTGACGTCATGATGATGTCAGCCCTAATGCTTATAGCTTTAAAACATAACACCAAAACGACACCGTCCAACTTAATCGTTTATGCGACGGGTCGGGTTCCGACCCGAACTCGATTTGACCCGTTTTGACCCGAACCGTCACTGTTCATCTTCTCCCCCATTTCTTCCTCAGTGTTGCCCTAGTTGCAGGTTTTCATGTTTTTCATTTTCGCGATGTTTTACAACTTCGGTTCTTCTGCTTTCTTTTCTAAAATGTTCCTAACACTTTATGGCACACTTTTACGTTGAGTTAGAGCTTCGAATATAGCTCAGAAGCTCGGTTTAAGCCACGATAACCGAACCTGTAACCCGTCGGTTTATGCTTGTTTCTTCATCATTTTTCACGAGGTTGGGCTTATTTTGATCCCCTCTTCATGAGGATCCCGTTCATATTCATAATAGTGGATTTAATCACGAGTTTAAAGGTTTGGGTTGTAAACCCGTAACCTGCAACTCAATTTTTGGGGGCCATTTCTTGTGATTTACGATCGCGGGTATAGGTTTTTATGTTGCTCGTAGTGTCTAGTTTAAGTTTTGATAAACCAAATCCAGTTTGGTGGGCTTTGGTTCAGACCTGCTTCAAGCAAGGTCATCGATGGCTACCTCTTCTGGGTTCAACGTTTTTGGTTGTTTTCAAAGCTAAATCTCATGCTTAACCATCTTATAAACATATACCTAGCATCATATAATTATATATAACTTAAAAACAACTCATATTAAATGATAAACTTTCAAATTTCTCACCTTTTTCCTTCGATTTTTTCCTTCTGAACTTCTTCCTTCCTTAGCTTCTCAGTTCTTCTCTTTAAATATGGCAAGCATGCAATGCATGAGCTTGCTTTGTAATGGATCCACCGACCCTTCTCTCTCTCTCAACCTTAGCCTACATTTCCTGCTTCCTTTCCCATCTCATAACTCTCCTCTCAAATCAGCCCACTTGTGGCTTTTGTAGGATATTTTGTATATAATATATATATATATATATATATATATATATAACACAACACACACACACACACACTGCCGACACACACACCCACTTGCACACACTATTCACACCTTTATGCATATATATTTTCTTATGTACACACACACACACATATATATATATATATATACTCTTGTATACACTTGCCAATACACACACATAATACACAATAAATGTGTGTACATGTGTGTTATCTACATTTAAATTTTCAAAATTAAATGTATTCTTGTAGTTTATATTAATCAATTTTTAAGTAATTAATTAATTCTTTTCTCTTAAGTGTAAAAATCTTTACACAATTATACCTTTGTATACACATATGTATGTATATGTATATATACCCACTTGCATGTATACTTAACCATATTTAATTACATATAATATAAAATTCATAATTAATATAAATATTTCTTATACTTTTCATTAATTAATCATACAATTTGATTAATTATTTTGTTGTGTGTAACAAATCTTTATACACTTTTTCTTAGCCTCGTAGTTCGTGCCAATATGACCTAGTATTTTAGGTCGGGATATTACAGAAAACCCCATGACAAATATAGGAATTACTCACAAGCTTAGATTAGCTTACTCGGATTTTATTCGGACCCCCCTTTCAGGTGATTAAGGGCAGTTTTGATTAGAAGACGATGACGAAGAATCTGTCAATTATTGGAAAGACATGTTTAAGAAATTTCTTTAGGAAACCTGTGAACATTACTAGTATATTTTGTATTAGAAGACGGTACACTGATATGTATAAGCCCCACGGGGCAAACAAACATGTATTGTAATCGTGAAGTCTTTAAGTTTTATTATGCTCTGAATGTATGTATGATCATGTATGCTATGTAAAGAGCGGCAGTACCGGACGGATGTGCATAATTTAAAAATGAGAAAAGAAAAGAAAAAGTTTTCACGCTTCCGCAGTCATGTGTCGCACATCTATTTGATACCGCTGCTTATGTGAGCCTTCGCCCTAAGGTCCTCGGGCCTGATGGTGGCGGTCGTGATGCGAGATCCACACAGGGTGGGTTTCGGGTCGTGACAACATGGTATCAGAGCACTAGGTTAACTTGAACAAACTTAGTGACATTAGAAGAGTTAGAACAAGACTATGAGTTAGGTAGGGTTCTTAGGCTACCTAGGATATGTGAAGTACGTGATGTGATATGAAGGCGAGGTATGAGACTCACGTCGTATAAAGTAGATATGTGAAGTACGTGATATGATATGAGGGCGAGGTATGGGACTCACGTATGTGAAGTAGATATGTAAAATACATGATACGAAATAAAGGCGGGGTATGGGACCCGCAGTAATATGAAGTAGGTGTTCTAAAGTACGTGATAGGAAGACGGGGTATGGGACCCGTAGTTAAATAAGAACAATGTAACAAAGAGAAGAAGAAAACATAGATTATAAGAACCACCACGAGAATCAAGGATAATAAAACATACACCTTGAAAACAAGAGATGAGTAAATGAAAACCATATGTGATAATGAAAAACTAACAGAAACGTGTGTTTTTCAACAAAAATGGTAAACACTAGAAGAAACACAAGCAATTCGGATGACAGGCTGGACCGAGTCGAGCATCTTCTGGAAGCAATGGCTCGGAACATGATTAAAATCCAAACACAAGGTAGAGCACCACAACCGGTGCAAAATCCCGGGCCGCCACAAAATCCAGGACAACCCAATAAGGCCACAACTACCTCGAGCTATAAAACATTCCAAGGTTTTAAACCCCCCAAGTTCGATGGAATAGATACCACCATCGATGCTGAATCATGGGTCAAGGAGATGGAGTGTGTCTTTACCATTATGCCATGCATGGAGGAGCAAAAAGTCTCCTATGCTACCTTCACTTTCAAAGATGCAGCTCCCGAGTGGTGGCTTCTAGAAAAAGAGAGAGAGTTGCCGATGAACTGGACTAGATTCTTGGAGGTATTCTATGATAAGTATTTTCCAAGGTCACTAAAGAATCGAAAGATAGCAGAATTTGCAATTCTGACCCAGGGGACAAATGACTGTGGCTGAGTATGAAACTAAGTTCATGAAGTTAGCTCGATTCGCACCCCACATGGTCCAAACTGAAGATCTGAAGGCCAGAAAGTTTGAAAGTGGCCAAAGGGATAGCATCAAATACCGACTTGAACCGTTTGAACTCCCTACATATAACGCAGTAGTGGATCGTGCAAAAATCTTTAAGAGGGCTGGAATTGCCTTATCTCAAAAGAAAGACAAGAATAAGATTAGCCTCAGTCCCCAATCAACCAAGACCATCCCGTTAGTGAAAGTACTGTGAAGGAACCACCAGATCGAGGAGGCTACTTGAGAACAAAAGGATGAAATACATGCCAAATATCCTCATCTCTTTACACCATGAGATACGCCAAGTTTGGGGACCAAACTTATTTAAAGGGTGGAGAATGTAATACCTCGACCCAAAATATGACCGAGCAACTACTGTAGACCCGAGCTGTTAGGGTTTATTTTTTGATATTTAATAAATAACCCAATTTTGGAATACGAACGGTCCCGAATGCCCGGGTAATACCCGAGCAAAGCCATGAGTATGTATATCGATGTATATGGATGTATATATATATGTATATGTGGGTATGTATATTTATATATATATATATATGTATTTATATACAAGTATATTATATGTATATACACGTGTGTGTGTGTGTATAAGTGCGTGTATATGTGTGTAATATATATATATATATAGGTGTGTGTAAGTATGCTCTATATATGTATATATATATATATATATGTATGGCGGTGTGTACAGTAGGGAGTGTATGTGTGCTGACATGACTATATATATATATATTATAAAAAAATATCAAGAATAAAAAATAGAAAAGAAAGGAAGGAGACTAGAATAGAAGGATAGAGAGAGAGAGAGAGAGAGAGAGAAGGACGGTGGAAGAAGAGACATTTGTGCAAGGGTGTGCGTGTGTATAAGCCTATATATATTCATGCATTTCATGCTTAGAAAGACAGAAAAGAAAAGCAAAAAAACTAAGACGAAAAAGAAAAGAGAAGGAGAAGAGAAAAAGGAAGAGAAGGGGAAGAAATAATCAAGCAAACAGAGGTGAGTCCCTTATGTATTTTCAAGTTTTATTTAAGTTTTACGAGATTAAACTTCATATGCATGCTCTATAAATATTGTAGATGTTAGTTTAGAAGGAATCAAGGTCGGACAGACTTAGAAAACCAAGGAAAAATAGACAATCGCCATTGATGAGCTTCAAAGCTCAGGTCTGAACCAACTATCCCAAAACCCAAATCCATTGCTTAAAACTTAAACTAGATGTCACAAGGGTTATGAAAACCCTAATCCGCGATCAAAAAGCCATGGAAATGACCCCCAAACCCAAATTTGCAGAAAAGGTACAATAGATCTATCACCTCAAAACGAACACCAAACCTTGATTTCTAAATGGGGATTTATTCCCCGTGATGTAAGGATCCTCTCAAACCAAACCATGCTCATTTTCATAGAGAAATGAGTATTTACTAAGCAAAATACTGAAACCACCGTCGATGTTCAACCAAGCTTTATAGGCTACCTTGCTGTCTCAAAACAATGCCAAAATGATCCCCATCACCTTAGGAATCCATAGGAACAAACCGCAGGTGAAATGAAGTTCTAGAACTCCACAAAATAGAGAAAGAAAAATCTATAAATTAGGGAAACACTGTGTAATTGATGAGGAAGACGATGAACTGTAAATATAAACAACATCATTTTGATATTTCTTAAATGAAATTGCGTCGTTTTATAGTTATTGTTTTAAATTTAAAAGGCTGATTTGCACTGTCTGGCTACAGAGATAGGGTTTCAATTTGATAACCTTACACGGAATAGGGATATCTTATCCCCAATTAATCCCCCTATACATTGTTTGGTTCAAAATTGATTGAAAAATAAAATGGGGTTGCTGTTGTAAAAACCTAAAAAATTAGGGTAAATTTTTCGTTTTGTCGGTAGAATATTATTCATGCATTATTTGTCGGTAAGGCACCTACGCATGCATCATTTAGATATAAGTCATGTTTAGAAGCATATTTTGAGTATGACATAGAAGAGAAATATGCTTAGAATGTTAAAATACACCTGTGAGAATTGGAGCCTAATTAGAGATAGTTTGAAAAATGGACCATAAAGGGCATCTCGGGTAGCCCTGGTGGACTCGGCCGCACCCGCCCACGGGTGAAAATAAATTTTTTGAAAAAATATCATTTAAAATAATTTTAAAAACTTTGGTTAAAGTAGAATGTCAAACTGAGGCATTTCGGGACGAGTTGTAGTGTAACGGGGTCCCGAACTCATTAGGAGCAAAATGATCTTTTTACCCCTTGGCCCCTTTAGTATAAATAGAGCACTTAGGCTGAAAAATATACAGAATTGGTCTGAGAAAGGAGCTACAGCTCGTTCATGGAGAGAAAATGTGAGAAAAACCTAGGTTTTTCAACTTTCAAGCTTCCAAAACACATCTCTAGCCTTGGAATCTCACAAGACTTCCTTCTAAGAAGTTATTCCCCACGTCAAGGGATACATTCTCACATATTGGTTCTGCTACATAGCGGACACAACTCTCTAGGGTTGAGAAAAACCCTTTTAGGTATGATATCTTGCTAAGTAAAAAATAGGGTTAAGTTTAGGAGTGTTTTATATGTTGATTGAGTGATTTATATGTTTACTTGTTGTTAGAAAGTCACTTAGGATGTAGTTGCTTTGAAAAACCTAGAGTTGGTAATTTGTATACTTGTGTGTTCTTTGAGTTCTTTGAGAATTTGTCAAAATGATGAACATGTAACTTGAAGATATGTTTAATTCATTGCATTGTGGCTTATATTCATGTGGATAAGTCTTGTGTTTTGAAAGATATGATTTATTCAATGCATTGATGCTTGGTGTAATTATGTGTTCTTTGAGAATTGTTAAGATAGTGAACATGTAACATGAGCATGTGTTTAAATTAATTGTATATAGCATATGTTCATGTGGAAGAAGCTTTGTAGTTTGGAAGTGAAAGTTATTTTATGGATAATGCGTGATTTAAGGCGTATTCCATATGTTTGATAAAGTGTATCATTGAACTTGCATAGAAAAATCAAGGCATCTTGGCATACTTGAATTTTTGGAAACATGGCGTGGGTTGAGCACTTTGGTGCTATGCATTATGAGGGTGTAGATCCTGTGGTGAAAAACCCCAAATCTGGCCAATGACAATACTCGCGGGCTGACGTGGGCAGACTGTGAAACGAGACATACGACAGTACTTGCGGGCTAACATGGAAGGACCGTGAAACGAGATATGGGTGTGGCATAGAGTTGCATGTGTGTGTCATGCATGTTGCCATACAATAGCATTGAGGGATTAGGGGGTTATATTTTATAAATGTACACTTGCACATGCCACGTCTTAACTTTGTTCCTTGCATTAGTACTATGTCATACTAGCAGTTGTGTTGACCCTTTATGGGAACCATATTACAGATGAGGCTCCTGGTATTTGAGACTTGATGGAGTATTGAAGAGCAGAGGAGAAATGGACCACGAATGATATTTGGCCTTAGGGCATAATTTTTGAGTTAGATGAGGGCATAAGCCCTAAGACATATATAATGAATTTGTAAAAACCTTGTGTAGTGTGAAAACAATGGGAAAGAACCTAAAATTTTAATAAGCATAAGGTTGGGATATTTCAAATTTCAAGTATATATGTATGTATGGAGGGTTGTATATTTTAAATGATGTATAGATGTTTAATTGAATTAAAGGATACATTTGGTTATCATGTTAAAATTCTATGAAATTAAAGGGTTTGTTAGTTGTGCGAAACGCCCAAAATATAGGTGAAAAAAGTGTCAAAAGGGGGGGAGGGTTGAAAACTTTGAAGAAGTAGGCTAAAAATGGGAAAAAAATAGCTTGCAAAACTTTAGAAAAACCAAATTTAGAAAACTGAGAAAATCATATGCTGGACAGAGAAATTTAGTCGCAGTAGCAACAGTAAACCTACAGGAAAACAGCACAGGCCATGCCCAGCCCCGCGAGCGGGCACTCCTGTGTACCCTGTGCGGGCCCCATGCGCCTTCCAGCCTACCCTGCGCATGCGCACGCCTGTGCCACTGCTGCCCCTACGCTCCTAGCCTTGCTACCCTACTGCTTGACAGCTTCTTGACACCAACCTTTGACCAACCTTTTGACCTATGTTTGACCACCTTTTTGAGCCATGTTTCGGGCACCCTATTGGGCCATGTTTGACCACCCTTTTAGGCCATTTTTTGTCATCCTTTGGGGCCATGTTTGGCCACCCTATTGGGTCCATGTTTGGCCATTCTTATGGGTCATGTTTGGCCACTTCCTTAGACTACTTTAGGTGGAATGTTTTTATCTATTCTTGGCCTATGTTTTAAGGCATTTGGTACCCATTTGGGCCATTATTCCAAGATATATTTAGAGACATTTTGGGGCTATTTTGAAGGCCATTTTTGAAAACGACTTAGACTAATCTTGAATATTGGTTGGGGGAGATATTTGAATGACATTAAAAGACCATTTTGGTTAAGTCTAATAGCAAGTTTTTATTTCAAAATTTGGGAAAACATGGGAAAATGAACATGAAATCAATTAAATCTATTAAATTGTCTTTTATTACTTTTTTTTTTTTAATTCATTTCACTCACTCCCCGGGTTTGTGAAAATTCGGGGTGTGACAGCTGCCTAAAGGATTCGAACCCCAAACCTTCAAGCGTGTGGGCACTTAACCCCTACACACGGACCATTGTGCCACTGAGGCACATGTGTCCATATTTCACTGAAAATAATATAAAATATTATTTTTAATAATTAAATTAAATAAATGAAATTAATTGTTATATTATTTCTCGATATTCAAATAAAGTAAATAAATAGAGTATTTTTAGTATCTTGGGCATTCTAAAGCCAATGAAAGGGCCCGTTTCATTAGACGGAGTCCCCAAAAATTAAGAACTTGTAGAAATGCCAAATTACCGTATTTCCCCTAGTGATGCCCAAAGCCAAATTGAGACCTGTAAAAGCCTAAACCTTTTTTCTTCGACGTTCCAAACTCAACGATAGAGTCCGTTTACCCAAATAAGATACCTATGATATCGATTTGTATGAAATTGACTAATTTTAGGGTATTAGACTATACGTAGTATTGAGCTAAGATATGTCTACTGATTTATAGGGACTTCAAAAGGAAAGGAGAAAGTGACTAAATACTGAGGTAGAACAGACTATTAAAAGGTAAGTAAAACCCGATCTCTTACATGTGGTATTCTCAGCCATGGTTATTCCTTTTACTGCTAAAGTTGTACTCTTATACGTACTTGATGCTTATTGTTTCCACAATGTGATACTTGTTCTATCTTGTGGAAATTATCGACTGTGATATTTGTGATTGATTGTACACTTTGTACTATGCCTTGAAAGGCCAATAAATATGTTCTCGCTATTGAGAAAAATGATATTTCACATACATATACACTCTTCGTGGAATTACAATAGTGATGATATATTATAAGTACCTAGAGTTCTGCCTAGTCACAATGTCCATCTAATGCTTTTACTAGGTTGGGTGAAACTGAGTTGATTTGACCTATGGGTCAAAGTCTACGAGGCTATTCACTAGTTCAGGCGAGGCTAGACCCGGGCGCAGGGCACTGTCAGACCAGCAAACCCTCTCATTTGGAACGTTAGGTGTGAAAACAGATGACAATATGGCGTTGTATACCCAAGGACAGAGGATATGCATCAAAAGTTTTATTGACATCATATCGCTTATTGAATCCATAGAATGATCATATTTTCCCTATGAATGATATGTTAAAAGCTTATCCATTGGTTTACGACTGATTAGTTACCTATTGATTGTGGTAGTATAACTATTGTTTTGACAGACCCTTGTTGAAGATTCATATACCTTGTACCCTTTATTCACTTATTCTTGACTAGTTATTGTAATCTCTATTGTCCTGATTTGCTATTATGGCATCCTATTTCTTGACTGCCTGTCACAACCCGAAATCCACCCTCTATGGATCCCGAATTGCAACCGTCGCCCTTCGGCCCGAAGGTCTTAGGGCAAGGCTTCACGTGAGCAACGATGCCGAATGGCTGTGTGATAGGGCCAAAACTGGCAAAGTGCGAATGCGTGAAAAAAATTTTCATTTTGCACACCCGCTCGGTACCGTCGCTTCTTCTTCTTCTTCGGAGCGGTAAACAAATAATATACATTCAGAGCATACTAAAAATTTAAAGTTATAAGTTTTACATATTCGTTGCCTCTCGGGCTTAAGTACATATTTGTCCAAAATTTACTACATCGAAATTTGACCAACTACGGGTCCTAGTACTTCCAAAATTTCATGATCAAATGGAGCTACCAATCACCAATCCTCAAATTGGGCAAGGCTCCCAACCATCATCATCACTTGAAAAATGTTAGGGAATGGGGTGAGCTTCGAAAAGCCCAATGAGTAATTCCAATACTTTGTCATGGGTTTCAATTGGTAGTGGGTTAGTTCAAGAGAGACTTCATATAAACATACACTACCAATTGTACATATACTTCAAATACAAAAATAGAATTCTTCAAAAAGGATAGCGTGAAGCATACAAGGCATTCAAGCTAGGCACATACTTCAATAATCGCAGGATACAAGAATCTTCAAATCACGTTGCATGATGCATTTTTAAAGCATTCAATAAAGCATTTAATATGCAACAGAATTTATAAACATGTGCAGAGTGGCCATTTAAAGACCAAAGAAATAATTTGAAATCCTTTCCGTGAAAATAGAAGGATGTAAAATTTCTTCTTCTTCAAAACTTCAAAGGGTTATATAAAAACCCGTTTCAGAAAATGGGGGTTTAAACCTGTTACCATTTCTAAAAACCTTTTCATCTATTCACTTTTTAACTCAAGGATCCGTTTCGAACCAGACCCTAATTTTACTTCTGAGAGATCTCATGCTTGGGGGATCAGATCCTACTACCGGGCATTCTTCTGAATTGAGAACCCGAAGGGAGCTCAATAATTTGTGATGCTTATGCATCATTATTTTACAAAAACATGACTTCTTCATAAAATGCTTTTTATGAGCATTTAAAAAAATGGGACTTCTTCATTGGATGCTTTTCAAAGAGCATCGAATTATGGCTTCTTCAAATGATTGCTTTTCATGAGCATTGAAAACATGATTTCTTCAAATATAAGCTTTTCACGAGTGTTTGAAATATGATTTTCAAATAGATGCTTCTCATGAGTATAAAAACATAGCTTCTTCGAAAATGCTTTTTATGAGCATTTAAAAATGTGGCTTCTTCAATAAATGCTTTCCAGATACGATTAAAAACGTGGCTTCAATAAAAGAATGAATTTTCATGTGCATTTAAAACACGGACAATTTAACAGGGTTTTTAGATATTTGGAGGGCAATACTTGAAACATTTAACATAAGAGCTTCGAGAATTTAAATCACGATGCACAGGAATTTATTAAAGCATAGACAGAATAAAGACATTTGATTCAAGAGGCATTTTATAAAATTGGCATTCACATGGCATGCAGAAAATAAACGTACCATTTGTCAGAATATCATAAATGAATTTGCATGCCATGGTAGATTGATAATTAATACGACAGTACATTTGAAATATAGAGCATATAAATACGAGAATTTAGAATTTAAAATATGGCAGATATTTTCATAAAAACACTTCAGAATACTTGAACTTAAACTTCTTCAGAATCCATGGAGATTAAAACCTCCACTACAAAGTATAGGATTACTTACCTTGATTCCCCAGGTCAGCACTACTGGTGGCTTCCCCTTCTCCCTTGTAATTCCTAAAAATCAAGTTCATTAAGAATTCAATTAATTCCTCATTTACTTCAAATCATCTCTAATGTGATGCTCTTCATTTAATCTTAGACCCGACCTATCCTAACTTCCTAGGATTGGTCTTACTGGTCTACTCGTGGTAAATTAATAAGTTTTATTTTTCATGTGACTTATTTTTTTTGGTACCTAATTTGGTATTTTGGACCTCACCGTTGGGTTTGGAACGTCGAAGAAAGTCAATTTAGACCTTCTTGACTTTTTATTTGGCTTCGGGCATATGCAGGGGCAAAATGGTTGATGCTGCACTTTTCGACTCGCAATAAGTATGGGCTCCGTGACCTGTAGAACACTTCAGAAAGATGATCAAAGGACCACCGGATTGGCTCCGGCGGTAGCCGCTTCGAAGCTTAAGTAAGTAAATGGAATTGAAAAACTGTATTGAAAGCCAAAGAATGAGCATAAAAATAAAGCGTACCACTAGGGTTTAATTTATAGACCATGGCCTTCCTAAGTTGATTAGGATTTGGAGCCATGAATGTAGGGATTTGATCATCGGAGATTGCAGTTACCTTGTGGAGTATTACATAGAGATAATCATCGATGGTAGTTTCCTTGTTGAAGACTGTTTCCTTGTTGAAGGCTGTTTCCTTGTTGAAGACTGTTTCTGTGTTGAGGATTGTCTCTGTGTTGAGGATTGCTTCCTTATTCCCTGCTCGGCATCCGCTAAGGCGGTGATGAGGTCTGGATCCTGTAATTAACTCTAAGATCCTTATCCGGATATATATGTGCTCTGGAGGCATATGCTTGGCCACTTTCGACCTTTTGTGCTGATCTGGATGCTCGAACTTTTAGCCATTGGCTGAGCAAGAGCTGAGTTGGATTCATGATCATACGTGTCAAGTGCTGATGGGCCTGCTCTTTTATGGTATATCAGTTACTCCCCCCCCCCCAAGTCCTAGTTTGATGCTAACAAGCAACTAGGGCTAAGCCTTTTTCGGAGAGTCATGTATCATGCCTGTTCGCCTTCCGAGGCGACTATTGGCGCATCATTTATTGCGCAGCTGGAGATTAGGTCTTTTCAAGGTCATTATTGTACTGGGCCGATGGTTGGGTTTCTCAAAGTCATCATTGTTCCGAACCGTCATGGCGTTTGGGCTTGGTGGGTCCCCTCTGATACTGCGCTTATAAATATGGGGTGAGATTTGAAATGACCTTTTCCCCGTCATTTTCACTGTGCTAGAAGATCTTGTCCGCCATTGTTGGTTTGTGCGACCTTGAAGAACACCGGTTTCCTGAGTTAGAACAGGTTCGACCGATCTTTCCTCTTCTTTTGCTTCTTTCTTCTTAAGTCCGGGAGTAATGTCTGCTCCTCTTGAATCCTCAAATGTAAGTGAGGGGGTAGGAAGTCCCTCTGAGATGGCTGTGCCACCTCTTGTAGAGAATGTAAGTGACCTTGCCCCTGAAGACGCTAGGGAGAGGCCTGTTGAACCTCCCCCTAGTCCAGAGGTTAGGATAGTTGATGCCTTCTTAGAGCCCCGAGACAGGGCTGGGGAAACCTCTGGTAGGTCTTCCCATAGAGAAGAGGGCGAGAGTGCTGTTACTCAAAGCCTGTTGAGTGAGTGGAGGGTGAAGTATAATTTTCCCTCCAATGTGACCTGCAGAGTACCAGGCCCAATGGATCATCCCCATAATGTTGAAGCCAGGGAGATATGTGTTTATCTTGCTTGGTTCGAAATGGGTTTGAGACTCCCATTGCCGGATTTAGTCAGGCAATTCTTCTGTTGGTATAAGCTCTGCCCTGCCGACCTGAATCTCAATAGTTGGCAGCAACTTCTAGGGTTTGTAGTGTTGGGACATAAAAACGAGGTAGATGTGTCCATGGATCTGATCCGTAGTAATATGGATCTGAAGCTCAAGAAGGCAGAAGGCCTTTTTTACATGTCCTTTGAGAAGGGGTTCCGACCCCTGTCCTCCATTCCCACTTCTAATAAAAAGTGGAAGAAGTGGTACTTCTTTGTTGGAGGAGGATGAGAGCATGAAGACTTCCAGGATGGTGATGTCTCGCTATTCCCTCATACCACGGGTCACAAGGGTGAGCCTTATTCCCTTAGGTTTGTTTTAACTTTGTTATGCCTTCCGAACTGATAATCTGACACGCCACTTCTTGTTTATGTGCAGTCAAAAGAGCTTGGAGAAGATCTGAGTTCACCGACGTGCTACGAGATCAGTACCGTGTGCTGCTTTCGACTCCCAACCGAGCTCATACTGCTATTATTCCTTCGAAGAATTTGATGGCTGCTCGTAGTGCTGAGCTCAAGAAAAGGCTGACGTTGAATGGACGGAGGCGGAAGCCCAAGCGGTGGGGGAGACTTTCTCCCGAGTTGAGCCTGAGCCTCCTCTAGAAGTGAAAATGAGGAAGTTGGTTTCTGGCTCTCCCGAGTCAGCTCCTGCCGAGGCCGAGAAGGAGGCCGAACCTGCCGTTCCTGTCTCGACCGTTCCTCTTGCCCCTTCCGTTCCGAGCAGAAGGGCTCGGAAAGGGAAAGCGCCTGTTGTACCGTTCGAGCCGTCTGATGAGCCGGACTACCAAATTGCCAAGAAGGCTTTTGACCAAATATGGGCCCAGGGCCCCTCATCGGTACAAGGGGGACAACCCCTCAAAGTTGATGAATGAGATGATGAATCTCCAGATGAAGGTAACCTCTGAAGCTTTTCTTGTCCTTTCTGTTTGTTTGTTCGTTCAATCTAACTTGTCTGTCTTGCGTCGTGCAGAGCATGCACAGTTTAGCTGCTCTGATGGTGACTCCCATGAGCCTCGAGGAGGCTGATAAGCTGAAGGCTGAACTGGACGAAATGAGGTTGGAGCTTGGGACAACTCAATCCACTGTTCAGACTGCCAAGGAGGGTCTGAAGAAAGCTAGCACCAATCTTGCCGTGGCAAAGTTTGAGAGGAACATCTATGCTCAGCAAGTTGCAGGACTTCAGGCGGAGTTGGTCGAGCTCCGAAGTACCTTTGATCAGAAGGTTCAAGAGGCAGTTGATCATGCCAAGACTGAGACTGAGACGGAATTGAGAGAGGAAGTTGAACAGATGGGTGATGACCTGATCCGGTTTGGTTTTGAAAGCTTCCGAACTAGATTCCTGGCTAAGTTCCCAGATTTCAATGTGTCATCAATTGTGTCACATCCCGAACCCCACCCTACGCGGATGTCGAGGACGTGATGCCAGTCAGTCGCCACGCGACCAACCGAAGGCAATTTTTGAACTTTCCAGTGAATTGCACTCCGATTGTAGGGTCAGATGCAGCGGAATTTAAAACTCTTTTTTTTTGTCAAGGGAATGTAACTCATGTATTCACTGTAAGGTTATGTACCACAGAGCCAGTCTAAAATCCAACAGCTAACAATTCTAACCTCAGAGCATATCTATAATCCGACATATAACAACAGAGCAGAACTATAATCTCTAGAGTACCGTTTAAATCCATGAGCCATGTCTATATCTAGTACATATCAGTCAAGTCAGTCGTATTACATCACTCACCTGATTAAACAGATTCAATCCTCAGTAATCCAGTCTCCACAGATCAGTGCCATCAGATCCAACAGATATCATTCCTGAAAAATGTTAGGGAATGGGGTGAGCTTCGAAAAGCCCAATGAGTAACACAGGTTCCCTGTCAAGGGTTTCAAAACCATTTCTTGTTTACAAAGCACAAGGGTAGTTCAGTTATTTCTGAAATAGCAGTTTTATAAATCTACTTTAAATGCAGTTTCAGTAGAATAAAACAGGACTGAACTAAACAGAACAACAAATCAGAATAGACGAAATAATGCATGATGCCAATATATCAACGAGAGTATAGGCAATTAATTCAAATATTAGAACAGATCAGTACTGGGCGGAACATAACAGGGCATAACAATAATATATCAGTTAGGCGCGTAATCAAGCCTATTTATGCCAGACCGCTCATAATCAGAATGGTACCCAGAGTCAGACACATCATAGCAGAACAAAATCAGATAGACCATAAAACGGAACAAGACAGACCGAACAAAACAATAGTACGACGGGACAAAATCATGCCGCGTACAATACAATATAAAAGTTTGCATTTAAAAACATGCATTCAGACAGTATAACTTTTAAAACCGTACAGTGCATCAAAATACAGTATCTATGCAGTAACTTATATACCAAGTCAAGAATTCGGACAGATCATAACGGAAATGGACCATATATCAATCAAGACAGACAAATTATTAACGGACGGTACATAACGGGATCAGACGGAACAAAACACCAGTTCAAGTCACAGGCATAATCAAGGACAGAGGCATAACAGGACGGATCATAATGGAACAAAGCAGAGCAATACATCAATCAGAACAAGAAATATCAGAACTGAACATGGCGGATCAAAACGGTACAATATCAATCAGGTCAAGTCATATCGGAACTGAACATGATGGAACAAAACGAAACAATACATCAATCAGATCAAGACATATTGGAACTGAACATGTCAGAACAAAACGAAACAATACATCTATCAGAACAAGACATATCGGAACTGAACATGACGGAACAAAACGAAACAATATCAATCAGGACAAGTCATATCGGAACTGAACATGACAGAACAAAACGAAACAATATCAATCAGGACAAGTCATATCGGAACTGAACATGACGGAATAAAATGGTACAATATCAATCAGGACAAGTCATATCGGAACTGAACATGACGGAACAAAACGAAACAATATCAATCAGGACAAGTCATATCGGAACTGAACATGACAGAACAAAATGGTACAATATCAATCAGGACAAGTCATATCGGAACTGAACATGTCGGAACAAAACGGAACAATACATCTATCAGAACAAGACATATCGGAACTGAACATGACGGAACAAAATGGTACAATATCAATCAGGACAAGACATATCGGAACTGAACATGTCGGAACAAAACGGAACAATACATCTATCAGAACAAGACATATCGGAACTGAACATGACAGAACAAAATGGTACTATATCAATCAGGACAAGACATATCGGAACTGAACATGTCGGAACAATATATCAATCAGAACAAGGCATATGCTACTTTAAATATATGCTTTTTAAACAATATAACGTTCAAAACAGTACAGTGAATCAAAATACAGTAACTAGACGGTGTACTTATACACCAAGCCAGAAGTTCCAAGTTACTCACAAACTGTTACGGTTATCTCCTTGCGCAAACAATCCGATAACCTCCAGATACGTCAGGCATCTCCATGTATATCCTGAACAATAATCATCAATCATATACAGATCAGAACTCATCCATTCAGGTCTCATTTGTCATCTTAGGTATCTATCGGTTTACCTAAGATAGCCTAGTAGCCTATCGCCCTCTCATCGGTTTTCATCCGGGGCTATTTTATTCTTAAATTAGGCTTAGCAGTCATCAGGATTATAACCCAAGTCATTTAGACTTCAATCGTTATCAGTCAGTTACTTCTTCAGCCTTAGGGGCAAAATGGTCATTTTATCACTCTTGCCCCGGATCCTGTCAAGGCCCTCAGAATAGTCTTTATATCTTAAATATATAGTTCTACGTCTTTTAGACTCCAATCGGAATCAGTTAGGTTCTTATTTTAACCATAGGGGCAAAATGGTAATTTGTCCATTCTTGCCCCGGACCCAGTCGTGGTTCTCAGAATATCCCATATATCGTATACATGAAGTTCTAACTCTTTTAGACTTGAATCGCTATCAGTTAAGTGCTTGTTTAGCCTTAGGGGCAAAATGGTAATTTGTCCATTCTTGTCCCGGACCCTATCGTGGTCCTCAGAATAGTCCACATATCTTAGATATGATTTTCTAAGTCCTTTGCACTTCGTTTGGTATCTGCTTTTGGTCATCAGGACACATTAGTCGTTTCTCGTTTTACGCGTTAACTGTTCCGGAGTCATATTTAGCCCTTCAGTGTTCATAATTATCCTTATGATAATTTATCAGATCAGTTTGACCTTTATCTTGCACTCACAGTGGTCAGGGGTATTTTGGTCATTTCACGTGTCATATTTTTCGGCACGTCAGTTCATAAAATGGACCTCACCGTTGGGTCCAGAGTGTCCGACATAATTAAGTTGGACTATCTATTATGTTTAATTGATCCTGGGAAGCATCAGGGGCAGTATGGTCATTTATACTTTATGTGTCTGTATTTTTCGGTACATAATTTCCCAATTTGGACTGTACCATTGAGTCCGGAATGTTCAACATAGTGAAAATACACTATTTATTTAATTTATTTGGACTCCGTTTGACATATTAAATGTTCAGGGGTTAAAATCGTAATTTTACCTAATTAATAAAATAATAAAATAATTATTTTATTATTTAATTAATTTGGCAGGGGCTTAAATGTATAATTTTCCCAAAATCTGGGCCACTGTGCAATATTCAGAACTGTTGGGGCAAATCCGTAATTTCTGAAAGTTTCAGGGTCAGAATACAATTACATGAAATTGGGGTTCAAACCATAGGGTTCAAGGGTTCAGTTGGCTGAACCGGTTCAAAACACTTAAAACCAACTGGTTCACTAACCTTTAGAAAACCGGAATAGCATATTCCAGTTAACCCTAATCTGGTCCCTATCCGTGGTTTGGACAGACTTAATCCAGGATTTCAATTTATTAATCATGTTGCCAAACAGTCGGATTTCAATTTAAAATCAAAACAGTAAACCTTAAACGGTGCCGTTCCAATTATTGCGGTGGCATGCTTACTGCCCGACACGCGTCAGAGTCGACTCGGCCGAACTCGAACGAGTTGGCGAGTCAACTCCATCGTCCCCAACCAATCCACGTACTGTAGCCCTAATTTACAGTTTCCCAATTTCTCAAATTTGTGCCATTTTAGCCACGGTTTTCAAAATGTTTTGATCCCAATCGATTCCTGGAATCTATACCAACAACTTGGCATCGTCTTCTTTGATCGAATCAAGCTCAAGTGCTTGATTTATGGAGGAATAGCCGAACTGAATTATTCGACAATACATCTTTATTTCTCAACCATTTTTAACAAGGTTGAGTTCTGTGTGATCCTTATGATGTATAGCACCCTCCCCCAATCAAGAAAATCAGTTTAAAGCATTCAAATCAAGAATAGCATTTCACACCCGAACCTGCAACTGACTTTTTGAGGGTGTTGCATGGGGTTTTTGGGTCACGGATGAGGGTTTTCAGAACCCTAGAAGAATCTAGATGAGTTCTAGACCATCAGGAGTCCGTTTTATGGAGGTCGTTTCAGACCTGTTACCCAAGGTGTTTTAATGGCGGTTTGCTTACGGTTTGGGGTCTCAAGCCCCATTCGAGCCTCCCAAGTGATTCAGAATCGTTTTAAGGCCTCACAGGAACTCATTTATACAGTTTAAATGGATTAAAACTATCAGAATAGTATGTCAAATTTTAACAGAAAATTTTTCAGTTTAAAGAGGAGTATACCTTGGTTCAGGCCATTGTTCCTCCCTCCCATAGCTCAGTTCAGACCTTGGCACCTCAGGTGTGCCCCAGTCCTAGTCGTGCAGCACACAGCCCCCTCAGTTCCTCCTCCTTTGGGCACCTCCATGGACACACACTTTGTGTATATCTCTCTACCCACTTTCTCACTCTAACAGATCTCATGCACCAATTTCTGATTTCTCCATCCTCCAATACACATATGGAGACTTATAATGCAAATTTTTTTCTCCTTCAATACATCTCCCAACCTCATGATAAATCTGCATGTATTTTGGTTGGAGGAGAGGTCATCATGGCTGAAGTAGGGTGATGATGAGCTAGGGAGCATAGGGGTGATGCAAGGGTGTGGGGTTGCATGGATGGCCATTGGCCAGTTTTGGTGGCAGATTAGGATAATTCAGTGTTATATACATTTCTGTTGTATATATGGACACAAAGATAATAGTAGCCCAGTTGGTAATTTTTGGATGAGGTTTCTTTTTACTCAAAGGTCAAGGGTTCAATTCCCTTGGCCTCCCATTTGGCCATTTTTTCCATATTTTCGGTTAAGGCCACGTTAGGTTGCACAGTAATTCAATTTTCAATGTTTGCTACATAACTTTCATTCCGTAGCTCCTTTTTCGATGCGGTTTCTTCCGAGAGCTTCATAATTCAGTTCGCTTCAGTGTCAGAGGTTCCATGTCATTTATTAATCATTCAGGATTTTCGGGGTTAACTAATTCGGGTTCCGTTAGTGTTAAAACGACATTATTTTACCGATTTAACCAGCAATTTGGGTTTGGGTATTATACCCTCTTTCTCAAGACATATTTAATTATTTCATCGGCCTATCATGACCGCCGGGATTATGATTAATTCCCTTTATTATTCTGTAAGCCGGTACTAATTAATAATTAGATAATTAATCATTAATTATACAGGGTTGGGGTGTTACAAATTGTTCCTCCTGAACCTGCCTCGTCTGGTGCTGATCCGTACAAGACGGCTGGGGCTACCGCCCTTCCTTTGGAGGAGGACCCTGGCCCTTCGGACAAGGCTTGAGGCTTTATCAGCTTTTTTGTTTTTGCCAGTCCTTTTGATGTAATGAAATGCCTTCTTGATCAGTAAAATTGACTTTTTCTTCAAATTCTTCTTGTGTTATTGCCTTCTGTGAAATTTGCTGTGAGTATGGCTGTTCTGAGCCCATTGTATGTCGGATCAACTGTCCGTTTAGTTGATAACTGCCTTCTGAGCTTTAGTACTTGTAATTGAATAGTGAACGTAGATTAACTTCAACTGTCTCATCATAATAAGATAAGAAAGCAAACATAATCAGATAAATAGAACCCAATACTGATTTTGTATCACACAGAGAGGGAGTAAATTCTGCAGAGGTCTGAAGTAGACTGCTCTAAGCCAAAGATTTGTGAAAATAACTAGGCAGCTTGTGCCCGTCATTACGATGACCGATATTGCTGTTTCCGAGCCCTTAGGATCAGGATATATCAGAGCTGTTGGCCTTTGTCGTATGAATGGCCTATCATAAAATAGATAAGACTGGAGGGTCTGTATACCGGATAAGAGGCTTGTACATTTAGACTTTGCCTCCCCCTTCTTTGCCAATTTAGAAACTTCGGTGCTGGACTGTAGTTTTTTTTTTTGTTTTGTTCAAAGGGCTCTGTACCCTGTCTCTTGGTATATCGAAGAGGCAGATTTAATGCACCGTTTATTTATTCGATTGTCGTTTGGGATTTCGAGGCCAATCTCTTTTTAACCGTTGCGACGGTTCAGTTGGGTGGCTTTTGGACTTCAAGGGTCTATATATATGGAAACGAGGGCATACGGTTTCGCCCAACCCTCTTGTTCCCAAATTGTTCCCTTGTGAGAGAGACTCTAGATGTTGCCAAAATTTTTTCATTCGCCCGGAGATGATAGATGATTCTTCGTCTGAGTTAGGAATGATTAAACTGTGGCCGGAGTTAACCTTCCCTTTGATTCAGTCTCCAAGAAAGGATTAAAGGAGGCATAAGTTCTCTTGTCCATCTTGGCATCCGGTTGAAATTCTTCCGACTGGTGGGGGACTCTCCTTGATTGAACCGATGCTTGGAGCGTTGGTGGTGAAGACGAAGGCGGGACCTCTCCTCTTCTTCGTGTCTTGGCAGAGACCCTTGCTCAAATCGGCTGGGGTGTGACAACTGCTTTGAGGGACATGAATGAAGGTCCCTTGAGACCCAGAGCCCTTATCATCCGTTTGTCGTGAGATCAATGATAGTGATGATGAAATGGCCTGGGTGCTCCTTGCTGCAGAATGGGGTTCAGGATTCCTTCCTTTCAAATAGAGCTGGCGGCGGCAGTAATGGAAGTTTGGATCTTGTGCCCCTTTATCTTTCGAGGCAGAAAGCCATGATGTTGTAGATCGTAGTGATGTAGTAGCTTCTGTAGTAGCCTATGTAATGATGTCTTTATTGTAGCCTCTGTTTTATTTCCAGTCTTTTTTGTATTGATGTAAATCTTCTGAATCATCAATAAAATTGAGTTCCTTCTTCTCAGATCTGATGTTCTTTGTATTTAAATGTGCTCTTCTGGAGTTTAAAACACCTTTCGTGCACTTCTGATATATGATTGTTCTAAGAATAGATCAAAGAAACTTTGTAGAAGTCTTGAATCAAAGTACTTCACATCTGCTCGGTATTATCATACTCGTTGCTTGCTGATAGATAAGCCAAATAATCTAAGTATCAGATCTGAGGCGTTCCGATCTAGGAAACTTTAGTTTGTAGACGTTCGGAACTTCTGTCTTTGGATGGACTGGATCATAGAATCTGTGTGATAAAGATGGATCAGGCTGAAAAAACCTGTGCATTATAATTGGACCAAGTCCTGAGACTTGTGCATCATAGATGGACCAAGTACAAGGACTTGTACATTATGGACCAGGCTCTGGAGGCCTGTGCATTATAGATGGACTAAGTACTAAGACTTGTACATTATGGACCAGGCTCTGGAGGCCTGTGCATTTATAGATGGACCAAGTACTAAGACTTGTACATTATGGACCAGGCTCTGGAGGCCTGTGCATTTATAGATGGACCAAGTACTAAGACTTGTACATTATGGACCAGGCTCTGGAGGCCTGTGCATTATAGAGGAACATTCCATGGAAGTAAAAGAAAGAAACATCTCTATTGATAATACTTCCGTAAATGTTCCACCTTCCATGGCCTAGGAATAGGCTTCCCATTCATGTCTTCTAGCTAGTAAGTGGTAGGCCTTACAACCTTTGTTACTTTGTAGGGGCCTTCCCAGTTTCGGTGACAACTTTCCCATAGTGGGATACTTGGTGTTTTGAAAGACTCTTCTTAAGACAAGGTCTCCGACTTGAAAGCTGACCGTCTTGAGTCCTACCTTGGATTTGTCGACCATTCTCTGTTGATAGGCCTCCATCCTGATGCTGGCTTGATCCCTTCTTTCTTCGAGCAAATCCAAGTTTTCCATCAGCTGCTGATCATTGGATTCTTGCTCAAAGGCTTCAGTCCTCAGGGTTGGCATACCGATTTCAATCGGAATTACTGCT
The DNA here is from genome assembly GCA_008638375.1 of Nyssa sinensis. Lineage (NCBI taxonomy): Eukaryota > Viridiplantae > Streptophyta > Magnoliopsida > Cornales > Nyssaceae > Nyssa > Nyssa sinensis. The sequence goes on from CM018032.1 coordinate 25,010,910, forward strand.
TCTGTACCATAGGCCAGTGAGAATGGAGTTTCAGAGGTGGGCGTTCTTCTGGTTGTTCTGTAGGACCAAAGAACTCCAGGGAGTTCTTCTGCCCACTTCCCTTTGGCCTTTTCCAACCTTTTCTTTAACCCGTCGAGGATCGTTCGGTTGGTGACCTCTGCTTGCCCATTTGCTTGCGGATGGCCTGGGGAGGCAAAGTGTTGCCTAATGTTGAGGTTTTCATAGAATTTCTTAAAGCCTTTACCCGTGAACTGTGTCCCATTGTCAGAGATAATCACACGTGGTATGCCGAACCTGCAAACAATATTTTTCTAGGTGAAGCTCTCAACTTTTTTTTTCTGTGATATGTGTTAGAGCTTCAGCTTCGGCCCACTTAGAGAAGTAGTCAATGGCTACCAGGAGGTATTTCCTATTGGGTGGTGCCTTTGGTAATGGACCCACGATGTCCATCCCCCACTGAGCAAAGGGCCACGGACTTGGAATCGGGATGAGCTCATGATGAGGTTGGTGTTGATATGGGGCAAACCTTTGGCATTTGTCGCACTTCTGGACATACTTCTTAGCCTGCCTTAGCATGCTAGGCCAGTAATATCCCTAAGACAGAGTTCGGTGAGCTATAGTTCTGCCCCCATTGTGATTCCCGCAAATTCCCTCGTGTATTTCAGCCAAGACATATTGTGATTCTTCTGGAGTCAAGCATTTAACAGAGGTTGAGAATACGACCTTCTGTAAAGCTTGTTGTTCAAGATCAGGTACCGAGCCGCTCTGATTCGAATTCTCCTGGCTTTGTTTTTGTCTTCTAGGAGGAGCCCGGATTGCAGGTACTGGAGGATTGGAGTCATCCAGTTCTAGGGATGTTCAACAATTTGAGCAACTTGGGCTTCCTCTATGCTAGGCCCTGGCTGATAGGAGATTTTTACTGTGGAGTTTGCTTCGAATTTTAGGTGGGACGCCATGTTAGCCAAAGCATCTGCTCTGCAATTCTGGCTTCTTCCAATTTTCTAGATAGTGAATGCCTGGAAGGAATGCTTCAAGTGGTTCACCAGTTCGGAGTACCGGAGCATCCTATCATCTTTAATGGCAAATTCTCCGAGGACTTGGCTTACCACCAGTTGGGAGTCTGAGAAGACTCTGAGGTTCTAAGCCTCACATTCCAAGGCAAGCTTCATGCCTAAGATTAGAGCTTCATATTCTGCTTCATTGTTGGAAGCTTTGAATCCCAGGCTGACTGTCACGACCCGAAACCCACCCTGTGGGGATCTCGCATCGCGACCGCCACCCTCAGGTCCGGGGACCCTTGGGCGAAGGCTCACATAGGCAGCGGTATCGAATGGATGTGCAACATACGTTTTGCGGAAGCGTGAAAAACTTTTTCTTTTCTTTTCTCATTTTTAAATTATGCACATCCGTCCGATACTGCCGCTCCATACATAGCATACATGGTTACACATTCAGAGTATAACAAACTTAAAGACTTCATACATTAATACAATACATATTCGGTTGCCCTGAGGGCTTATTACACATTCTTACATTGTCTACTAATACAAATGTACTACTAGTGTTCATAAGTTCTTCAAAAGAAACTACTTAACATATCCTTCCAAAAAAAAAAACAGCTAGACTCATCGCCATCGTCCTTAAGGCCCTGTCTGCTGAATCACCTGAAAGGGGGGTCCGAACAAAGTCCGAGTAAGCTAATCTAAGCTTGTGAGCAATTCCAGTGTTCGTCATGGGGTTTTCAATTAGCAGTGGTTTAGTACATAAGAGTTTGTAAAATAATCACCGCCAATTGTTCGTATACTTTGAATACAGAATATATGCATTCCTTAAATCATGTAGCTTTGAAACATTTAAAGCATTCAAGCTAAACTCATACTTTGTCAAATAGAGTATATAACTCAAAACATATGCATTTCGTAAAACAATAGCTTTGAAACATTTAAAGTATTCAAGCTATACTTATACTTCGTCAAATAGAGTATATAACTCAAAACATATGCATTTCGTAAAACAATAGCTTTGAAACATTTAAAGTATTCAAGCTATACTTATACTCATGAACTTCAAAACATATAACATAACATGTATTTCTTAAATAGAGTATATAAAACTCAAAACATATGTACATTGAAAATGAGGGTAAAACCTGCTTCCATTTTCAAATTATTTGTCATCTTATCACTTCCATTAGTGGAATCCGTTTCGAACCGGACTCCCATCTTACTTATAAATGGAGATATCTCATTTGTCTGGGGGATTAGATCCTGCTACCGGGCATTTGACAGTCAATTGAGTTCGTATGTAACCCAAAATCTTGTCACAGGGCAATTGAGTTCGTATGTAACCCAAAATCCTGTCTATGTGCTTATGCACCATTATCTTATAAAACATTTATCATGTAACTTTTGTCATAGATACTTTTCATAACTTCGTAAAATCTTCGTATACTTGAAATAAGCAAATTCAGGATATTTAACAATAATTGCATTTTAACTAGACATGCCGAAATATATTTGAAGGAAAAAATGTTGTGGGAAAAACCAATCACTGAGCATGTCACAATATAAAACAGAACAATTAAAAACTGAATCATGTAAATACTGAATTTGAAACTTCAAATACTTCATATCTTTGAACTTAAAACCTTTTCAAATCCATGGAGTTAAATCTCCAATTCAAACACAGGGTTACTCACCTTGATTCTTTAGGGTTAGTGCTAAAATGCGCTTTCCCACTTTCCTTATAGTTCCTAAGAACAATTCATAAATATCTCATCAACTTCACATTCATTGTAATATCATCTCGATATTCCTTAACTTATGCTTAAATCGTATTTGATCCTACAATGATTTCATAAATTCATATGTACTTAACATAACTCGTATTCTTAACCTATGACACAATTTAATGTGTTAGAAATTGAATTTATTTCAATTTGTACTCTTCTGGGAGCTCCATTAACTTTAATTTAAAGTTATTTATTTGACATGTTTACGTGTCGTGTCTTTTCGTATTTCGTTTCTCGTACATGCCTTAGTATTAGTACTTTGGCATTACTCTAATTTATAGTCATCTGATAGATGCTATTTGTAATACCCCGACCTAACGAAACATTTTAGCGAATAAGATTCTAAATAATAAGGTCGATTTCGAACCTCAACATATACTTTCACCTCGATTACCGACCTTTAATTATGATGATAAATTTTAGAGATGAAAAATGAGTGTTATGCTCAAATTAACAAGTGAGGAAAATAATAACAATAATAGTTCATACACACACAAATTGTGTATTATAGATTTGTAATTAAAAATAAGTAAGCCAATATACTAACATAAATATATATATGATGTATATGTGAGTCTTCATATATGTAGGTATACATATAATAAAGCCACGGCTGATGTGTATATATATATATATATATATATATATATATATATATACATAAGTAAATGCCAACTAGGTATATCAATATACCTACATATCTATGAAATTATAAATGAGTTAAAAAAAAAATAAATTAAAGTAATAGAGAAATTAGAAGAAAGGTGGGGGAATAAGTGGACATCATGCACTGATATAGCTGTTCTCCACATGATACATGTTGGTCGGTAGCCATGTGACCACAATCTAGGTGTGCACCATGCAACAATGGCTGACAATAGGTGGCAAGGCCATGTCTCCATAAGGCTGCATGCAACATACGTGTTGCTTAGGTTATCAACCTATAGATATATTGGAGTCTCTGAACATTGAACTTACAAAGAAATTAGAGACCTGGGAAGGAGATCTGGGGCGAAACAGAAAAGTGAGGAAGGAGAATTTTAGAGAGAAACCCACTGAACAGGTATCAATTTCATTTAAATTTCGTTGGATTATGTTTAGAATTAAAAGCATGCAATTGTAGGATTTTATTGTGTAGAATTTAAGCTTTGAATTGCAACACAAATGAATGAAAACCATCCAAAATTGAGTGAGAAAATCTGAGCTACAGTTGGAATAAAATTTTAAAACGTGGGTGTAGGTCTGAAATTAGTTGAACCAAACCTAGATTGGTGTCTTGGGCCTTAAAATAGACCTCATTAGGAGTCCTAAAACACTAGCCCGCGACCTCAAACCTAAAGGAACAGACCCCAAACAGTAAGTTGCAAGTCTCGGTCTCAAAATCCGACTTTCAGTTTTAGAGTTCTAAACTCATTTTTGAAAATAGGAATCACACCCCCATACTGTAAGGATCGTATAGCAACAAATCACACTAAAAATAGTTGCGGAATAAGGGTGTATTACCAAAATTATCAGTTCGGTTATCATGGTTTAAACCAAACATTTAGGTCATCTACGTAGCCTCAAATGAATGCTAAGATGATTTACATGATGCCAGGAATCACCTCAGCCAAAAACAGTGACAAATAATCGAGCAGAAATCTACTGAAATAGAAGAAATAAAACCCAGAAATTTAGGGCTACAGTAGGGTGAAACGGTGGGGAAGACGATGTACAGTTCGAATCACGGGTCGGACCTCGGGTCGGGTCCTGACCCGATGTTTAAATAAAGGGTTCGGGTTACCCGAAACTACGTCGTTTAACTAAGTAATATTTGAAATTCAAATTTAGGGCTGACGTCATCATGACGTCAGCACTACGTGTCAAACCGGCTGGTCCAATTAACATTGGACCGGTTCAGTTGAAACAGAACTAAACCGGTTGGTCCAGACCGACAGTTTGTATAATCACCCTTTGACCCCAGAACTTTTATGGAATTCCACTGTGGCCCACTTTAAAATAAATTAATATTAAATTAATAATATTTAAATAATAAAAAATTACAAAATTGCCCCTAGTCCTCAAACAAGTCAAACGGAGTCCGAATAAAGTAAACGAATAGTGGATTTTGACTATTTTGGACGTTCCGGACTCAATGGTGTGGTCCTGTTTTATGAGACGAGACTCCAAAAAAAAAATTAGGACATGTTAAGTACAAATTACCAAATTGCCCCTAATGCAGCCGATGTCCAAATAAGACAAGTTATTAGTGTATTCTTATTATCTTGGGCCTTCTGAGATCAACAGTGGGGCTCCGATTCATGAGACAAGACTCCGAAAAATATGACACGTGAAATGACCAAAATACCCCTAAGGTACCCGAAGCCAAATAAAAAGCTAAGAAGGTCTAAATTGACTTTCTTCGACGTTCTGGACTCAACGGTGAGGTCTGTATTATGAAATAAAGTACGAGAAAATATGATACGTCAATAAAATAAGGCTCACGATAAAACATTAGGACATAATACGATTTAAGCATAATTAGAAACATCAATAGGAGATATTTGAAGTACATTGAAGTTAATAGATTATTGTGAATGGTTTCTAGGAACTACAAAGGGAAGGGAACAACCAACTAATAGTGCAAACCCAAGAAATCAAGGTGAGTAACCCTGCATTTGAAGTGGAGATTTTAACTCCATGATTTAAATGATGTTTTAAACTTCAAAATATCTGAAGCATTGCATGTTTAAATTTCATATTTCATGATTCCAGTTTTGAAATATTCTGCTTCTATAATTCTCTTATGACATGTTCAGTAAATGATCTTTGTTACAGTTCTTTTTGAAAGTGTTTAACATGTCATCTGTTCTAAAATGTTATTTCAACTATGTGAAGATCCTATTATGAACATCATCATCTTTTAAATGCTCATAAAAGCATTTCTTGAAGAAGTCATGTTTAAATGCTCATAAAAGCATTTCTTGAAGAAGCTAACGTTTTGCAAGATAATAAAGATGCATAAGCATCTCCAGTTATTGAGCACCCTTCGGGTTCTCAATTCAGAATAATGCCCGGCAGCAGGATCTAATCCCCCAAGCAACGAGATCTCTCAGAAGTAAGACTAGGGTCTGGTTCAAAACGGATCCTTTAGTTAAAAAGTGAAAAGATGACAAATGATTTTCGAAAATGGAAGCAGGTTTTCACCCCCATTTTCACTGTGCATGTTTAATTGTTTGAAATGCATATATTCTATTTGAAGGAATGTTTAACTAGCTTGAATACTTTAAATGTTTCAAAGCTATCCGTTATGAAAAGTGCATGTACTCTGTGTTTAAAATGTACGAACAATTGGTAGTGTGCATTTTATAAACTCTCATGTGCGAAACCACTGCCAATTGAAAACCCATGACAGATGCAGAAATTACTCATTAGGCTTTTCGAAGCTCACCCCATTCCCTAAATTTTTTCAGGTAACGATGATGAATGGGAGCCTTGCTCCATTTGGGGATGACGACTAGTGACTTTAATATGATCAAGGACTTTTTGGAAGTACTAAGGACCCAGTAAATGGTTGAATTTTGAAGTGTAATGGGACAGATTTTGGGATGTACTAGATTTTTGGAAAATTATGTACTTAAGCCGAGAGGCAACCGGATATGTAATGTAAATAAAACTCTAAATTTTAGTATGCTCTGATTATTATTATTATGTATACCGCTATGAAGAGCGGCAGTACCGGATGGATGTGCGACAGATTTTAAAAAGAAAAGAAAAAGTTTTTTTTTTCACGCTTCCGCAAACACAGGCCGCACCGCCATCCGATATTGTTGCTTATGTCTCGCCTCGCCCAAAGGCTCCCGAGCCTGAAGGCGGCGGTCGCGATCCGAGATCCGCACAGGGTGGGTTTCGGGTCGTGACACTATTCATCAAATTTTATGTCTTTTTATTTTAGACATTTCTTTTGGTCGAATAGACTCTACCATTGAGTCCGGAGTATCCAAGAAATTCGGTTTAGGCTTTCCTAACATTTAATTCAGACAATTACATGTAAAATGGCAAAATGGTCATTTTATCGTTTTACGTGTCATATTTTTCTGTACTTCGTTTCGTAATTTGGACTCCATTTTTGAGTCTGGGATGTCAAAGAAAGTCAATTTAGACCTTCTCTGATTTCATTTTGGCTTTAGGGGTACCAGGGGTATTTTGGTCTTTTTACCCCTTTACGTGTCTTTATTTTTCGGGACCCCATTTCGGGTTGTGGACCTCACCATTGGACTCAGAAGGTCCAAGATAGTAAGAATACACTAATAACTTGTAAATTTTGGTCAAGGGGTATTTTGGTCATTTACCCCTTGCGTGTTTTTATTTTTCGGGTCCCGTCTCGTAAAACGGACCCCATTATTAGTCTCAGAATATCCGAAATAGTAAGGATACACTATTCATATGTTTAATTTGGACTTCGTTTGCTCTATTTATGCCACAAGGGCAAAATAGTAATTTAACCTCATTTATTAAATAATTAAATTAATTATTTAATTATTTTTCCAGGGGTCTAAATGCATAAATTTTCCCTCAGTTGGGCCTCAGCATAATTTTTCTGAAGCTCAGGGGTCAATCCGTGAATACTGAAAGTATTGGTTTATTTATTTTTAAATAAACTTGAAAACCAAAGGGTTTGGTTTTATATTAAGTGAACCGGTCTGGTTCAATTGTAACCCAACCGGTCTATCCGGTTTATTTACGTGTGGCTGACGTCATGATGACGTCAGCCTTAGCGTCCATTTAAATTAAACCAAATGCAAAACGCCGTCGTTCCATTTAATCGGTGGCAAGCCCAGAGGCTGCCACCTATCCGAGTTAACTCAGCCTTTATTTAACACCGAGTTGACCCGTCTTCTTCTTCCCCACGAGACCGACTGAAAACCCTAGTTGCAGTTTTCCATTTCCCTCTATTTCGTGGGTTTCTACTCAGCCAATCTCCACTGTTTCTAACCTAATCCATTTCTGGGACATTGGTTAAGTGTTTGGCATTCATTTTAGACTTTAAAATCTCTTCATATGTTCGGTTTTAAGCTCAATAATTCGAACTGTTAAACCCATGGTTCATGCTTATTTCTTAACCAAAATTCATGGGATTTCGTTTGTTATGATCCCCTCTTCATGGGGATTCATATCTCGTTCTTAAATATTGATTTAAACTGAGTTTTAAAGGGTTGGGTTTCAAACCCGTATTCTGCAACTCAACATTTGGAGGTTGCTCTAAGGTTCTGGAATCGCGTAGTGGTATTTTTGAAACCCTCTTGACCTCAGCTTGAGGTCTTGGTAGGTCAGAACCCATTTAATTTCACCCATTTCAGGCCTGTTCTTTTGAAGGTCATCCATGGCAGTTGTAATATCCCGACCCGGGATACCGGGTCACATGACACGTATCACGAGAAAAAGAAATTATATATATAATTAATTAATTATTAAATTAATTAATTAATTATAAGAAATGTATATGTATATATATATTGATTTAATGATATGTGCAAATGTTAAAAAGTAAAATGGAAAAAGTGTGAAAAGGTGTGTGTGTGTCGGCTGGTGTGTGTGTGTGTCTTGTATATATGTGTACATGTATATATATGTATATATTATATGTATAAATATCTTATGAAAATTTAATGCAAAGTTGAAAGAGAAAAAGCAAAAAATTAATGAGATGGAAAGTCTAGAGTAGGGCTATGAAATCAAAGAGAGAGAGAGAGAGAGAGAGAGGTCGGCTACTCTTGCTTTAAAAGCCAAAACATGCAAAGCATGTTGATCTCTCACGAAGAAACCAAAAGAAGAGGAAACTGAGGAGAAGAGAAGAAGGTTCAGAGCAAGAAAGAAGGAGAAAACAGTGTAGAAAAAAGGTAAACCCATAAACAATTAAAATTCTCTCTCTAGAAGTTTGATTTCATGTGAACTGTTTAGGGTTATTTTCATGCGTATAATGTATTATATGTGTTTAAGACTTGATTGAGCATGAAATTAGGCCATGAAAACGACTCACAAACATGAAATCCAGAGGAACCGCCATGGGAGGACCTTGCTTGAAGCAGGTCTGAACCCATGGCAACTAAACCAAAAATGGTACATCAAGGCTTCAAGAAGAAGCCATGAAGGTTATAAAAACATGCGACCGCGACCTAAAATCTCAAAAAATGACCCTCAAATGTTTAGTTGCAGGTTACGAGTTACACCCCAACCCTTTTAAAACTTAGTTTAAATTGATATTTGAGAACGAGATATGAATCCCCATGAAGAGGGGATCATAACAAACGAAACCCCATGCATTTTGGTTCAGAAATAAGCATGAACGAACAACTTACAGTTTGGATTATTCCATCCTAAACCGAACGTATGACGAGGTTTTAAAGCCTAAAATGAATGCCAAACCCTTAACCAATGTTCTAGTAATGGATTAGGGTAGAAACAGTGAGAAACGATTCAGTAGAACGTCACGAAATAGAAAGAAAAGGGAAACTGCAACTAGGGTTTTCAGTCGGTCGAAGTGGGGAAGAAGAAGACGGGTCAACTCGGCCTTTGAATGAGACTGAGTCGACTCGGACAGGTGGCAGCCTCTGGGCTTGCCACCGATTAAATGCAACGATGCCGTTTTGAGTGTCGGGTTAAATTAAATAAGATCTAGGGCTGACGTCATCATGATGACGTCAGCCACATGTAAGCAGACCGGCTAAACCGGTTGGTTTGCAACTGAACCGGACTGGTTCATTTAAAACTGGACCGAACCCTTTGGTTTTTAATTTATTTTAAAAATAAAATAAACCAAACCTTTGGTTATTTACGGATTGACCCCAACTGTTTTGGGAAATTCTACTGAGGCCCAACTGATGAAGATTTTATGCATTTAGACCCCTGAAAAAAATAATTAAATAATTAAATAATTAATTTAATTATTTAATAAATGAGGTTAAATTACTATTTTGCCCTTGTGGCATAAATAGAGCAAACGAAGTCCAAATTAAACATATGAATAGTGTAATTTTACTATTTTGGACATTCTGTGACTAATGGTAGGGTCCGTTTTACGAGACGGGGCCCGAAAAAATAAAACACGCAAGGGGTAAATGACCAAAATACCCTTTGACCAAAATTAACAAGTTATTAGTGTATTCTTACTATCTTGGACCTTCTGAGTCCAATGGTGAGGTCCACAACACGAAATGGAGTCCCGAAAAATAAAGACACGTAAAGGGGTAAAAAGACCAAAATACCCCTGGTACCCCTAAAGCCAAAATGAAATCAGAGAAGGTCTAAATTGACTTTCTTTGACATCCCGGACTCAAAAATGGAGTCCAAATTACGAAACGAAGTACAGAAAAAAATATGACACGTAAAACGGTAAATGACCATTCTGCCCCTTTACATGTAATAGTCCGAATTAAATGTTAGAAAAGCCTAAACTGACTTTCTTCGACACCCCGGACTCAATGGTGGAGTCTATTTGACCCAAAGAAATGTCAAAAATAAAAAGACATAAAATTTGATAAATAGAATCTGTCAGATGACTTAAATGTAAGAAATGCCAAAGTACTAATCTACGGCACATACGAGAACATGAATTACGAAAATACACGACACGTAAATATGCCAAATAAATAACTTTAAATTAAAGTTAATGGAACTCCCAGAAGAGTATGATTATAGAAATCTGTTTTCTTGACACGGTAAATTGTGTTTTTAAACAGAGAATTTAATAAACACAAAAATGAGCCAAGAACGAGAAGTTACTCCTATGATGACGAGGGCACAACTAGCAAAGGATCCCAAACAGAAGGTTTTCCGGGAGAAACTAGAAAAACATCTCCAGCTGATTCAAAATCGCATTCGGATTTCCAAAACGAACGAAGTGTACTGTGTTAGCCCCTTTATTTACAAGACTATAACTAAGGAGAAACTAGCAGCGAAACAGCTTAAGAAACAGGAGGATACGGAAACGTTGCAAGAATGGCTTCAAAGGTTAAAGAAAGCCAAGGGAAAAGCGCCCAAATAGAGCAGGACTAGAAGTACAATGTGAGTAACCCTATGTTTGAATTTGAGATTTAACTCCATGGATTTGAAAAAGTTTTAAGTTCAAAGATGTGAAGTATTTGAAGTTTCAAATTCAGTATTTACATGATGCAGCTTTTAAATTGTACTGTTTTATAACTCTATATGACATGCTCAGTGATTGGTATTTATCATAGTTCTCTTAAAACATATTTCAGCATGTCTAAAGTTTTAAATGCCAAATTATGTTAAATATCCTGAATTTGATAGTTACAAGTATTTGAAGTTCTATTGTAGAAATTATACATTTCATGTTTTAAATATTCATGAAAGTATCTATTAAAGAAGTTATGTGATAAATGTTTTACAAGATAAACGGTACTAAGTACCACCCCATGTGACGTTGAAATCCTTCGGGATTCAACAGTAAATGCCCGGTAGCAGGATCTAATCCCCCAGGCAAATGAGATCGGCAGTATTGGCAGTAAAATAGGAGTCTGGTTCGAAACAGATTCCACCTAATAAAAGAGAAAAGATAACAAAGTGATTTTGGAAATGAAGCAGGTTTTACCCTCATTTTCAAATACATAATTATGTGATTTAAAGTTTATATACTTTATCTGATGAAGTACAAGTCCTGCTTGGATATCTTAAATGTTTTCAAGCTATTTGAAATGCATATGTTTTGAGTTATATACTCTATTTATCGAAGTATAAGTATAGCTTGAATACTTAAAATGTTTCAAAGCTATTTGTTTTAAGAATGCATGTACTTTGTATTCTAAATTGTATAAGCAATTGGCAGTGAATGTTTTACAACTCTTATGTACTAAAAACCACTGCTAATTGAAAACCCCATGACGAACACTGGAATTGCTCACAAGCTTAGATTAGCTTACCCGAACTTTGTTCGGACCCCCCTTTCAGGTGATGCAGCAGACAGGGTCTTAAGGACTACAACGATGAGTCTAGCTGTTTTTGGAAGGATCTGTTAAGTAGTTTCTTTTGAAGAACTTATGAACACTAGTAGTATATTTGTATTAGTAAACAATGTAAGGATGTGTAATAAGCCCTCAGGGCAATCGAATATGTACTGTATTAATGTATGAAGTCTTTAAGTTTTGTTATACTCTGAATGTGTAACCATGTATGCTATGTATGGAAACAGCAGTATCGGACGGATGTGCCTAATTTAAAAATGAGAAAAGAAAAAGAAAAAGTTTTTCATGCTTTCGCAATCATGTGTAGCACATCTATTCGATACCGCTGCAGATGCGAGCCTTGTCTCGGGGCCTTCGGGTCTCGGGGCGGCGGTCGCGATCCGGTAATCCGCACGGGGTGGATTTCGGGTCGTGACAGCAGTCGTTCTTGGGTTGGTCATTTTTCAGTGTTTTTAAAGCCTAAAATCATGCTTGACATGCTTATAAACATATATCTATCATCATATGTGTGTATATAATTTAAAAACAGTTTCTAATACATCATAATTCTAGAGAGAGAAACATGTAATTTTTGCACATCTCTTACCTTTTGCTACGGTTTTCACCTTCTTCTACCTCTGGTTCTTCCTCAATTCTCCCTCTCTACTTTCTTAAGTGGTCAATCATGCAAGACATGCATTGGTTTCTTTTTAAAGAAGAAACCGACCCTTCTCTCTCTTCATTTTCTCTCTCTACTGTTCTCTCTCTCTTCTTTCTGATTTGTAGCCCTACACTAGACCTCCCATCTCATAAATTTTACTTTTCTCTTTCAGCTTTCTCTTTGATTTTTGCAAGATATTTGTATATATATATACATATAATATAACACACACACACACTAACACATGGAGACACACACACTAGCCGACACACACACACACACTGCACTGTTCACACACTGTTCACATATGTATATATATTATATATATATATCCTTCCTTGTGTACATGTATTTATATATATACATATTTATACACACTTGATAATATACACACACAATACACCATAATGCGTGTTTATTTAAATTTAATTTTAACAATTAAATATATTCTAATAAATTAAATTGATTAATTATTTAATTAATCAATTTTTCTCTTTAGTGTAAAAACCTTTACACAACTTTTTCGTTGTCTCGTAATGCGTGTCATATGACCCGGTATCCCGGGTCGGGATATTACACTGACTACTTTTTCTTACGTGAGCCCATCAGGGGACTGTAGTACCAGGCCTACTCCCGAACCTTGATCGGTTGACGATCCATCGATGTAGAGCAGCCAGGTCCCCGAGGTTTCGATAAGTTGTGCCTTGTCTTGGAGTGCCGGGGAGAACTCGGCAACAAAATCAGCTAAGGCCTGCCCTTTGATGAAATTTTGAGGTACATATGATATGTCGAATTCCTCTAGCTCCACAGACCACTTCACTAATCTTCCCGATACCTCAAGTTTCCTCAGTATTGACTTCAGAGGATAGGCAGTTGGGATCTCGATTGGATGGGCTTGGAAATAAGGTCGGAGCTTTCAAGCTGATATGACCAAGGCATAGGCCAGCTTTTCTACTTCTGGATATCTATTTTCTGCGTCAAGTAGTGCCCTACTGACGTAAAATATAGGTCTCTGTACTCCTATGTCCTGTCTGACTAATGCGGAGGTGACCGCGTTTTCAAAAACTGCAAGGTACAAGAGTAGCTTTTCTCCCTGTACTGGTTTTGACAGGAGCTCTAGAGAGGCTAGATACTCCTTTAGTTCTTGAAAGGATTTCTCGCATTCTTCGGTCCACTGCAAAGCTTTGTTGCCCTTCAGAGCTTTGAAGAAAGGTAGGCAGCGATCAGTGGATTTGGAGATAAATCTGCTTAGTGCCGCAACTCTGTCGTTCAGTGCCTGAATATCTTTTTTGGTTTTTGGTGACTTCAGTCCAATCAGAGCTTGGATCTGAGTGGGGTCTGCTTTGATACCCCTCTGAGAGACAATGTATCCCAAGAATTTTCCCTTCGTAACCCCGAAGGTACATTTCGAGGGGTTGAGATTCATCCTGTGCTGTCTGAGGATATCGAAGGTCTGGGCTAAGTGCTGGAGGTGACTACCTTTCTTCAGACTCTTGACCAGCATGTCGTTGATGTATACCTCCATGGTGCTGCCGAGCAGTGGGCTGAACATCTTGTTCACCAACCGCTGATAAGTGGCTCCAGCGTTCTTTAAACCGAAAGGCATTACTCTGTAGCAGTAGAGCCCTCGTTCGGTTATGAAGGTTGTCTTCTCTTGGTCTAGAGTGTCACGCCCCGAATTTCTACAAACCCGAGGCGCGACTGACGAGACAGAAATAAAATAAATAAAAGGACAAAAGTAATCGAATTCACTAAACATGCGTCCATTCTCATCAATACATAAAATAATATACAATACATCGTTCATCGGCCATTCGGGCTTAAGCCCTTACATAACAAAATACAAGTCTCATGGATCACAAATATGTATCCCGTGCTTCGCCCTATCAGGGCATCACAGAGTCTTAAGTGGCTGGAGGATCCTCATCTGAAAAATGTTGCCCACGAATGGGTCAGCACAACTGCTGGTATGATGAAATGCTCATGCCAGAAATAAAGCTAAGGCGTGGCATGTGCAAAGTGTACATTTATTTCTAAATGACATTCAAGCATCGCAGTAATATATATATGAATAGTATGCGTGACACACCCATGCACAACTCTATGCCACACCCATGTCTCGTTTACGGGTACTCCCCGATGGCTACGGAGTACCAATGCAATGGCCAATTTTGGGTTTTTCACCACAGGATCTACACCCTCATAATGCAAAGCACCACGTGCTTACCCACGCCATGTTCTCAAAGGATTCATCATATGCCAATATGCCAATGCAATCTCAATGAACATGGATCTCAATAATATAACATGCTCTGACAATAATAAGTAAATCACCAGTCAGTTTCATATACATGCATATCTCATGTGTTCATACATCATAATTCATGTTCTTCACTTTATTAAACTTGCAAGTAACACATAACATGTGAACAACCAATTCCAAATAATCAGGTAAACACATTATAAATAAACACATACAGCATCTCAGTCATTCACAGATATTCCTAACTTAACTTCATTTCTAACACTAGCAAAACACCATACCTGAAGGGTCAGTCACAACCCTAAGAAGATCGTGCACTATATGTAACTGAACCGGCGGATGAAAATGCAGGAGATCAGATCGCCCCCTCCTGTCCTGTCAGTGTCCCTAAAAGTAGAAATTACAACTCAGTCTATTGTTATTTGAATTTATGCTATTCATCAAATTTTATGTCTTTGATTCATAAGTTTCTATTCTGCTAAATTAAGCTCTACCATTGGTTCTAGGACGTTGAAGAAAATAAGTTTAGGTTCTCGTAGAACTCAATTCGGACACCGGGGTTCAAAAGGGCAAAACAGTCATTTTGTACTTTACACGTGTCCTTACATTTCGTGACCTCTTTTCACAAACCAGACTCCACGGTTGAATCCGGAATGTTCGAGATAATAAAGTTTCACTATTTTTTTACCTAATTCGGAGTTCGTTTGACTGTGTTTCAATTCAGGGGCATTTTGGTAATTTTAAAGGTTACTACGGGTCTTTTAATTTTTGGGACCCCGTCTCGTAAAACGGACCTCACCATTGGTCTCAGAATGGTCGAGATAGTCAAAATACACTAATGACTTGTCCCATTTGGACTCCGGAATATTTTTGAATATTTAATTAATTAAATTAATTTAATTAAATAATTAATTAATTAATTTAATTAATATTTTATTAATAATTTAATCAGGTGGGTCAAAGTGTAATTTCCAACAGTTGGGGGGTCAATTTGTAATTTCTGAAAGTTCTGGGTTAAGGTTCAATTTTCAAAAGGTTCAAGGTTCAAATTGAAATTAGTTTAATTTGCTATTCTCAATCAGGTTAACCAAACAGGGGCTAATCCGAGAACAGGGATAGGATATCCCTGTTTCAATTTAATTCCAATTTCCTAATTTCTTATCCTTGTAACCAAACGGGCCAAATCTTATTTTAATTTAAAACAGTAGGCCGACACGTGGTAGGGGCGGACCAGCCCCGCCCGACCCGGATCCGGATCCGACCCGGTCACCCCATCTTCTTCCCCGATTTTCTGGTAGGGCAACAGTAGGTTTCCGGCGCCTTCTCCGGCGCCGGCGACCGATCTCCGGGGAGATTTTCGGGGTTTTAAAATGCGGTCCTTTCTATTTTTTTCCAAGGATTCCATATACGGGCTTGGTTTTGGGTTTAGATCTTTGGATTCTCACGAAATAGAGGGTCAACCTCTCGGTCAAACCTCCGGCCAACTCACTCTCCTCTATTTTCACGCTTATTTTTCCACTGTTTTTCATTCTTTATTTTTCCATTCTCTTTCTGCACTTCGTAGGGTTTCTTTAGGATCTTTTAAAGGGAGTTTTACACATAAAATGATAAGGTTCAACCTCCATGGTCGAAACCTGCAACTAGGGTTTTCTCCCTAGTTTCTCAACCATTTCTTCTCATTCTTTTTGCAAAATAATCCCTACATTATGCTCTCTAAGATCCTACAATCTAAATCAATTAAAATGCTTTAAAAAAAATTGAAACAGAAGTAGCCCACTTACCAATGATTTCGGCTTTTCCCCTTTTGGTTTGCTTCCCTTCTCCTTCTGTTCCTCTTGGTCACTTCTGCTTCTTCAGGACTTTCTCTCCCTTGCTCTCAATCTTTTCTTCCTTCTCTTTTCTTCTCCAACCAAGACTAACTCCCTTTTTCTCTTCACTTTCTCTCTCTATATCTCTCTCTCTCTCTAACCCTCACGACAGATCTGCCCCTCCCCACTCTCTTCACTCATGTATACCTACAAAACCCCACTCATGCACTCACCTAACCTATCACATCCCGAACCCCACCCTACGCGGATGTCGAGGACGTGACTGCCAGTCGGTCGCGACGCGACCAACCAAAGGCAAATTCTGAACTTTCCGACGAATTGCACTCCAACTGTAGGGTCAGATGCAGCGGAATTTAAAACTTTTTCTTTGTGTCACGGGAATGCAACTCAATTATCCATCATAAGAATATGTATCACAGAGCAAGACTAATTCCAATCAGTCAACAATTCTAATCTCAGAGCATATCTAAAATCAAGCATATAACAACATAGCAGATCTAATATCTCTAGAGTACCATTTAGTTCTATGAGCCATGTTCCAATATCTAGTGCATGTCAATCAAGTCAGTCGTATCATATTACTTACCTGGATATACGGATTCGATTCACAAGAATGTAAGTCTCTACAAATCAGTGCCATCTGATCCTTATTTGCAATGCCACTTGGCCTATTCACGTTATGTCATAGTACCTTCTAATCCAATGGAGGTAATTCCTGAAAAATGTCAGAATAATGGGGTGAGCTTAAATAAGCCCAATGAGTAACACAGATTCCCTATCATGGGTTTCAAAACCAGTTTTGTGCTTCCAAGGCACGTGGATAATTTAATCATTTCAAAATAACAATTTTCTAAATCCATTTCATAAGCAGTCTAGTACAATGGAACAAGATTGCACAAACAGTACAAACGAATCGGAACATAACATAACCAATCGGACCAAAACAATAACCATTGCCAATATATCGATCAAGACACAGACACTTCATTAACGGAACGAATCACAGCTGAGACTGAGTGGGAACAATAAGTCAACCAAGACAGAGGCATATCCTTAACGGCTAAAACATAGCGGATCTGAACAAGACATCAATCAAGACGAAGGCATACTTTCAATAGCTAGAACATAACGGAACTGAACAAAAACAATATACTAATCAAGACACAAGTACATCATGAACGGAACGAAACATAACGGAGCTGAGTAGAAACGATATAACAATCAAGTCGGAGACATATCACTAGCGGAACGAATCATGACCGAACTGAACAACGTTTTAATCAAGACAGGGGCATGTCATCACGGGTAGAACGTAACGGAACTGAACAATACATCAATCCAAACAGACCTATTATCGACCGGCGGTACACAACGGAATCGAACGTATCAATCAGGGACATAGACATAGCATTAACGGATAACACATAACCGAACTGAACGGAATTCCTAATTCAAAGGACACAATCACATCGTGTGAAATGTAGTGCAAGGGGCCTACATTAAGTACGTACATTTAAACAATATAGTATTTAGACAGCATACTATACAAGTAGTACGGTACGACAAAATATCATTCTTTGCCTATATCACATGGTTAGTTTAATCATTTCGGGAATAATGGTTCAATACATCCATTTATCTCAACAGTTCAAAACAGGCAAAACAGTACGGGATGCTAGCACAGGGATCAGGAATATAGTCAAGTATTTAAAAAGACTAAAACCATGTCATAAGTGATATAGTACGAAAAGCATGCATTTAAATAATTGCACTTAAATAATTGCATTCAAAACAGATCAGTAAATCAAGGGACAGTATCAAAACAGTGTCAGAAGTTACTCACAAACTTTTAGGTTTATCTCCTTGCGCAAATAATCTGACAACCTCCAAACATTGTTTCAGGCACATCCTTGTACATCCTGAATAATCATCATTAATCATAGATAGATCAGAATTCATCCATTCAGGTCTTATTCGTCATCTTAGGTGTCTATCGGATTACCTAAGATAGCCTAGTAGCCTATCGCCCTTCCATTGGGTCTCACCCGAGGCTATTTCATTCTTTAATTAGGCTTAGCAATTATTAGGATTATATCCTAAGTCATTTAGACTTCAATTGTTATCAGTCAGGCACTCATTCAACCTTAGGGGCAAAATGGTAATTTTACCATTCTTGTCCCGGACCCTGTCGTGGTCTTCGAAATAGTCTTTATATCTTAAGTACAAAGTTCTACGTCCTTTGGGCTCCAATCGGTATTAGCTAGGTTCTCATTTTAACCATAGGGGCAAAATGGTAATTTTGCCATTCTTATCCCGGACCCTGTTATGGTCCTCAGAATATCCCATATATCGTATATATGAAGTTTTAAGTCTTTTAGACTTTAATCGGTATCAGTTGGGTACTTATTTAGTCTTAGGGGCAAAATGGTAATTTTTTCATTTTTGCCCGGGACCCTATCATGGTCCTCAGAACGTCCCATATATCTCATGTATAAATTTGTAAGTCCCTTGGACTTCATTTGGTATCTGCTTTAGATCGTCGGGACACATCGGTCATTTCTCGTTTTACGCGTTGACTGTCTCGGAGTCTTATTTAGCCTTTCAGTGTTCATAATTATGCCTATGATAATTTATCAGATCAGTTTGACCTTTATTCGACCTCTACTTTGCACTTACAGTGCTCAGGGGTATTTTGGTCATTTTACGTTTTGTGTAATTCTGATCCCGATTCGTCATCTAATCAACTATACAGTCTCACCAGTGTCGGAGCTCCTACCGGTATCAGTTTCGTCTCAATCGGACGTTGTTTAGGTCTCGTACGGTATCAGGGGTAATTTGGTAATTTCATGTGTCGTATTTTTCGGCACGTCAGTTCATAAAATGGACCTCACCATTGGGTCCAGAGTGTCCAACATAGTGAAATTGGACTATCTGTTATGTTTAATCGGCCTTGGGTATCATTAGGGCAATTCGGTCATTTACACCTACGTGTCTGTATTTTTCGGGACCTCAGTTCATTAAACGGACCTCACCGTTGAGTCCAGAATGCCCGAGATAGTTAAAATAGGCTATCTGATATTTTTATTTGGGTCTGGGTACCATCAGGGGCAGTTCGGTCATTTATCACTTACGGGTCTGTATTTTTCGGGACTGTATTTCCAAAATCGGACTGTACCATTGAGTCCAGAATATTTGAAATAGTGAAAATACACTATTTATTTACTTAATTTGGACTCCGTTTGACATATTTAATGTCTAGGGGTAAAATTGTAATTTTACCTATTTAATAAAATAATTAAATAATTATTTTATTATTTAACTAATTTATTCAGGGCTTCAATGAAGAAATTTTCCAAAGTCTGGGCCACTGTGTAATTCTTTAAAACAGTGGGGGACAAATCCGTAATTTCAGAAGACTTCAGGGTTTAAAATGTAATTTCATAAAATTAAGGGTTCAGGCCGTCCGGTTCTAGGGTTCAGGTGGCTGAACCGGTTCAAAACACTTAAAATCAACTGGTTCACTAACCTTTGGAAAACCGGAATAGCATATTCCAGTTATCCCCTAATTGGCCTTTATCCACGTTCAGGTTATGCCCAAACCAAATTCCCAATTTTCGGATTTATTAACCGTGTTGCCAAACAGTCGGATTTCAATTTAAAATCAAAACAGTAAACCTTAAACGGTGCCGTTCCAATTAATTCGGTGGCATCCCTCTTCGCTCAACACGTGTCCGAGTTGGCCCGGTTGACTCGGCTCAAGGCAGCGAGTCAACTCGGTCGTCTTTTTCATCAAATTACCCTCGGTTGCCCTAGTTTCTGCAGATTTCTTCTTCCAATTTCGTGCTATTTCAAGCACGGTTTTCAACCTGTTTTGATCCCAACCGGTCTCTGGAAGCCATGCCAACATTTTGGCATCCATAAATCAACAAGAGGTCAACTAAAAGGGTGGGAATAAGCCACGATAACCGAACCTGCAAGTCAACAATACATGCTCATTCCTCAACCGTTTTCAACACGGTTTGTTGCTACATGATCCCTATGACATGTAGTTTCATCCCCCATTCAACAAAATCGGTTTAAAGCATTCAAACCCAAGATGGTATTTCACACCCGAACCTGCAACTAATTTTTTGAGGGTGTTGCATTGGGTTTTAGGGTCGCGGGTTGGTGGTTTTACGGTCCTTAGGATGTCTAGTTCAAGACCCGAGACACCATTTTAGGTTTTGTTCAACTTAATTCAGACCTGCTATATAACATTTCAGAATTTAATTCACTGTAACTTTAAAGTTCTCACTCGATTTTAAATGGATTTCACTCATTTCAGTTGCAATCAAAAGCTGATAATATGTAGATTGGAACTGTGTATTTTCATGCATTTAAATCAAAATGATTTGAACAGAATTTGACTCACGAACTTACCTGTACAGTGAGTTTTCTTTCCTCCATTTCTGTTTTCCTTCAGTTCCACTTCCGAGACCAGTTCCTTAACTGCTTTCTCACTTTGGCAGCCCTCTTCCGAGCACACAGGCAGTTTAGTTTTGGTTTCCTTTCCTCCCCACCCAATACACACAAGGCCCATATATGTATGAGATATATATATATATATATATACACACACACTTCTACAAATATATCTCTAGGTGTATATATGTATATATATCAGAGGTTCAGTGGGGCTTAGGGCTGATGTGGGCTGAGGGAAACCATCATATGGGGTTTGCATGTAACCTCATTGGTCCAATTTGAGGTGGGGCTTGGTTAACTCAGGAATATATACAATTAAGCTGTATATATATGCACAAAGGTGCTGGTGGCCACTTGGTTTAATTTTTGGATGGAATTCATTCTCTCCATAGGTCAAGGGTTCAATTCCCCTTGACCACCAATTTGGCCATTTTTCACCATTTTGGGCTAAGGCCCTGTTTGGCTGCGCATTAATTCAGTTTCTGATGTTTGCCTCATAACTTTCATTCCGTAACTCCTTTTTCGGTGCGGTTTCTTCCGGTCAGTTTCTATTTCAGTCTTCTTCAGTGTCAGAGGTTCCGTGTCATTTATTATTTATCTCGGATTTTCGTAGTTAACTAATTCGGGTTCTGTTAATGTTAAATTGACATTATTTCACCTAATTAATTGGTAATTAGGTTCGGGTATTATACCCTATTCCCGAACATGTTTAATCATTCTATTGGTCTAGTGTGACCACCGAGAGATTAGGGTTAATTCCCTTGATTATTCTCTGAGCCGATATTAACTAATAATTAATATTTAATTATTAATTATACAGGATCGGGGTGTTACATCCTACCCCTCTTCAGAAAAGTTTTGTCCTCAAAACTTGGTTGGTCATATCTAGGAGATTCTGTCATCATAACCTCCCCTTTTCATTTGTCTCTCGGACCGCCGTATCATTCGGGATACTATTTTCCTATCAAAAGATATTTTGTATCAGTTCCATACAGACTCCATATCAAATACAGATATTCCCATTCGGTCAGACTTTACAGTCACAATCGTATAATCTCTTCAAGATTCAATTATCAGACCTATCTCCTATCAGATCAATCGGGTAGTCATCCTCAAATAAGTGGAAATCCTCCACTAGGATCATTTAATCACATGTGATCCCTCAAGTGATTCACTTGCTATCCATAATTACAAGTGTCAATGTCGGAGTCAACAGACCTACTGTCATTTCCTTTCGGTTGCTACGTCCATAATTATTCGTATGGACATGTCTTTAAGTATCATGAGTCTACAACCTTAAATTACACCAGTTCATATCAGACCCAGAAAATCCCCAGTCCTCAGATGCCTTAGAATTACAGGCCTATCATCTCCTATCAAGACTTCCACAATTTCACGTCAGGTCTTCAAAAGTGGAACTTAATATCTATGGCTCAGGTACTCTATAGTCCTCAATCCATAACCTAATGCTCTGATATTGCTCTGTGATACTAGTTGATTTCAAAACTTTACCAACCTCAGTTATGATAATCTTAATTATCTCTCAACATTTGCTCTGATACCACCTCTGTCAC
Organism: Nyssa sinensis; assembly: GCA_008638375.1. Taxonomy (NCBI): domain Eukaryota; kingdom Viridiplantae; phylum Streptophyta; class Magnoliopsida; order Cornales; family Nyssaceae; genus Nyssa; species Nyssa sinensis. Next base: position 25,033,431 of record CM018032.1, read on the forward strand.
ATCCCGAACCCCACCCTACGCGGATGTCGAGGACGTGACTGCCAGTCGGTCGCGACGCGACCAACCAAAGGCAAATTCTGAACTTTCCGACGAATTGCACTCCAACTGTAGGGTCAGATGCAGCGGAATTTAAAACTTTTTCTTTGTGTCACGGGAATGCAACTCAATTATCCATCATAAGAATATGTATCACAGAGCAAGACTAATTCCAATCAGTCAACAATTCTAATCTCAGAGCATATCTAAAATCAAGCATATAACAACATAGCAGATCTAATATCTCTAGAGTACCATTTAGTTCCATGAGCCATGTTCCAATATCTAGTGCATGTCAATCAAGTCAGTCGTATCATATTACTTACCTGGATATACGGATTCGATTCACAAGAATGTAAGTCTCTACAAATCAGTGCCATCTGATCCTTATTTGCAATGCCACTTGGCCTATTCACGTTATGTCATAGTACCTTCTAATCCAATGGAGGTAATTCCTGAAAAATGTCAGAATAATGGGGTGAGCTTAAATAAGCCCAATGAGTAACACAGATTCCCTATCATGGGTTTCAAAACCAGTTTTGTGCTTCCAAGGCACGTGGATAATTTAATCATTTCAAAATAACAATTTTCTAAATCCATTTCATAAGCAGTCTAGTACAATGGAACAAGATTGCACAAACAGTACAAACGAATCGGAACATAACATAACCAATCGGACCAAAACAATAACCATTGCCAATATATCGATCAAGACACAGACACTTCATTAACGGAACGAATCACAGCTGAGACTGAGTGGGAACAATAAGTCAACCAAGACAGAGGCATATCCTCAACGGCTAAAACATAGCGGATCTGAACAAGACATCAATCAAGACGAAGGCATACTTTCAATAGCTAGAACATAACGGAACTGAACAAAAACAATATACTAATCAAGACACAAGTACATCATGAACGGAACGAAACATAACGGAGCTGAGTAGAAACGATATAACAATCAAGTCGGAGACATATCACTAGCGGAACGAATCATGACCGAACTGAACAACGTTTTAATCAAGACAGGGGCATGTCATCACGGGTAGAACGTAACGGAACTGAACAATACATCAATCCAAACAGACCTATTATCGACCGGCGGTACACAACGGAATCGAACGTATCAATCAGGGACATAGACATAGCATTAACGGATAACACATAACCGAACTGAACGGAATTCCTAATTCAAAGGACACAATCACATCGTGTGAAATGTAGTGCAAGGGGCCTACATTAAGTACGTACATTTAAACAATATAGTATTTAGACAGCATACTATACAAGTAGTACGGTACGACAAAATATCGTTCTTTGCCTATATCACATGGTTAGTTTAATCATTTCGGGAATAATGGTTCAATACATCCATTTATCTCAACAGTTCAAAACAGGCAAAACAGTACGGGATGCTAGCACAGGGATCAGGAATATAGTCAAGTATTTAAAAAGACTAAAACCATGTCATAAGTGATATAGTACGAAAAGCATGCATTTAAATAATTGCACTTAAATAATTGCATTCAAAACAGATCAGTAAATCAAGGGACAGTATCAAAACAGTGTCAGAAGTTACTCACAAACTTTTAGGTTTATCTCCTTGCGCAAATAATCTGACAACCTCCAAACATTGTTTCAGGCACATCCTTGTACATCCTGAATAATCATCATTAATCATAGATAGATCAGAATTCATCCATTCAGGTCTTATTCGTCATCTTAGGTGTCTATCGGATTACCTAAGATAGCCTAGTAGCCTATCGCCCTTCCATTGGGTCTCACCCGAGGCTATTTCATTCTTTAATTAGGCTTAGCAATTATTAGGATTATATCCTAAGTCATTTAGACTTCAATTGTTATCAGTCAGGCACTCATTCAACCTTAGGGGCAAAATGGTAATTTTACCATTCTTGTCCCGGACCCTGTCGTGGTCTTCGAAATAGTCTTTATATCTTAAGTACAAAGTTCTACGTCCTTTGGGCTCCAATCGGTATTAGCTAGGTTCTCATTTTAACCATAGGGGCAAAATGGTAATTTTTCCATTCTTATCCCGGACCCTGTTATGGTCCTCAGAATATCCCATATATCGTATATATGAAGTTTTAAGTCTTTTAGACTTTAATCGGTATCAGTTGGGTACTTATTTAGTCTTAGGGGCAAAATGGTAATTTTGTCATTTTTGCCCGGGACCCTATCATGGTCCTCAGAACGTCCCATATATCTCATGTATAAATTTGTAAGTCCCTTGGACTTCATTTGGTATCTGCTTTAGATCGTCGGGACACATCGGTCATTTCTCGTTTTACGCGTTGACTGTCTCGGAGTCTTATTTAGCCTTTCAGTGTTCATAATTATGCCTATGATAATTTATCAGATCAGTTTGACCTTTATTCGACCTCTACTTTGCACTTACAGTGCTCAGGGGTATTTTGGTCATTTTACGTTTTGTGTAATTCTGATCCCGATTCGTCATCTAATCAACTATACAGTCTCACCAGTGTCGGAGCTCCTACCGGTATCAGTTTCGTCTCAATCGGACGTTGTTTAGGTCTCGTACGGTATCAGGGGTAATTTGGTAATTTCATGTGTCGTATTTTTCGGCACGTCAGTTCATAAAATGGACCTCACCATTGGGTCCAGAGTGTCCAACATAGTGAAATTGGACTATCTGTTATGTTTAATCGGCCTTGGGTATCATTAGGGCAATTCGGTCATTTACACCTACGTGTCTGTATTTTTCGGGACCTCAGTTCATTAAACGGACCTCACCGTTGAGTCCAGAATGCCCGAGATAGTTAAAATAGGCTATCTGATATTTTTATTTGGGTCTGGGTACCATCAGGGGCAGTTCGGTCATTTATCACTTACGGGTCTGTATTTTTCGGGACTGTATTTCCAAAATCGGACTGTACCATTGAGTCCAGAATATTTGAAATAGTGAAAATACACTATTTATTTACTTAATTTGGACTCCGTTTGACATATTTAATGTCTAGGGGTAAAATTGTAATTTTACCTATTTAATAAAATAATTAAATAATTATTTTATTATTTAACTAATTTATTCAGGGCTTCAATGAAGAAATTTTCCAAAGTCTGGGCCACTGTGTAATTCTTTAAAACAGTGGGGGACAAATCCGTAATTTCAGAAGACTTCAGGGTTTAAAATGTAATTTCATAAAATTAAGGGTTCAGGCCGTCCGGTTCTAGGGTTCAGGTGGCTGAACCGGTTCAAAACACTTAAAATCAACTGGTTCACTAACCTTTGGAAAACCGGAATAGCATATTCCAGTTATCCCCTAATTGGCCTTTATCCACGTTCAGGTTATGCCCAAACCAAATTCCCAATTTTCGGATTTATTAACCGTGTTGCCAAACAGTCGGATTTCAATTTAAAATCAAAACAGTAAACCTTAAACGGTGCCGTTCCAATTAATTCGGTGGCATCCCTCTTCGCTCAACACGTGTCCGAGTTGGCCCGGTTGACTCGGCTCAAGGCAGCGAGTCAACTCGGTCGTCTTTTTCATCAAATTACCCTCGGTTGCCCTAGTTTCTGCAGATTTCTTCTTCCAATTTCGTGCTATTTCAAGCACGGTTTTCAACCTGTTTTGATCCCAACTGGTCTCTGGAAGCCATGCCAACATTTTGGCATCCATAAATCAACAAGAGGTCAACTAAAAGGGTGGGAATAAGCCACGATAACCGAACCTGCAAGTCAACAATACATGCTCATTCCTCAACCGTTTTCAACACGGTTTGTTGCTACATGATCCCTATGACATGTAGTTTCATCCCCCATTCAACAAAATCGGTTTAAAGCATTCAAACCCAAGAGGTATTTCACACCCGAACCTGCAACTAATTTTTTGAGGGTGTTGCATGGGGTTTTAGGGTCGCGGGTTGGTGGTTTTACGGTCCTTAGGATGTCTAGTTCAAGACCCGAGACACCATTTTAGGTTTTGTTCAACTTAATTCAGACCTGCTATATAACATTTCAGAATTTAATTCACTGTAACTTTAAAGTTCTCACTCGATTTTAAATGGATTTCACTCATTTCAGTTGCAATCAAAAGCTGATAATATGTAGATTGGAACTGTGTATTTTCATGCATTTAAATCAAAATGATTTGAACAGAATTTGACTCACGAACTTACCTGTACAGTGAGTTTTCTTTCCTCCATTTCTGTTTTCCTTCAGTTCCACTTCCGAGACCAGTTCCTTAACTGCCTTCTCACTTTGGCAGCCCTCTTCCGAGCACACAGGCAGTTTAGTTTTGGTTTCCTTTCCTCCCCACCCAATACACACAAGGCCCATATATGTATGAGATATATATATATATATATATACACACACACTTCTACAAATATATCTCTAGGTGTATATATGTATATATATCAGAGGTTCAGTGGGGCTTAGGGCTGATGTGGGCTGAGGGAAACCATCATATGGGGTTTGCATGTAACCTCACTGGTCCAATTTGAGGTGGGGCTTGGTTAACTCAGGAATATATACAATTAAGCTGTATATATATGCACAAAGGTGCTGGTGGCCACTTGGTTTAATTTTTGGATGGAATTCATTCTCTCCATAGGTCAAGGGTTCAATTCCCCTTGACCACCAATTTGGCCATTTTTCACCATTTTGCGCTAAGGCCCTGTTTGGCTGCGCATTAATTCAGTTTCTGATGTTTGCCTCATAACTTTCATTCCGTAACTCCTTTTTCGGTGCGGTTTCTTCCGGTCAGTTTCTATTTCAGTCTTCTTCAGTGTCAGAGGTTCCGTGTCATTTATTATTTATCTCGGATTTTCGTAGTTAACTAATTCGGGTTCCGTTAATGTTAAATTGACATTATTTCACCTAATTAATTGGTAATTAGGTTCGGGTATTATACCCTATTCCCGAACATGTTTAATCATTCTATTGGTCTAGTGTGACCACCGAGAGATTAGGGTTAATTCCCTTGATTATTCTCTGAGCCGATATTAACTAATAATTAATATTTAATTATTAATTATACAGGATCGGGGTGTTACATAACCCCCTTACACACCCACTGCCATACACCACCTCTCTTTGAGTGTATAACACTCAACACATGCACCCACACGGCACACACACATACACACTGTTTTATACACATATACATATATATACACACATATATTTACACTTTTAATACACACACTCACATGTATACACATATACACAATAAATAATTTAAATAATATATATATATACACACATCCATCATAATAATAATAATAATAATAATAATAATAATAATAATAATAATAATAATAGTAACAATAATAATAATAATAATAATAATTAATATTTACAAAGAATAAATAATAATAAAAAAAAATTTCATGTTATAACATCCTTCCCTCCTTACAAAAATTTCGTCCTGAAATTTAAATAACATAAAACAAAAGAAAATATATCACTGATCAAACAACTCAGGGTACCTAACTCGAACCTCGGCCTCACGCTCCCAAGTAGCCTCCTCAACCCCATGATGGTTCCAACGAACCTTGACCAAAGGGATGGTCCTGCCTCGCAGAACCTGGTCCCTCGAGTCCAATATCTCTAAGGGTCTCTGGTCATAGGAAGCGTCCCCCTCTAACTGAAGATCTATCCAGTCAAGTACATGTGAGGGGTCGGGATGGTACTTCCTCAGCATAGATACATGGAAGACGTCATGAACTCCAGATAGCTGCGGTGGTAAGGCCAGCTTATAAGCCACCTCACCAACTCTCCCAAGAATCTCAAAGGGGCCTATAAATCGTGGCGATAGCTTCCCACCGCGCCCAAATCTCCTCAAACCTCGTCTGGGAGACACCTTGAGGAACACATGGTCCCCCACCTCAAATGCCAAGGGCCGCTGCCTCCTATCTGCATAACTCCTCTGACGGCTCTAGGCTGTCAGTAATCGCTGCCTGATCACCTGTATCTTGTCCGTGGTCTCACGAACAATATCAGGTCCCAAGGCAGCTGTCTCTCCCACCTCAGTCCAACATACCGGGGAACGGCAAGGCGTACCATACAATGCCTCAAACGGTGCCATCTCAATGCTGGATTGGTAGCTGTTGTTGTAGGCAAACTCGACCAAGGCAAGGTGATCCTCCCAGCTACCTCTAAAGTCCATGACACAGGTCCTGAGCATATCCTCCAAGATCTGAATAGTGTGCTCTGACTGGCCATCTGTCTGTGGGTGGAAGGCAGTACTAAACTGCAGCTGGGTCCCTAAGGCTGTCTGGAAACTCTGCCAGAATCGTGCAGTGAAACGTGGGTCTCTGTCAGAAACTATGGATACCGGGACCCCATGTAGTCGTACTATCTCTCGAATGTACAACCTGCTGAGGGCGTCTGATGAGTCAGTCACTCTGATCGGTAAGAAATGGGCGGACTTCGTCAGCCTGTCCACAATAACCCAAATCGCATCATGGCCCCTAGGTGACTTCGGGAGACCCATCACGAAATCCATGGTAATATGCTCCCACTTCCATTCGGCGACCGGTAATGGCTGTAGTAAACCCCCAGGCCTCTGGTGCTCAGCCTTCACCTGCTGGCACGTGAGACACCTAGCCACAAACTGTGCTACATCTGCCTTCATCCCAGTCCACCAATACTGACGGCGCAGATCATGATACATCTTGGTGCCCCCTAGGTGCACCGCTAAGCGTGAATGGTGGAAATCCCTAAGGACATCAGTCCTAAGAGACTCGGGAACAAAGACACTACCCCTGTATCTCAAACCAAGGTCAGAATGGACTGTCCATCCCTCAAATCCCTCAGGGCTAGCAATCTGTGCCCTAATCTGCTCGGCCTCAGTATCCAGCAACTGTGCCTCTATAACTCTAGTCAGAAGGGTAGGCTGTACACACAAGCTGAATAAAGTGGTGTGTCCCTCAGACTCGGTAAGCTCTAAGTCAAACTCCCCAATAACTCCCATCATCTCCCACTCTCTGATGGCTAGGCTGGCTAAGGTGCTGCTCGGTCTCCAACTGAGTGCATCAGCTACGACGTTGGCCTTCCCAGGATGGTACTGAAGGTCAATGTCGTAGTCCTCTAGGTACTCCATCTATCTCCTCTGTCGAAGGTTCAAATCCTTCTGTGTAAAGATATACCTGAGGCTCTTGTGGTCCGAGAACACCTCAAACATCACCCCATATAAATAGTGTCGCCAGCTCTTAAGAGCAAAGATGACGGCAGCCAACTCTAGATCGTGGGTGGGGTAGTTCTTCTCATGGCTCTTCAACTGGCGAGAACCATAAGCTACTACCCGGCCTTCCTGCATCAATACACAACCCAGCCCCTCTCGGGAAGCATCACAGTACACTGTATAACCCATGTCACGACCCGAAACCCACCCTAAGCGGATCACCGGATCGCGATCGCCGCCCCGAGACCCGAGGGCCCCGAGACAAGGCTCGCATCTGCAGCGGTATCGAATAGATGTGCTACACATGGTGGCGGAAGCGTGAAAAACTTTTTCTATTCTTTTTCTTTTCTCATTTTTTAAATTATGCACATCCGTCCGATACTGCTGTTCCATACATAGCATACATGGTTACACATTCAGAGTATAACGAACTTAAAAACTTCATACATTAATACAATACATATTCAGTTGCCCTGAGGGCCTATTACATATTCTTACTCTGTCTATTAATACAAAACATTCTACTATTGTTCATAGGTTCTTCGAAGAAACTACTTAAACACATTCTTCCAAAAACAGCTAGACTCATCGTCGTTGTCCTTAAGACCCTGTCTGCTGCATCACCTGAAAAGGGGGTTCGAACAAAGTCCGGGTAAGCTAATCTAAGCTTGTGAGCAATTCCAGTGTTCGTCATGGGGTTTTCCAATTAGCAGTGGTTTTTAGTACATAAGAGTTGTAAAACATTCACTGCCAATTGCTTATACAATTTAGAATACAAAGTACATGCATTCTTAAAATAGATAGCTTTGAAACATTTTAAGTATTCAAGCTATACTTATACTTGTCAAATGGAGTGTATAACTCGAACATATGCATTTCAAATAAATAACCTTGAAACATTTAAAGTATTCAAGCTAAGCTCGTACTTCGATAAATAGAGTATATAACTGAAACATATGCATTTCAAATGGCTTGAAAACATTTAAGATATTCAAGCAAAACTCGTACTTCGATAAATAGAGTATATAACTCAAACATATGCATTTCAAATGGCTTGAAAACATTTAAGATATTCAAGCAAAACTCGTACTTCATCAGATAAAGTATATAACTTTAAATCACATCAATATGTATTTGAAAATGAGGGTAAAACCTGCTTCCATTTCCAAAATCACTTGTCATCTTTTCTCTTTAATTAGGTGGAATCTGTTTCGAACCAGACTCCCATTTTACTGCCAATACTGTCGATCTCATTTGCCTGGGGGATTAGATCCTGCTACCGGGCATTTACTGTTGAATCCCGAAGGATTTCAACATCACATAGGGTGGTACTTAGTACCGTTTATCTTGTAAAACATTTATCACATAACTTCTTCAATAGATACTTTCATGAATAATTAAAACATGAAATATATAAAACATTTATCACATAACTTCTTCAATAGATACTTCATGAATATTTAATACATGAAATGTATAATTTCTACAATAGGACTTCAAATACTTGTAACTATCAAATTCAGGATATTTAACATAATTTGGCATTTAAAACTTTAGACATGCTAAAATGTGTTTTAAGAAAACTATGATAAATACCAATCACTGAGCATGTCATATAGAGTTATAAAACAGTACTATTAAAAGCTAAATCATGTAAATACTGAATTTGAAACTTCAAATACTTCACATCTTGAACTTAAAACTTTTTCAAATCCATGGAGTTAAATCTCCAATTCAAACACAGGGTTACTCACCTCGATTCTTTAGGGTTAGTGCTAAAAATGCGCTTTCCCATTTTCTTGTAGTTCCTAAGAACAATTCATAAACACCTCATCAACTTCACATTCATTATAATATCATCTCGATGTTCCTTAACTTATGCTTAAATCGTATTAGATCCTAAAACGATTTCACAATTTCATAGGTACTTAATTTAACTCGTACTTGTAACCTATGACATAATTTAACGTGTTAGAAATTGAATTTATTTCAATTTATACTCTTCTGGGAGTTCCATTAACTTTAATTTAAAGTTATTTATTTAACATGTTTACGTGTCGTGTCTCTTCGTATTTCGTTTCTCGTACTTGCCTTAGTATTAGTACTTTGGCATCATTTCAGTTCATAGTCATCTAACAGATGCTATTCATCAAATTTTATGTCTTTTTATTTTAGACATTTCTTTAGGTCGAATAGACTCTATCATTGAGTCCGGAGTGTCGAAGAAAGTCGGTTTAGGCTTTCCAATCATTTAATTCGGATTGTTATATGTAAAAGGGCAAAATGGTCATTTATCGTTTTACGTGTCATATTTTTCTGTACTTCGTTTCGTAATTTGGACTCCATTTTTGAGTCCGGGATGTTAAAGAAAGTCAATATAGACCATTTCTGATCTCATTTCGGCTTTAGGGGTACCAGGGGTATTTTGGTCTTTTTACCCCTTTACGTGTCTTTATTTTTCGGGACTCCATTTCGTGTTGTGGACCTCACCATTGGACTCAGAAGGTCCAAGATAGTAAGAATACACTAATAACTTGTAAAGTTTGGGTCAGGGGTATTTTGGTCATTTACCCCTTACCTGTATTTATTTTTCTAGGCTCCGTCTCGTAAAACGGACCCTATCATTGATCTCAGAATGTCCAAAATAGTAAAATTACACTATTCATATGTTTAATTTGGACTTCGTTTGCTCTATTTATGCCACAAGGGCAAAATAGTAATTTAACCTTATTTATTAAATAATTAAATTAATTATTTAAATATTTTCCCAGGGGTGTATTTGTACAAAATTCCCAAAATCTGGGCCACAGTAGAATTCCCCAAAACAGTTGGGGTCAATCCGTAATTAACCAAAGGTTTGGTTTATTTCATTTTAGTTAAAACAGAAAAACCAAAGGGTTTAGTTAAAATGTAAGTGAACCGGTCTGGTTCAGTGATTACCCAACCGGTCTATCCGGTTTATTACGTGTGGCTGACGTCATCATGACGTCAGCCCTAGGTCTCTTTTTAAAGCAACCGACAATCAAAACGGTGGCGTTTTAATTAATCGGTGGCAAGCCCAGAGGCTGTCACCTGTCCGAGTCAACTCAGCCCCATTTTAAAAACGAGTTGACTCGTCTTCATCTTCCCCACGAGATCCCCTCTGAAACCCTAATTCCAGTTTTCCTTTCTTTCCTATTTCGTGAGTTTCTACTGTTCTATTTTCTCTGTTTTCTATCCCAATCACTTCTTAACATCTAGACACATGTTTTTGCATTACTTTAGAGCTTCGAATATGGTTAAATCATTGAGTTTAAACCATGATAACCCGAGCTGTTATTTCGGTCATATAGGTTCATTTCTTGATGGTTTTCCATGATCTTTGGCTTGTCATGATCCCCTCTTCATGGGGATCCATATCTCGTTCCAAAATATCAAGTTAACACAAGGTTTTAAGGGTTGAGTTTTACACCCGAAATCTGCAACTCAATATTTGGGGGCCTTTGCTTACGATTTTTGGTCGCGTTTGATGGTTTTTAAAACCCTCATAACTTCTTCTTGAAGCCTTGATAAGCCAAGACAAGTTTAAAGGAACTCGGTTCAGACCTGCCATGGGCAAGGTCTTTAATGGCTGTCTCAACTGGGTTCTGTGTTTTTATGTATTTTGAAGCTCAAGATCCATTCTTAAACTGATCTAAACATGTTTTCCATGTCATATGTACAATATAAAAGCTTAAAAACAGATTATAAATGGAGAAATTTTAGAGAGAGAAAAAGTGGAAGCTTGAGTTTTTCTCACCTTTCACCATTGTTTTCTCTTTCTTTCTTGCTCCAAACTCTTCTTCTATCTCCTCAGTTCTTCTTCTTTTGGTTTCTTTTGCAAGAGATCAGCATCCATTGCATGTTTAGCTTTTAAAGCAAGGTAGCCGACCTCTCTCTCTCTTCATGTTCTCTCTCTCTCTACAGCTATCTCTCTCTCTCTCTCTCTACATTCTGAATTGTAGCCCTACACTAGCCCCTCACTTCTCATCAATTTTGTTTTTTTCTCTTTTCCACTTTACATTAAATTTTTGTAAGATATTTCACATATATATATACATATAATATAATACACACACTTACATGTGAAGTAACACACACTAGCCGACACACACACACACACTGCACTATTCACCTACTGTTCATATATGTATATAATTTATATACATATATATCCTCCCTTGTACACATGTATTTATATATATACATATTTATACACATTTTATAATATACACACACAATACACCATAATGTGTGCATGTGTGTTTATTTATATTTAATTTCAACAATTAAATATATTCTAATATCATACATTAATTAATTATTTAATTAATCAATTTTCCTCTTTAGTGTAAATACCTTTACACAACTTTTTCATTGCCTCGTAATGCGTGCCATATGACCCGGTATCCCGGGTCGGGATATTACAACCCAGGCCTCCCTCAGGGATAATCAGGACTGAAGCTGAAGTCAGCCTCCTCTTCAGCTCCTGAAATGACTGCTCACAGTCGTCGGTCCACTGAAACCTGACGCCCTTGCGCGTCAGCCGGGTCATCGGTGCGGCAAGGCGAGAAAATCCCTCCACAAAACGGCGGTAGTACCCTGCTAACCCCAAGAAACTCCGTATCTCAAATACATTCCTCGGCCTCTCCCAGCTCATAACAGAGTCGACCTTAGAAGGGTCAACAGACACTCCACTCCCAGATACCACGTGGCCCAAGAACTGTACCTCCTGGAGCCAGAACTCACACTTGGAGAGCTTGGCAAATAGCCTATGCTCTCTCAAGATCTGTAACACAGTCCGTAGGTGGAAAGCATGCTCATCCTCAGAAGGTGAGTAAATCAAAATATCGTCCACAAACACCACCACGAACTGATCTATGTACTGGCCAAAGACACGGTGCATCAAATCCATGAATGCCGCTGGGGCATTCGTCACACCAAATGGCATCACCACGAACTCAAAGTGACCATAGCGAGTGCGGAAGGCTGTCTTCGCTATGTCCTCCTCTCGCACTCTCAACTGGTGGTACCCAGATCGAAGATCAATCTTCGAGAAACATCTCGAACCTCTCAACTGATCAAACAAGTCATCGATCCTGGGTAATGGGTACTTGTTCTTAATAGTCACCCGGTTCAGCCTCCGGTAGTCCACACATAACCGCAACGTCCCGTCCTTCTTCTTCCTAAAGAGTGCTGAGGCACCCCAATGAGAAGTGCTAGGACGGATGAACCCCTTACCCTGAAGGTCGGTCAGCTGCTCCCTCAGCTCTCTCAACTCTGCTGGAGCCATGCGGTATGGTGGGATAGATATGGGTACAGTATCGGGGATAAGCTCGATGGTAAACTCTACCTCCCGCCTCGGCGGCAAACTAGTCAAGCTGTCGGGAAAAACATCAGGAAACTCCTCTACCACCGGTGGTAACACAACCCCTGTAGCCTCACTATCCCCTGCAATCATACTAGCCAACATATAGCTATGGGCTCCCCAACTCCTAGTGTCGTACAAGGGTGGTACCAAAAAGTCTCCACGATCTCCCGTGAAGTAAAAACAATCCCCCTCAGGGGTGCACACCGTAACTCTCCCTCTGAAACAATCAATACTAGCCCGGAAAGTAAACAGCCAATCCATACCCAGAATAACATCGAAGCCAGTCATATCAAGCACAATAAAGTCAAAACAGAGAGTACGGTCAGCTATCTCAAGTGAACAACCCCTACAGATCCTGGTCAATGTCACACTACCCCCAACAGGAGTATCAACACGTAGCGGTGGATCCAACTAGTCTATAGTCAACCCCAATGTCATGGCCAATGCAGTGGATATAAAAGAATGCGATGCACCAGAGTCTATCAACACGCTAGCCCATGAACTGAACATAAGAAAGGTACCTCGCACCACTGATGGCCCAGCAGTAGAAGCCTCTAGGGTAGCGACCGCGTACACTCTGCCCTGTACGGTCTGACCCTGTCTGCCTCCCCCTCTCTGCCCCTGCTGTCCTCCCCCTCTCGGGGCTGGGGCTCTAACACTCAAGGCTGAGGATGCTGGCTGATAGTAAGGTGCTGGGGGTCTATAGCCTGACTGCGTCTGGGGTAAAGGCACCTGGGTGGGCTGGAAATAGTGGGACCTCAGTGCGCTCTGGGAAGTCTGCCCCTGAGGACAGTGGGCCTTGATATGGCCCGGCTGATGACAAGTATAGCACACTGGTGTGGCCCTCCAAGCCTGACTCTGAGACTGGGATGGAAGTGGTAGCTGGCTCGGCCCTGTCCCTGATCCCTGACTAGGATCTCTCTGTGGGCAATCAGCCATCCTGTGGCCAAGCTGTCCACACTGGTAACAAGTAACGGTCATTGGTGGTGCCCCTCCTCGAGGAGTGATGGACATAGTAGGCTGGGAAGCTAAAAATTGTGCAGGCCTCTGGGATGTCGATGGAGAAGAGGTACTGCCTCAGAACCTCTTCACCGGCCTTCTACCAGAGTGAGTTGGGACGGTCATAGTAGGCTGAGCTGGTGTAAGTGCTAGTGCTGTGGCTGGCCTGGTCTGAGTCCGGGACTCCCTGATCCCTCTAAGGGCTGTCAACTCCCTCTCTACCCTCGTGGCCCTGATCACGGCCTCCTCGTAAGTGTCAATGATGTGACCTGCCAGTCTATCCCTGATAGAGGTCTTCAGCCCCTCTAGAAAATGGTAGACTCTCAGCTCCTCCACCCCAATAATATGCGGGGCAAACCTGCCCAATGCGGTAAACTGGGACTCATACTGCGTCACGGTCATGTCCCTCTGGAGTAGGGTCTCAAACTCTCTCCTGAATCCGACCCTAGCAGTCGCCGGGAAGTAGTGGTCATTGAACATGGCCACAAATGCATCCCATCCCTCTCCGAATCTGCTAATCCTCCCTGCAGATACCTTCCACCACTGGCTCGCCAACCCGGTGAACTGGAAGGTGGCACATCGGATCCTCAAATGTGGCTCGACTATCCCCAGTGAGTCCAGGATCCTCACAATCTGGTCTAGCCACTCCTCGGCTGCCAAAGGATCAGGCTGTCCTGCAAATGACGGCGGCCTCATCCGCTGAAATGCCTTCATGACGAAGGTGTCTCTGGTCTCTCCACTTGTCACTCTGACCTCAGCCTTGGCCTCGGCATCAGCAGCCCTGGCCTCGGCGTCAGTGGTCCTGGCCTCCTGCAGAGCACGGAAGCACTCCTGTATAATGGTCGCCAAATCTCTGGCGGCAATAGTCTGCCCAACCTCCTCCACAGGGGCTGGAGCAATACCCTCCTCAGCTGCACTATGCTCAGGTGCGGCAAGCTGGGGCAACAACCTCCTCAACTATATCTGGAACATGGGCAGCATCCCTAGATCTGCCACGACGAGGCTGGGCAGCACCTCTAGGTGCACCTCTACCCCTGCCCCGTCTGGGTGGTCTGCCTCTCGTAGGAGCTCGTCTAGGAGGCATATCTACAAATCCAAGAGAAAAAGAAACTTTAATATCACCTTGTTCACGTAATTACAATAAGGCATGCATCAAGACACATAATCACGTAGCACATAAAATCCTATCACATGCTGCTAACAGTTCACATTAAGTCTCATCCTTTTCTCTAGGGTCTCATGGTGTTAAACAACACCCCACAGTCTCCAGGTATTCGAACCTATGCTCTGATACCACGTTGTCACGCCCCGAATTTCTACAAACCCGAGGCGCGACTGACGAGACAGAAATGAAATAAATAAAAGGACAAAAGTAATCGAATTCACTAAACATGCGTCCATTCTCATCAATACATAAAATAATATACAATACATCGTTCATCGGCCATTCGGGCTTAAGCCCTTACATAACAAAATACAAGTCTCATGGATCACAAATATGTATCCCGTGCTTTGCCCTCTCAGGGCATCACAGAGTCTCAAGTGGCTGGAGGATCCTCATCTGAAAAATGTTGCCCACGAATGGGTCAGCACAACTGCTGGTATGATGAAATGCTCATGCCAGAAATAAAGCTAAGGCGTGGCATGTGCAAAGTGTACATTTATTTCTAAATGACATTCAAGCATCGCAGTAATATATATATGAATAGTATGCGTGACACACCCATGCACAACTCTATGCCACACCCATGTCTCGTTTACGGGTACTCCCCGATGGCTACGGAGTACCAATGCAATGGCCAATTTTGGGTTTTTCACCACAGGATCTACACCCTCATAATGCAAAGCACCACGTGCTTACCCACGCCATGTTCTCAAAGGATTCATCATATGCCAATATGCCAATGCAATCTCAATGAACATGGATCTCAATAATATAACATGCTCTGACAATAATAAGTAAATCACCAGTCAGTTTCATATACATGCATATCTCATGTGTTCATACATCATAATTCATGTTCTTCACTTTATTAAACTTGCAAGTAACACATAACATGTGAACAACCAATTCCAAATAATCAGGTAAACACATTATAAATAAACACATACAGCATCTCAGTCATTCACAGATATTCCTAACTTAACTTCATTTCTAACACTAGCAAAACACCATACCTGAAGGGTCAGTCACAACCCTAAGAAGATCGTGCACTATATGTAACTGAACCGGCGGATGAAAATGCAGGAGATCAGATCGCCCCCTCCTGTCCTGTCAGTGTCCCTAAAAGTAGAAATTACAACTCAGTCTATTGTTATTTGAATTTATGCTATTCATCAAATTTTATGTCTTTGATTCATAAGTTTCTATTCTGCTAAATTAAGCTCTACCATTGGTTCTAGGACGTTGAAGAAAATAAGTTTAGGTTCTCGTAGAACTCAATTCGGACACCGGGGTTCAAAAGGGCAAAACAGTCATTTTGCACTTTACACGTGTCCTTACATTTCGTGATCTCTTTTCACAAATTGGACTCCACGGTTGAATCCGGAATGTTCGAGATAATAAAGTTGCACTATTTGTTTACCTAATTCGGAGTTCGTTTGACTGTGTTTCAATTCAGGGGCATTTTGGTAATTTTAAAGGTTACTACGGGTCTTTTAATTTTTGGGACCCCATCTCGTAAAACGGACCTCACCATTGGTCTCAGAATGGTCGAGATAGTCAAAATACACTAATGACTTGTCCCATTTGGACTCTGGAATATTTTTGAATATTTAATTAATTAAATTAATTTAATAAATAATTAATTAATTAATTTAATTAATATTTTATTAATAATTTAATCAGGTGGGTCAATGTGTAATTTCCAACAGTTGGGGGGTCAATTTGTAATTTCTGAAAGTTCTGGGTTAAGGTTCAATTTCCAAAAGGTTCAAGGTTCAAATTGAAATTAGTTTAATTTGCTATTCTCAATCAGGTTAACCAAACAGGGGCTAATCCGAGAACAGGGATAGGATATCCCTGTTTCAATTTAATTCCAATTTCCTGATTTCTTATCCTTGTAACCAAACGGGCCAAATCTTATTTTAATTTAAAACAGTAGGCCGACACGTGGCAGGGGCGGACCAGCCCCGCCCGACCCGGATCCGACCCAGAACCCGACCCGGTCACCCCATCTTCTTCCCCGATTTTCTGGTAGGGCAACAGTAGGTTTCCGACGCCTTCTCCGGCGCCGGCGACCAATCTCCGGTGAGATTTTCGGGGTTTTAAAATGCGGTCCTTTCTATTTTTTTCCAAGGATTCCATATACGAGCTTGGTTTTGGGTTTAGATCTTTGGATTCTCAAGAAATAGAGGGTCAACCTCTCGGTCAAACCTCCGGCCAACTCACTCTCCTCCATTTTCACGCTTATTTTTCCACTGTTTTTCATTCTTTATTTTTCCATTCTCTTTCTGCACTTCGTAGGGTTTCTTTAGGATCATTTAAAGGGAGTTTTACACATAAAATGATAAGGTTCAACCTCCATGGCCGAAACCAGCAACTAGGGTTTTCTCCCTAGTTTCTCAACCATTTCTTCTCATTCTTTTTGCAAAATAATCCCTACATTATGCTCTCTAAGATCCTACAATCTAAATCAATTAAAATGCTTTAAAAAAAATTGAAACAGAAGTAGCCCACTTACCAATGATTTCGGCTTTCCCCTTTTGGTTTGCTTCCCTTCTCCTTCTGTTCCTCTTGGTCACTTCTGCTTCTTCAGGACTTTCTCTCCCTTGCTCTCAATCTTTTCTTCCTTCTCTTTTCTTCTCCAACCGAGACTAACTCCCTTTTTCTCTTCACTTTCTCTCTCTATATCTCTCTCTCTCTCTAACCCTCACGACAGATCTGCCCCTCCCCACTCTCTTCACTCATGTATACCTACAAAACCCCACTCATGCACTCACCTAACCCCCTTACACACCCACTGCCATACACCACCTCTCTTTGAGTGTATAACACTCAACACATGCACCCACACGGCACACACACATACACACTGTTTTATACACATATACATATATATACACACATATATATATTTACACTTTTAATACACACACTCACATGTATACACATATACACAATAAATAATTTAAATAATATATATATATACACACATCCATCATAATAATAATAATAATAATAATAATAATAATAATAATAATAATTAATATTTACAAAGAATAAATAATAATAATAAAAAAAATTCATGTTATAACATAGAGGGTACATCTGGATCTGGTTGTACCCAGAGTAGGCATCCATGATGCTCATGAGCTCATGTCCCGCAGTGGCGTCAACCAGTTGGTCTATCCTTGGCAATGGAAAGCTGTCTTTGGGGCACGCCTTATTGAGGTCTGTATAATCAACGCAAACTCTCCACTTGCCATTTTTCTTCTTGACCAGCACGGTGTTGGCTAGCCACTCGGGATAGGACACTTCTCGTATCATCCTGGCTTCAAGCAGCCTTTGGACTTCTTCATTTATAATCCGATGCCGTTCAGGAGCAATCGGTCTTCTCTTTTGTCTGACTGGTGGATGATCTGGATCTACCATTAGCTTGTGAGTTATGAGGCTAGGGTCTATACCCTCCATGTCCCTGGTTTCCCAAGCAAATATAGAGAGGTTATTTTTCAAAAACCTGATTATATTTTCCTGCTCGGTGTGCGTCAGATCTGGGCCGATGTACAAATAACGCCCCTCTGATTCCGAACTGATCAACACTTTGATGGGCTCTCCAACAGGTTTGGCTCGGCTGTCTCATCCCCTTGGGCTCAAGGGTTCTTCAATGCTGGATGGGCAACCTTCCACCTCGGGAGTGCGGGTGAGAACTGGATCTACACAGTCCCGAACCTACTATAATTACTATTTAGGGGCCTTCTCCCTGAGGGCAATGGCATGACACTCCCAGGAGGTTGGCTGACACCCTCTGACTGAGTGAACGTTCTAGTTGTGGACGTACTTTAGACACTGATGGAGGGTCGAGGTGACCGCCCCTATCTGGTGCAACCAAGGTCTCCCGATTATGACGTTGTAGGGAGATTTCATGTTCAACACCATGTACTCCGAGATGGTGGTCTTCTGCCCTTCACCCTCTCCTACAGTAGTAGGAAGGTCGATTCTCCCCATGGGGTGCTGAGATTGCCATCAAAAGCTGCCATCACGGCAGTAGTGGGCTTGACGTTGTCATGGTCCATTCCCATCTGCTTAAGTGGCTCATGGAACAGTATGTTGACGGAGCTGCCAGTATCGACCAGGACTCTCCTAATCTCGAAGTTGGCGATTTTGAGAGTGATAACGAGGGCATCACCGTGAGGGCAGTGTACCCCTGCTAGATCTTGTTCAGTGAATTGGATCTCTGGTGCTGTCTTGAGCCTCTTTTCCACGTTGGAGATCTATAATACGTT
This sequence comes from Nyssa sinensis, assembly GCA_008638375.1. Lineage (NCBI taxonomy): Eukaryota > Viridiplantae > Streptophyta > Magnoliopsida > Cornales > Nyssaceae > Nyssa > Nyssa sinensis. Next base: position 25,052,469 of record CM018032.1, read on the forward strand.
CGGAGCAACTCTGGCCTCCCGAGCATATCTCTTTCTTGCCCTATTGGACATTCCTGTGATAGGGGAGTTAGCATGGAGGACGTAGATGACATGGTTATTCAGCCTCTGAGGCTCGTTTCGTCCTTCCCTCTGCTCCTGCCTCTGCTTGAGCCTCTGGTCTAGCTGTTGTTGAGGCTTATCTTCTTGGGGGTTCTGCCTTCCGTCTTGCTTGACGAACTCCCGAAGACGCCCCTTCTTTATGAGCTGCTCTATCTCATATCGGAGGGTCCTGCATGTGTTAGTTGTATGTCCATGATCTTTATGAAAATTACAATACTTACTTTGGTCCCGAAAGCTAGGATCTCCTTTGATCGGTTCCGGCCACCTCAGGTTTTCCCGATCACGAATTTGCCGGAGTACCTGGTTCGGTGTAGTGTTCAAAGGAGTGAAGTTGGTGAACTCCCTTGGTCCGGAATTGTACACAGCTCTGGGTGCTGTTCTCTTCTCTAGGCTCCTGGCCCTCTTCTTGTTGGAGTCTCTTCTGTGGTCCTCCTTCTCGTGATCCTCCCTCTTTGGATTATCCCTCTGGGTTTGATCCTTGCCCTTCTGGGACGTGCGGTTGGCTTCTTCTAGGTTGATATATTTTCTGGCCCGATCCATTAGTGCCGCTATGTCGGTTGGAGGGCTCTTTGTTAAGGAGTCTCTGAAACCACCGTGGGTAAGCCCAGCAGTTAAGGCAGCTACAAGGAATTTTGGGCTGCAATCAGTGATCTCCGTGAGTTCGTCATTGAAGCACGCAATGTAGGCTCTGAGGGACTCCTCCTTAGTCTGCTTAACATTTAACAGGAACTCTGGTCCCCTTCTGAGCCTTCTGCTGGTTATAAACCTGTCCAAGAATTGTCTACTGAGCTCATAGAAGCTGGTAATTGAGTTAGGAGGGAGGTTGTGGAACCACTTCAGAGCGGTCCCCTTCAAGCTGGTGATGAAAGTTCGGCACATAAAAGCATCAGAGGCCCCGTGGAGGGCCATTGTATGCTGGTAGTGCGAGAGATGATCTCCTGGATCTCCAGACCCATCGTACAGGGTGAACTTTGGCACCATGAACTTTCTGGGCCTTTCTTCTAACATAACTGGGGGTTAAGTTCCCGCAGCGATATTGACCGGTAGGTTAGGAGGGTTTGTCCTTTGATTTTGTGTGAGCGTTGCCAGCGTTTTGGTGATGGCGAGCAACTGTTCCTACACCAGTTCATTGTGTCGTTTGATCGATTCGATCTCTTGTCGCATGCGATTAACCGTTGGCCCCCTTGCTCGTGGAGCAGGTTGCCGACGCTGAGAGCTTTGCAGAATCTGAGTATTCTGTCGCGGTCGGAGATTTGGGGCCATAGTTTTTTGATGAGGAAAGAGATGAGTTTGTGAATAGAGCACTTAGAGATTAGTCGTTCCCACAGACGGCGCCAAACTGATGCTGCACTTTTTGACTCGCAATAAGTATGGGCTCCGTGACCTGTAGAACACTCAGAAAGATGATCAGAGGACCACCGGATTGGCTCCGGCGGTAGTCGCTCCGATGCTTAAGTAAGTAAATGGAATTGAAAGACTGTATTGAAAGCCAAAGAATGAGCATAAAAATAAAGCGTACCTCTAGGGTTTAATTTATAGACCGTGGCCTTCCTAAGTTGATTAGGATTCGGAGCCATGAATGTAGAGATTTGATCATCGGAGATTACAGTTACCTTGTGGAGTATTGCATAGAGATAATCATAGATGTTAGTTTCCTTGTTGAAGACTGTTTCCTTGTTGAAGACTGTCTCCGTGTTGAGGATTGTCTCCGTGTTGAGGATTGCTTCCTTATTCCCTGCTCGGCATCTGCTAAGGCGGTGACGAGGTCTGGAGTGTTGGTCTAGATCCTGTAATTAACTCTGAGATCCTTATCCAGGATATATATGTGCTCTAGAGGCATATGCTTGGCCACTTTCGACCTTTTGTGCTGATCTGGATGCTCGAACTCTTAGCCATTGGCTGAGCGAGAGCTGAGTTAGCCGAGCATGAGTTGGATTCATGATCATACGTGTCAAGTGCTGATGGGCCTGCCCTTTTATGGTATATCAATGGTAATTTATTTTTCTTGCCCCGGACCTATCATAGTCCTCAAAATATTTTACATATCTTATACGTAAATTTTTAAGTCTTTTGGACTCCATTTGATATCTGTTTTTGATCATAGGGATACATCAGTCATTTAAATTTTATGACATTCTGACCCCAAATCATTATTTAATCATATATACAAGCTTGCTAATATTTGGGCTTCTATTGGTGTCAATTTCGTCCAATTTGGGCATCATTTGGGCTTCGTATTGTGTTAGGGGCATTTTGGTAATTTATACATTAACGTGTCCTACTTTTTTGAAGTCCCACCTCAAGAAACGAACCCTACCATTGAGTCCAGAATGTTCAAAATAGTCAAATATACTATTCATTTATTTTATTTGGACTTCGTTTGACTAATTTAGTACTCAAAGTAAAATAGTAATTTTACTTAATTAATAAAATAATTAAATAAATTATTTTATTAATTATTTATTTTTTCAGGGGCTTATTTGAATTGATTCTTAAAAACCTGGGCCAGAATAGAAATATTCTAAACAGTTGGGGGTTCAAATGAAATTTTAGAATTTTCTAGGGGCCAAAATGTAATTCTTTAAAACTTTTGAAATAAACCAAAGGGTTCAGTTGGTTTGTAACTGAACCGGTCCACTGTTTTACTGAACCAACCTGTTCGGCCGGTTCACTGCTTAACGATGACGTCAGGCCTACATTTTAAAATTTAAAACCCTTTTATCTAAACGACGTAGTTCTATTTAAACCATTTATGAGACGGGTCGGGTCCCGACCCGAACCGGACCCGTCACTGTTCATCTTCTTCCTTCTTCTTCCCCCCGTGTTGCCCTAAATTTCAGTTTTCATGTTTTCCAGTTTCATGGCTTTTTAGGAAGCTTCTTCCTTCTGTTTTGAATGGTATCGATTACTGACGGTATTGGAAACATTTGACATCCATTTGAGAGCTCAAATCGAGCTCAACAGTTCGGTTTCACCTTGCCATGGCCGCGCCTGCAAATCCTTATTAAACCCTTATTTTTCCACCAAAATCAGTGAGGTTTGGCTTTTATTGCTCCTTAGATTATGGAGCTTCGATCTACATTCTAAAAATATGGTTTGGTGTCCATTTTCTAGGGTAGACTTTTTTGAGCTGTGACTGCAACTAAGGTTTTGGGGGTCTTATTTTGAGGTTTTGGGTCGTGGATTTACGTTTTTGAAATCCTCATAACCTCTATTTTGGGCCCCAAATGAAGAAATCGTGTTTCCTCATGGTCAAATCAGACCTGCACCTTGGAGGTCCTTCAATGGTAGGTGAGTACGGGTTAGAGTTCTAGGGCTGTTTAGGGCTTAATCATTGCTCCTTATTCAAGTTTACTACTCTAGAAACTCATGCATGCATCAAAAGGATCTTAAAACAGTGTGTATGTATAAAATTTTTAGAGAGAGAACAACAAGGGGTTTTGATGATTTTACTTTCACACAGTGGTGTTTCCCTTCTCTCTTACTTGGATCTAGATCCTCCTTGTTTCTTCTTGAGTGACCAGTTGCATGCAAGCATCCTCTTCTCCCTTATTATTCTTCTTCTTCCTCCTTCTTTCTTCACTTTCTCTCTCTAACTCCCTTTCCCTCTCTCTCTAGGTTTCTCTCTCTAGAAGGCTGAACATACAATCACTATCAAGTCTGATTTCTGACTTCAAAGGCACACACACGTACTTGATATATAGACAGCCTAATTATTTTTAATTGAAAAATAATACTTTTGTTGTATGAAAGGGGATTGGGCAATTTAGGAGGTGGCTTTTTTTTAATGTGTATATATATACATATGTGTTGTAAAATAGGACACAAACAAGTGGGCAGCCCAAGTGGTAATATTTTGGGCTTTTTAAACTTTGGTCTTATTTGGTCAAGGGTTTAAAACCCATTGGTCCCAACTTGAGCTTATTTTCCTCTTTGTGCCTTGTTTGGCATTTAATTTATTTATTTTAACTTTTTGCATTATTTTCACTTTATGATTTTAAATTAAATATTTATTCTTCATGTACCAGCTTCATAAATCGTAGTCGTATTTTATTTTCCCCGGAGTCGACCTTGACTTTTAAGGTCTTGAAATTACTTTTTGGGATTATCGTTTGTTCCACGATTAAATTTCTTAATTATTCCTTTTTAGGTCACTAATTAAAAATTAGTGACTTAATTATTATTTAATCGGGCCGAGGTGTTACACTAGCTATCATATTATCATATCCTTATTATCTTGGATTATGTTCTTTCTATATTGACCCTGGCCCATGGCAGAAAGATGAGAGTTTACTCATTGAGCTTTGTTAGCTCATTCAGACTTACTTATTTATTTCAGGAAAGGACGCTGCAAGTAGACAGTAAGAGCGTGCAAGCGATAGAGGGCATTTTTTTATAAATGTAATAGGAAAGGATCAGTACAATCATAGCTATCCCATGTATTCACCACCTAAGGGTGATGTGATGTTGGTTCTCTTTTGATATGTATAGAACCTTATTTATGACTTTCGCTGTATAACTGTTAAATTATTTTATTACACATTGTTATTACTAATACAAGTCAAAAGAAGAAAAAAAAAAGGGACGGCCAGAGGGTCGGCCTCGTGATACTAAATCCACATAAGGTGGGTTTCGGGTCGTGACAAGGACCGAAGCATACCAGCAGAGAATGCCTAAATGTTTCAACCAAGGGTTAAAACCTATCAACATCTAGATTGGAGACCTCATCTTAAGAAGGGTGTTCCCAAATACTAAAGATCCCACTATATATGGGAAAACTCTCTCCTAATTGGGAAGGGCCCTACAAGAGAACCAAGATCGTCAGACCTATGACTTATTATTTAGAAGATATAACAGGGAAACTTATACTTAGACCCTGGAATATCGAATATTTATGCAAGTATTATCAATAAAGAATTATTCACCTCTAAGTGTTCATTCAGTTTACAAACTCTTAAAAGCCTTGTATTCACTACAATTGTTACAGGTCTGGTCCATTTCATTCAATGTACAGACCCCTAAAAGCCTTGTATTCACTACAAGTGCTACAGATCTAGTTTATTTCATTCAATGTACAGACTCCTTAAAGCCTTGTATTCACTTCAAGTGCTGTAACAGCCCGATCCACATGGCATGATATTGTCCGCTTTGGGCTGCCAAAGCCTGGCCCGCACAGTTTTGTTTTCTCCACCCCATTGGGCTCAAAACGCGTCATACCATTGGAGATCAGCACCGTACTTATGAATACCTTCATTTTCCCTTCCCTAGGCGATGTGGGATACCTCCTTCACCCCCTAGTTTAGGAACGACTGTCTGCGGGCGAGCTTCTGGCTTTACACCTGACACTTTCGGCTGGGGTCCGCTCTGATACCATTATAACAGCTCAATCCATATGGCATGATATTGTCCGCTTTGGGCTGCCGAAGCCTGGCCTGCACGGTTTTGTTTTCTCCACCCCATTGGGCTCAAAATGCGTCATACCATTAGAGATCAGCACCGTACTTATGAAGACCTTCACTTTCCCTTCCCCAAGCAATGTGGGATACCTCCTTTAATGTAATACCCCAACCTAAATTATAACCGAGCGAGCCATGTAAACTCGAGCCGTTAGGGCTTTCTGTTATAACATTGAATGAAATGAACGGTTTGTAATATCAATAGTTTGAAAGTATGAGTTGTCACATCCCGAACCCCACCCTACGCGGATGTCGAGGACGTGACTGCTAGTCGGTCGCGACGCGACTAACCAAAGGCAATTTCTGAACTTTCTGACGAATTGCACTCCAACTGTAGGGTCAGACGCAGCGGAATTTAAAACTTTTTCTTTGTGTCACGGGAATGCAACTCACTTATCTACCATAAAGGTATGTACCACAGAGCAAGTCTAAATCCAAAACAGTTAACAGTTCTAAGTTCAGAGCATATCTAAAATCAGGCATATAGTACAGAGCAGATCTAATATCTTTAGAGTACCGTTTATTTCCATGAGCCATAATTATCCATCCAGTACATGTAAATCAGGTTAGCCGTATCATATCACTCACCTGAATAACAGAATCAGTCCACAAGAATCCAGTCTCTACAGATCAGTGCCGTCAGATCCTTTACTTGAAATGCCACTCGGCCTACCATGTCATATCATGGTGTCTTCTAATCCATCAGAGATAATCCCTGAAAAATGTTAGGGAATGGGGTGAGCTTCGAAAAGCCCAGTGAGTAACACAGGTTCCCTGTCATGGGTTTCAAACCCGGTCTTGTTTATAAATCACAAGGATAGTTCAATCGCTTAGGAATAACAGTTTTATAGATCTACTCGAATACAGTTTAAGTAGAATAAAACGGGACTGAACTAAACAGAACAACAAATCAGAACAGACGGAACAGTGCATGATGCCAATATATCAGTCGAGAGTATAGGCAATTAATTCAATATTAGAACAAGTCAGTACTGGGCGGAATATAACAAGGCATAACAAACAATATATCAGTTAGGCACATAATCAAGCCTACTTATGCCAGACCGCTCATAATCAGAATGGTACCCAGAGTCAGACACATCATAGCAGAACAAAATCAGACAGACCATAAAACGGGACAAGACAGACCGAACAAAACAGTAGTAAAACGGGACAAAATCATGCCGCGTACAATACAGTATAAAAGTTTGCATTTAAAACCATGCATTCAGACAGTATAACTTTTAAAACCATACAGTGCATCAAAATACAGTATCTATGCAGTAACTTATATACCAAGTCAAGAATCCGGACAGATCATAACGGAACTGGACCATACATCAATCAAGACAGACAGATCATTAACGGACGGAACACAACGGAATCAGACGGAACAAAACACCAGTTCAAGTCACAGGTAAACAATCAAGACAGACAGGTCATTAACGGACGGAACATAACAGAATCAGACGGAACAATACGTCAGTCAAAACAAGGACATATCAGTAACGGACAGACCATGAAACGGATAGATCATAACGGACGGAACGAAACGGAACAATATCAATCAGGACAAGTCATATCGGAACTGAACATGACGGAACAAAACGGTACAATATCAATCAGATCAAGACATATCAGAACTGAACATGACGGAACAAAACGGTACAATATCAATCAGGTCAAGACATATCAAGGACTGAACAAGTCAGAACAAAACGGTACAATATCAATCAGATCAAGACATATCAGGACTGAACAAGTCAGAACAAAACGGTACAATATCAATCAGATCAAGGCATATCGAAACTGAACAAGTCGGAACAAAACGGTACAATATCAATCAGATCAAGTCATGACGGAAACAAACGGTACAATATCAATTAGATCAAGTCGTATCGGAACTGAACAAGTCGGAACGAAACGGTACAATATCAATCAGATCAAGACATATCGGAACTGAACATGTCGGAACAAAGCAGAACAATACATAAATCAGGACAAGGCATATCGTACATTAAATATATGCTTTTTAAACAGTATAACATTCAAAACAGTACAGAGCTTCAAAATACAGTATCTAGACAGAACTTATACACCAGTTCAGGAGTCAGGGTTACTCACAAACTGTTACGGTTATCTCCTTGCACAAACAATCCGATAACCTCCAGATACGTCAGGCATCTCCATGTATATCCTGAACAATAATCATCAATCATATACAGATCAGAACTCATCCATTCAGGTCTCATTTATCATCTTAGGTATCTATCGGATCACCTAAGACAGCCTAGTAGCCTATCGCCCTTTTCACTGGGTCTCTCCCGAGGCTATTTCATTCTTTAATTAGGCTTAGCAGTCATCAGGATTATGATTTATGTCATTCAGACTTCAATTGTTTATCAGTCAGGCACTCATTTGACCTTAGGGGCAAAATGGTAATTTTGTCATTCTTGCCCCGGACTCTGTCATGGTCCTCAGAATAGTCTACATATCTTATGTATGAAGTTCTAAGTCTTTTAGACTTAAATCGGTATCAATTAGGTGCTTATTAGCCTTAGGGGCAAAATGGTAATGTTTGCCATTCTCGCCCCGGACCCTGTCGTGGTCTTCAGAATGTCCCATATATTATGTACATAATTTTCTAAGTCCTTTGGACTTCATTTGGTATCTGCTTTAGATCATCGGGACACGTCAGCCATTTCTCGTTTTACGCGTTGATAGTTCCGGAGTCTTACTTAGCCCTTCAGTGTTCATAATTATACTTACGATAATTTATCAGATCAGATTGACCTTTATCTTGCACTTACAGTGCTCAGGGGTATTTTGGTCATTTTACGTTTTGTAAGATTCTGACCCCGGTTCGTCATTTATTCGGGTATACAGTTTCACCAGTGTTCGGGTTTCTATCAGTATCAGTTTCGTCCCAATCAGACTTCATTTGGGCTTCGTACAGTATCAAGGGTAATTTGGTAATTTCATGTGTCATATTTTTCGGCACGTCAGTTCATAAAATGGACCTCACCATTGGGTCCAGAGTGTCCGACATAATTAAGTTGGACTGTCTGTTATGTTCAATTGACCCTATGAATCATTAGGGGCAGTACAGTCATTTACACTTTATGTGTCTGTATTTTTCGGGACTCCAGTTCGTTAAACGGACCTCACCGTTGAGTTCAGAACGCCCGACATAGTCAAAATAGACTGTCTTTTATTTTTATTTGGGTCTGGTGTCATCAGGGGCAGTACAGTAATTTATCACTTACGGGTCTGTATTTTTCGGGACTGTATTTCTAAAATCGGACTGTACCATTGAGTCCAGAATGCTTGAAATAGTGAAAATACACTATTTATTTAATTTATTTGGACTCCGTTTGACATATTTAATGTCCAGGGGTAAAATCGTAATTTTACCTATTTAATAAATAATTAAATTATTATTTTATTATTTAATTAATTTGGCAGGGCTTAAATGTATAATTTTCCCAAAATCTGGGCCACTGTGTAATTCTTTAAAACTGTCAGGGGTTAAATCGTAATTTCAGGAAACTTCAGGGGTCAAAATATAATTACATAATTTAGGGGTTCAAACCCTTTGGTTTTAGGGTTCACTGGCTGAACCGGTCCAGAACTCTTGTGAACCAACCGGTTCACTGACCCTCAGAAAACCGGGATAACATATCCCATTTAACCTCAATTGCCCCCTTATCCGTGGTTTGGATAGGCCCAGTTCAGATTTCAATTTATTAGCTATGTTACCAAACAGGCTAATTTTAAATTTTTAAAATAAAACGGTTTACACCAAAACGGCACCGTTCTATTAATTCGGTGGCATCACTCGTGGACAGACACGTGTCCGAGTCGGTTCAGTGGGTTTAGGCGCGTTGGACGAGTCGACTCGGTCGACTCGTCGTCTTCTTCACCAACCAGTGTACTGTTGCCCTAATTCCCAGTCCCCATTTTTCTCTATTTCGTGCCATTTCAGGTGCGGATTCCTACTGTTTTTGGTTCCGATCGATTCCTGGGAGTCAAGCCATCAATTTGGCATTCATTTTATGGATCGAACCAAGCTCAAAGGCTCGGTTCACTCCATTATCCCGCAGACCTGCAAGTCGACCATATAGCTTCATTTCTTAACCAAATCTCGTGAGATTTGGTTCCTTGTGATCCCTAGGTCATGGAGGTTCAGTTCATGTGCTTAAAACAAGTTTTAAAGCCTTGTTGATAAAAATGGGTCATGGACCCAGTGACCTGCAAGTTCAGATTCGAGGGCCTTTCCTAGGGTGTTGGGGTCGCGGTCTAGGGTTTTTAGAACCCTATTGAGGTCTAGATCAGGTTCAGAGTGTCAGAAATCAGTTTGATTGCAGCTGTTTCAGACCTGCTATCCGAGGTCCATCAATGGCGGTCTGTTCACAGTTCTGGGTGTTTCTACCCTATTCGACCCTTCCAATTAATCTAGAATAGCTCTAGAGTCTCTCAGGAGCATATATATATGGTTTTTATGGACCTAAACTTATCAGAACAGTATTGAAACCTAAACAGGAAATTTTTGCAATTTTTTGGATTTTTACCTCTTAAGCAGTAGCTGCTCTCCTTGGCTCGGTTCAGGCTTGTTCATGGCTGCTGTTCCAGTGCAGTCGTGCCCCTCAGTGCAACCACATAATGCACAACTCCACCCTCCATTGGTGCATCTCCATGAAGATACACACACATATACCATGGGTGCACACACACACTTGCATGGCAAGCTCACCACGGCAGCCCTCTCTAACCGAGCCCACACACAGGCAGTTCTTAGGTCTCTCATTCACTCTGTTCTGGTTTATACACAGAACCTATTTTGTGTCCACAATGAATCACCATATCATGTATATTATCTATACACTTATACATATATATCTCTATATGTATGTGCAGGGTTGAGGTGATTGAAAATCAGAGAGTCAGGTGAGCTGAGGTGGCTGATTTAATCCATCATATGGGGTTTGCATGTAACCTCATTGGTTGCTTTGGGTGGCAGCCTATTCAGAATTGTATGTATATACATTTCATTGTATATATGGTCACAAAGATGCCACCAGCCCAGTTGGTTATTTTTTTGGATGAGGTTTCTTTTCACTCAAAGGTCAAGGGTTCAATTCCCTTGGCCTCCCATTTGGCCATTTTTCCCATATTTTCGGTTAAGGCCACGTTTGGTTGCACAGAAATTCAGTTTCAGTGTTTGCTACATAACTTTCATTCCGTAGCTTCTTTATCGACGCAGTTTCTTCCGGTAGTTTCATATTTCAGTTATCTACAGTATCAGAGGTTCCGTGTCATTTATTAATCATTCGGGATTTCCCGGGTTAGCTAATTCGGGTTCCGTTAGTATTAAAACGGCGTTATTTCACCAAATTAATCAGTAATTTGGGTTCGGGTAGAATACCCTTCCCCCCAGACATATTTAATTATTTAATCGGTCTATGGCGACCGCCGGGATTATGATTAATTCCCTAAATCATTCTGTAAGTCAGTATTAATTAATAATTATTAATTACACGGGATCGGGGTGTTACACGAGTAATACTGGGTGATACCCGAGCAAGCTATACACGAATACTGAAATAAAAATAAAATTTAAAATAAATAAAATAAAATAGAGTAAAAATCAAACTAAATATAAATAAAAATATGGAAATGAGCAGGTGTATAAATATATATATATATATATATATCAGTAAATATATATATATATAAGCATGATATATATAAGGTAAATTGTAAAAATATATTTATATATATATATATATAAAGTTGACATTGAGGTCTTGACTTCCATAACAGAATAAGGGAAGAGGGGGAATCAGGGAAATGAAAAAGGGAAGTCAATGAGAATGAAAGGAAAGAGAGGGAGAGAATTAGGGGGAGGAGTGGCTATAACCACATATAAAGGCATGCGTGAGGAAAAAAGAAAAAAGGAAAAGAAGCAGAAGGGGGAGGAGGAAAAGGAAAGGGAACTAGAGCAAACCGAGATGAGTACGTGCAAGAAAATCTTGGAACTGGGTAAGTGGGTGTATTATGTTTTACTTTTTTTTCAAGCATGAATGTTAGATATTAGTTTAGGGATTGCATGAGAATGGAATTAGGAAAATTTAGCAAAAAGAATTAGGGAAAAAATGCAAGGATGAGGGAGAAAAGTGCATTTACAGGTTTTTGTGTTTGAATCGGTTTTAGGTGAGTTTGTGCATTAAACCTTGTTTAAATCATGAGGAACTTATCTTTTTAAGTGCAGAAAGTTAAAAGGAACAAAATGGGATCAAAACAGTGGAGAAACTGGTAGGAAATGAGAAGAAACCCAACTGGTCGAAGCTGGCCAGAAAATTGCACAACCCCACCGGAGCGGTAGTTTCTTCCTATTTCGAGGAGTCTGATGCTCCAATCTAGAAACCGAGGGTAGAAATGAGCTGTGTCATGACCCGAAACCCACCCTATGCGGATCTCGCATCACAACTGCCACCCTCAGGCCCGGAGGCCTTAGGGCGAAGGCTCACATAAGTAGCGGTATTGAATAGATGTGCGATATGTGATTTGCGGAAGCGTGAAAAACTTTTTCTTTTCTTTTCTTATTTTTAAATTACGCACATCCGTCCCGTACTACCACTCTATACATAGCATACATGATTTAACATTCAGAGAATAACTAAAAACTTAAAGACCTATAAGCAATACATGTTTAGTTGCCCCGTGGGGCTTATACATAACAGGGTACCACTTTACTAATACAAGATTACATACTTAATGTTCGTAATGCTAGACAAAATTACTTGAACATAACTTCCAAAAACAGTAGATTCATCATCATCATCCTCAAGTCAAGACTGCTGCTAATCACCTGAAAGGGGGATCCGAACAAAGTTCGGGTAAGCTAATCTAAGCTTATGAGCAATTCCAGTATTCGTCATGGGATTTCAATTAGCAGTGGTTTTTAGTACATAAGAGTTTGTAAAACAGTCACTGCCAATTGCTCGTATACTTGAACATAGAACATATGCATTTCTTCAAACAAATATGTCACGACCCGGAACCCACCTTGTGCGGATCTCGCATTGCGACCGCCACCCTCAGGCCCGAGGACCCTTGGGCGAAGGCTCACATAAGCAGCGGTATCGAATAGATGTGCGACACATGGTTGCGGAAGCGTGAAAAACTTTTTCTTTTCCTTTCTTTTCTTTAAATTACGCACATCCGTCCGATACTGCCACTCTTTACATAGCATACATGATTTAACATTCAGAGTATAACTAAAACATAAAAATTTATAAACAATAAATGTTTAATTGCCTTGTGGGGCTTATACATAACAGGGTACAATTTTACTAATACAAAATTCCGTACTTAATGTTCGTAGTACTAGACAAAAACTACTTGAACGTAACTTCCAAAAACAACAGATTCATCATCATCGCCCCCAAGTCAAGACTGCTGCTAATCACCTGAAAGGGGGGTTCAAACAAAGTCCGGGTAAGCTAATCTAAGCTTGTGAGCAATTCCAGTATTCGTCATGGGGTTTTCAATTAGCAGTGGTTTTTAGTACATAAGAGTTTGTAAAACATCCACTGCCAATTGCTCGTATACTTGAACATAGAACATATGCATTTCTTAAAACAGATAGCTTTGAAACATTTAAAGTATTCAAGCTATACTTATACTTATGAACTTCAAAACATATAACATAACATGTATTTCTTAAATAAAGTATATAAAACTCAAAACATATACATATTGAAAATGAGGGTAAAACCTGCTTCCATTTTCAAAATCATTTGTCATCTTATCACTTCCATTAGTGGAATCCGTTTCGAACCGGACTCCCATATTACTTACAAATGGAGATATCTCATGCCTGGGGGATTAGATCCTACTACCTGACATTTTACAGGGCAATTGAGTTCCGTACAACCCAAAATCCTGCCTATTTTACAGGGCAACTGAAAACTCAGAATCTTGTCTAAGTGCTTATGCACCATTCATTTTGCATTAAAAATACATTTAACATATGAGTATGTCAAATAGATATTTCTCATGAGCACTTTAAAACATAACATTTATAATTTCGTGATAAGCATCCGTATACTTGAAATAGGCAAACTCAGAATATTTAACAAGATCTGTATTTTAACTTAGACATGCTGAAAACACATTTTTAAGAAAACTGTAAAGAAAACATTTACTGAGCATGTCACAATAGGGTTTATAAAGATAGAACAATTTAGAGCTTCGAATATAGCTCAGAGGCTCGGTTTAAGCCATGATAATCCGAACTGTAAACCTACGGTTCATGCTCATTTCTTAATTATTTTTCATGGGGTTGGGCTTGTTTTGATCCCCTCTTCATGGGGATTCACATTTTGGCCTTTAAAACGAGTTTTGGGGTGCAGTTGTGGTGTTGGGTTTAAAACCCAAAACCTGCAACTCACCATGGGAGGTCCATCTATTATGATTTTTGATCGCGGATATAGGTTTTTGTGATGCTTACAAGGTCTACTTTAAGTCTTTATATACCAAACATAGTTTGGTGATGGTGAAACCAGACCTGCTATGAACAAGGTTTTCAATGGCGGTTTCTGTTGGGTTTGATGTTTTGAGGTGTTTTTAAGCTTAAATCTCATGCTTGTTATGATTAGAATATGTTCTAAACATCATATATACATAAACAAGTTAAAAACAACCTATCTTCATGCTTAAATTCTAAAGAGAGAAAATACAGATTTTGTGTTCTCTCACCTTTTTCCTTCGGTTTCCTTCTGAATTTCTTCTTCCTTCTTCTTGCTTTTTCTCTTCCTCAACTTCTCAGTTTCTCCCTCTTTTGATTTCTTTCGTATGAAGCAAGCATGCTTTGCATGCTTTACAAGCTTTGCTTTTAAAGAGAGAAACCGACCTCTCTCTCTCTCTCTCTTTCTGATTTCGTAGCCCTACACTAGCCTTCACATCTCATCAATTTTGTTCTTCCCAATTTTTGCTTTACATTAAATTTTGATGATATTTTTACATATAATATATAGATAAATATATATATACACACATATATACTTGACAACACACACACACACACCGGCCGACACACACACACATATACACACACTGTTCACACCTTGGCATTACATACATATGTATACATATTTTAATTCACTTATGCACATACATGCACACATATTTTACTTTATATACATACCTATAGTATTTAATTTATAATTAATATAAACATTTCTTGTACTTTAATTAATTAATTATTAAATTAATTAATTATTTTGTTAATCTTGTAATATGTGCCATATGACCCGGTATCCCGGGTCGGGATATTACAAAATAGCTTTGAAACATTTAAAGTATACAAGCTAAACTCGTACTTCGTCAAATAGAGTATATAACTCGAAACATATACATTTCATAAAACAATATAACTATGAAACATTTAAAGTATTCAAGCTATACTTATACATATGAACTTCAAAACATATAACATAACATGCATTTCTTAAATAGAGTACATAAAACTCAAACATATGCATAGTGAAAATGAGGGTAAAAACCTGCTTCCATTTTCAAAATCATTTGTCATCTTATCACTTTCATTAGTGGAATCCGTTTCGAACTAGACTCCCATTTTACGTATGCGTAGAGAGATAACCTAACTGAACCGATCAGGATCGTCTTCTTGGTCTCTAGAAGGTAGGTATGACTCATTCCCTGACAGAACAGATAGGGTTTCTCGAGATATCTCATTGCTTGGGGGACTAGATCCTGCTACCGGGCATATTTGGTACATGACAGGCCAAGTGTGTGATATCCCGACTCGGGATACGACACATATACCGAGGCAAGTTGATTGAATAGTGTAACATGGTCTGTTTAGAGCTTTATATTATTTTATCGTATGTACAGTGTCGGGTAGTACCCGAGCAACTCAGAACCTTACCTCAAAAAGCGTGCATGCATGCAACCTATGCATGCATACGTACGTACACATGTATAGTTCACGAAATATTAGTGTATGTGTACGTGACTAAAAATACAGTTATACGTATTTATGTGGTTATAAATACATGTATAAAAATATGTATTTGATGTGTATATTTTATATATATATATGTAATATACATGTATTTATGTATATATGTATATGTGTAATAATAAAAAGGAAAAGAAAACAAGAAAGAGAGGGAAAATATCAGTGTGTGCATCACTGTGTGTGTGTGTGCATCACTGTGTGTGTATGTGTGTTTGGGAACCACACCAACCGACTTGGTGAGGTGGTGTGTGTATATATGTAATATATATGTATATATGTAATATGTGAGGTACGTGGATGGAGGAGAATGAATGGGCGGTTCTCTGCAGTCAAGGATGACTGCAAGAGAGAGAGAGAGAGAGTGATAAGGTAGAGAGAGGAAGGGGCAGTGGGTGAATGTCTCTATATATATATGTATACGGGTTTGAGAGTTGAGAGGTTAGAAAAGAAAGGGAAGGGTCAGGAACTGAAGGGGAGAAGAAGAGAGAGAGATTGATTCAGAAACAGAGAAGTTTAGAGGGTCACAGTGGGCTAAAAACCGAAACCCAGGTAAGAGTTTTAAGTTCTATTATTTCGATTTACAGCATGAAGCTTGTATTTAATTGTAGGGTCTAAATCAGCATGAAAAATGGAACTTATTGCAAAAAGAATGATAGAAAATGGTTTAGAAATCATAGAGATATCTATAGTTGCAGGTCGGATAGATAATCTGGTTTCCATGAAATTTATGTTTAAAACTTGGTTTTCATAATGAGGAACTGATCCTCTATTATACAGGAAATATCTAGGATAAAAATTGAGTACAAACCGTGCCTTAACAGTCATGAAATAGAGAGGAAAGGTTCGGCCGGAGAATCGGCCGGAGTTGAATACCTCACTATTCGTGAAGATGGGGAGGGATTCAATGGAAACCGAGAGTGGATTTGAAATCCTTGGGAAGAAGAGAAGAGAATGGCATTTAAAACGGGAGGAAAAACTGTCAAGAATTGGTCACCGTCGCCGGAGAAGGTGACTGTGCACCATCGGAACCCTACCGGAGCAGTAGGGAAGACGACCGGAAAGTCGTGGGGGCTATCGGGTCAAAACTGAAACGGGTCCGAGTTTGGATCGGGTCGGTACCCGACCGGAAATAAAACGGGATTGATACTGTGTCGTTTTGGGTTTTTAATTTAAATGGATTTGGGTTGTTTGGTTACACGGATAGTAAATTGAAATTGGGTTTTGAGGTTAACCGAAACTGGGATAGGATAGGAACCAGGATATTGGAATCCGGTTCTCTGAAATAGACTGAACCGTTTGGTTCAAGGGAAGGGCAAACCGGTTTAGGGTTTCTGGTCCTGAACCAACTGGTTTAGACCGTAGCTTTTGGAAATTGTGAACCGGCCCCAAATGTTTTAAGAAATTCCACTAAGGCCCAAACAGGAAAAATTAATAAAATATTAATTTTACAAAAATGCCCCTATTTCAAATATGGGTCAAACAAAGTCCAAATGAGACAAATGAATAGTCAAAACTTATTATCTCGGACGTTCTGAGTCCAATGGTGGGGTCCGTTTTACGAGACAAAACCCCAAAAGATAAAATACTATAAAAGTACAAAATGACCATTTTGCCCTTTTTAGTACAAAAGTCCAAATGGAATTCCGCGAAAGCCTAAACCAACTTTCTTCGGCGTTCCGGACTCAATGGTAAAGTCTAAATTAGTATTTGAAATACTTATGATAGAAAGGCATAAAATTTGATGAATAGCATTTATTCTAAAACGTATTCACTGATATATAGGAAACTCCAAAGGCAAGGGTACACTCACGGATTTCTGAGATAGAATCACGATAGAGGTAAGTAAATTCCATTTCTCTTCCATGTGGTGTTTCTAAAGCCAAGTTTATTCTCTTTACTGCCAAACTTGTACTCTTGAAAGTACCTCACGTTATTGCTATCCACAATGCGATATTGTTCTATCTTGTGGACATTGATTGACTGCTATGTCGTTGTTATCATGTGAACCATGCCTTGAAAGGCTTACTGCTATGTCTCTATTGCCTGTTATGTCTTTATTGTGAACCATGCCTGGAAAGGCCTACTGTTATGTCTTTATTGAATATATGATATTCCATCTTATACTTCTGTGGAATTATGAATAATCATGATATGTTATGAATACGGGATTTATGCTCAGTCACAACATCCATCTGATGCTTTCTGTATTGACCGGAGACCTAAGGGTCAAGTACATAAATGGACAGGTGGCAGGAATGAATTCCTCGAAGGCTTTCCACCGGCAATTGACTAGCATAAACATTGGCATTTTCATTGCATTTCCATTGGCATTTCATTTACATTTACATTGGCATTTTACCTGAGAACAGAGTAAATGCATCTCTTAGGAATTGATACGATTACGTTATTGAATAACACTATTCCTTATGACTTATCTTAACTGAAAAGACACTCTTCATTGAATTGATTATGATCGGTTTATTGTGGCAGTACATCCTTGTTATGTTATCTTTGAAAGATCCAAGTTGATGTTATTTCATTTACTCCTGATTGTACATTGTGACTTATTACTCATTGGCCTTCATGGCAACTGTTCTCATTGGCTATTACAGCATCTCCTTTCTTATGATTGGTTATCATAATCTTGTTCATGGATTTGTATCTTATCGATACCAGTGTCGGATATCTGTTTTTACTTGCTGAGCTCTCGTAGCTCACTCCACCCCATTTACCCCCATTTCAGGTGATGACGCTGCAAGACCCTAGTAGGAGTCTGAGAGCGTAGGAGGACATTTTTGAGGAACTGTATCAGTCTATGTCTTAGTTCTCCCATGTATTCACCACCCTCGGGTGCTGGTCACGTTTGGTTCTTATTTTGTTTATGTAGAACCATATTATGTATTTTAAAGACTTCCGCTAACATTGTGTATTGAAAGACTTCCGCTGATGTACTATTACTGATAAGACTTCCGCTGTAACACCCCGATCCTGTATAATTAATAATTAAATATTAATTATTAATTAATACCGGCTCAGAGAATAATCAAGGGAATTAACCCTAATCTCCCGACGGTCAAGATAGACCGATAAAACAATTAAAACATGTTCGAGAATAGGGTACAATACCCGAACCTAATTACCAATTAATTAGGTGAAATAGTGTCAATTTAACACTGACGGAATTCGAATTAATTAAGCACGGAAATCCCGAATGACTAATAAATGACACGGAACCTCTGACACTGAAGATAACGGAAATAGGAACTGACCGGAAGAAACCGCGTCGAAAAAGGAGCTACGGAATGAAAGTTATGTAGCAAACACTGAAACCGAATTAATGCGCAACCAAACGTGGCCTTAACCAAAAATGGTGAAAAATGGCCAAATGGGAGGCCAAGGGAATTGAACCCTTAACCTTTGAGAGAATAAATTCCTCCCAAAAACTTACCAGTTAGGCTACCTATTACTTTGTGCATGTATGAGCAACTTATTTGTATATATCTCTGTATTGCCCCAACTTGCCACCCAAAGCAACCAATGAGGTTACATGCAAACCCCAAATGATGGGTTACATCATCTCCCACCAGCTACTCCATTCTCTGATTCCCAATCACTTCATTGACCTACCTACATATAGTGATATATATGTATAAGTGTATATACCTTATGCATGAAGAATTGGTGATTTACTTGGGTTACAAAAAGAGGTCTTGGGTGTAAATCAGAAATGGAGAGAGTGACAAAGCTGAAGGTTTGCATGTGGCCGTGAGACTGATTGTCTAGAGAGAGAAAGAACCTGCTAGAGAAAATCCATGTGTGAGGCCATGCATGTCCATGTGAGACCAAAGTGTGTGCATGCATGAGTGTGTGCATGGTGTTCATAGAGATGCACAAGAAGGAGACGGGACTACACTGGAAAAGCCCAGAGACTAGATCTGAACCATGGGGGAAAACAGTGGTCGGTTAAGAGGTAAAACACCAAAAAACTGCTTTGAATTTCTGTTTAAATTTCCATACTATTTTGATGGTTTTGGATCCATATAGACTGCACATACGATCTCCTGTGAGACTTAGAACTGTCATGAATTAACTGAGAGTGTCGGATGAGCTTAAAAACCCAAAGCCGTGACCCATCCTCCATGGATGACCTTGCATGCAACCAATCTGAAATGACCAAAACCAAACCATGTTTGGATGGTTGAGACTTGATCTATAGGTCACGAGAGTTTCCAAAACACCAACCCGCGACCCTAGAGCACTGATTTGGACCCTCAAAACCGAACCTATAGGTCTCGGCCATGGAACCCAAAATCTGGAATAGGCTCTTAAACTGAAACTTATAAATGGTATGTTGATCCCCATGGACACACGGTCACAACAAGCCAAGCCACGTGAGATTTGGTGGAGAAATGAGGCCCCACGACCGCACTGAAATTCTGTGCGATAATCGGCCAAACAGCACCCCATGCATGGCTTCGATCCATAAAATCGATGCCAAACCGTTGGCATGACATCCAGAAGATGTTTGAAACCAAAACAGGCCGAAATCCGTGCTTGAAATGGCACGAAAATGGAGAAAGACCGAACCTGCACTTAGGGCAACAGTGCCCTGCGCGTTGGAGAAGATAGAGTTGACTCGCCAACTCATTCGAGTTAGGCCGAGTCGACTCATACACGTGGCAACGCATGAGCGTGCCACTGTTTTAATGGAACGACACCGTTCTGGGGCTAAACTGGTTTGTGTAAAATCGAATTCTGCCTGTTTGGATGCGGGACTAATAAATTAAAATCAGGTTTTGGGGATAAGCTATCCGAGGATTAAAGGCAATTGGGGTAACTAGAATATTTAATTCCGGTTTTCCGAAGGGACAGTGAACCGGTTGGTTCACAGTATATTTGGACCGGTTCAGCCAGTGAACCCTAAAACCAAAGGGTTTGAACCCCTAAATTATGTAATTATATTTTGACCCCTGAAGTTTCCTGAAATTACGATTTAACCCCTGACAGTTTTAAAGAATTACACAGTGGCCCAGATTTTGGATAAATTATACATTTAAGCCCCTGGTAATTAATTAAATAATAAAATAATTATTTAATTATTTTATTAAATAGGTAAAATTATAATTTTACCCCCGGACATTAAATATGTCAAACGGAGTCCAAATAAATTAAATAAATAGTGTATTTTCACTATTTCAAGCATTCTGGACTCAATGGTACAGTCCGATTTTGGAAATACAGTCCCGAAAAATACAGACCCGTAAGTGATAAATGACCGAACTGCCCCTAATCGTACCCAGACCCAAATAAAAGTATCAGATAGCCTATTTTGACTATCTCGGGCATTCTGGACTCAGCGGTGAGGTCCGTTTAACGAACTGAGGTCCCGAAAAATACAGACACGTAGGTGTAAATGACTGAATTGCCCTTAATGATACTCAGGGCCGATTAAACATAACAGACAGTCCAATTTCACTATATTGGACGCATTGGACCCAATGGTGAGGTCCATTTTATGAACTGACGTGCCGAAAAATACGACACACGAAATTTCCAAATTACCCCTGATACCGTACGAGACCTAAACAAAGTCCGATTGGGACGAAACTGATACCGGTAGGAGCCCAGACACTGGTGACACTGTATACTTGATTAGATGACGAATCGGGGTCAGAATTACACAAAACGTAAAATGACCAAAATACCCCTGAGCACTGTAAGTGCAAAGTAGAGGTCGAATAAAGGTCAAACTGATCTGATAAATTATCATAGGGATAATTATGAACACTGAAGGGCTAAATAAGACTCCGAGACAGTCAACACGTAAAACGAGAAATGACCGATGTGTCCCGACGATCTAAAGCAGATACCAAATGAAGTCCAAGGGACTTACAAATTTATACATGAGATATATGGGACGTTCTGAGGACCATGATAGGGTCCGGGGCAAAAATGATAAAATTACCATTTTGCCCCTAAGACTAAATAAGTACCCAACTGATACCGATTAAAGTCTAAAAGACTTAAAACTTCATATATACGATATATGGGATATTCTGAGGACCATAATAGGGTCCGGGATAAGAATGGCAAAATTACCATGTTGGCCCTATGGTTAAAATGAGAACCTAACTGATACCGATTGGAGTCCAAAGGACATAGAACTTTGTACTTAAGATATAAAGACTATTCTGAAAACCATGATAGGGTCCGGGACAAGAATGGTAAAATTACCATTTTGCCCCTAAGGTTGAATGAGTGCCTGACTGATAACAATTGAAGTCTAAATGACTTAGGATATAATCCTAATAACTGCTAAGCCTAATTAAAGAATGAAATAGCCTCGGGTGAGACCCAATGGAAGGGCGATAGGCTACTAGGCTATCTTAGGTAATCCGATAGATACCTAAGATGACGAATGAGACCTGAATGGATGAGTTCTGATCTGTCTGTGATTGATGATTATTATTCAGGATATACATGGAGATGCCTGACGTACCTGGAGGTTATCGGATTATTTATGCAAGGAAATAAGCGTAAAGTTTGTGAGTAACTTCTGACACTGTTTTGATACTGTCCCTTGATTTACTGATCTGTTTTGAATGCAATTATTTAAGTGCAATTATTTAAATGCATGCTTTTCGTACTATATCACTTATGA
This sequence comes from Nyssa sinensis, assembly GCA_008638375.1. Classification (NCBI taxonomy): domain Eukaryota; kingdom Viridiplantae; phylum Streptophyta; class Magnoliopsida; order Cornales; family Nyssaceae; genus Nyssa; species Nyssa sinensis. The sequence continues at coordinate 25,074,733 of CM018032.1, forward strand.
CATGGTTTTAGTCTTTTTAAATACTTGACTATATTCCTGATCCCTGTGCTAGCATTCCGTACTATTTTGCCCATTTTGAACTGTTGAGATAAAATGGATATATTGAACCATTATTTTCGAAACGATTAAATAAACCATGTGATATAGGCAAAGAACAACGTTTTGTTGTATCGTACCGCTTTGTATAGTATACTGTCTGAATGCTATATTGTTTAAATGCATGTACTTAATGTACGCCCTTTGTATCACATTCCACGTGATGTGCTTGTGTCCTTCGAATTAGGAATTCCGTTCAGTTCGGTTATGTGCTATCCGTGAATGATATGTCTGCCTCGATTGATATGTTCCGTCCGGTTCTGACATGTTCCCTCCATTAATGATGTTAAGTCCGCCTTGATTGATATATGGTCCAGTTCCATTGTGTACTGTCCGTTGATGATACGTCTATCTTGATTGAAACATTGTTCAGTCCAGTTATGATTAGTTCCGACAGTAATGTGTCCCTGACTTGATTGTTATATTGTTTCTACCCAGTTCCGTTATGTTGTGTCCTGTTCATGATTGCCTGTGTCTTGATTTGTGTATTGTTACCGTTTAGTTCCGTTATAATTTTATCCGTTCAGCGATATGCCTTTGCTTGACTGATGTATTGTTTCCGTTCGATTCCGTTATATTCCGTCCGTTGATGATACGTCTGGCCTGATTGATAGATGGTCTGGTTCTGTTATGCTTCCGTCCTGTTATTGGTATGCCTTGTCTTGATTGATCTTGTTCAACTCCGCTATGTTCTAGCCATTGATAATATGCCCCTGTCTTGACTGACTTATTGTTCCCACTCAGTCCCGATTGTGATTCGTTTCGTTAATGAAAAGTCTGTGTCTTGACCGATATATTAGCAATAGTTATTGTTTTGACCGATTAGTTATGTCATGTTCCGATCCGTTTGTATTGTTTGTTCGATTCTGTTTTATTGTACTAGACTGCTTATGAAATGGATTTATAAAAATAGTTATTTTTGTAATGACTAAATTATCCATGTGCCTTGGAAGCACAAAACTGGTTTTGAGCCCATGATAGGGAACCTGTGTTACTCATTGGGCTTATTTAAGCTCACCCCATTATTCTGATATTTTTCAGGAATTACCTCCATTGGATTAGAAGGTACTATGACATGACGTGAATAGGCCAAGTGGCATTGCAAGTAAGGATCTGACGGCACTGAATTGTAGAGACTGGTTTATTGTAGATCGAACCTAGTTATTCCGGTGAGTGGTATGTTATGACTGACTTGACTGATATATACTAGATAGACATGGCTCATGGAACTAATGGTACTCTAGAGATATTAGATCTGCTCTGTTGTTATATGCTTGATTTTAGATATGCTCTGAAATTAGAATTGTTGACTGACTGGATTTAGTCTTGCTCTGTGATACATATTCTTATGATGGATAAGTGAGTTGCATTCCCGCGACACAAAGAAAAAGTTTTAAATTCCGCTGCATCTGACCCTACAGCTGGAGTGCAATTCGTCGGAAAGTTCAGAATTTGCCTTTGGTTGGTCACGTCGCGACCGACTGGCAGTCACGTCCTCGACATCCTTGTAGGGTGGGGTTCGGGATGTGACATCCGCTGTTATTGTTTTAAGGTTTTAGTACTTTGCATATTAGTACTATGATACAGGAATGGAAAAAGTAGGGACGGCCTTCGGGTCGGCCCCGCGACACGAGATCCGCATAGGGTGGGTTTCCGGTCGTGACAGCTTGGTATCAGAGCTATAGGTTCGATTGTGAGTCATGGGAGATAGGACTAGAGTTAGAATTGGTAGACAAGACTGACATTTTATTTTGTAGGGTCATTGACTGATTTCCTTACACATTGACTGGTCATCTCATTGATTATCTTCACGGGTTATCTTTACAGACATGGTTATCTTATAGACATGGTTATCTTTATAGACATGGTTATCACAAGGAATACATTAATAGTTATGAATCGCATAAATCGCTTAGAGTGACTGATGGAAAGGATTATTGAAGCTTTAATTGGGAGTCAATCGTAGATAATGCTTAATTATTACGCTAGACTCATATATAAATAATGACTGCCTATTGTACGTAAATGCTAAACTGTTATCTTTTACAGCAAATAGTAAACACCAGGAAATGATTAAACCACTATAGTGGTAGTCACAGGTCCTTTTCTAATTATTCATGATGTTTATAGACTACTGAGGTTTTATGTTGATTCTACGCACTTATCGATATCCCCAAAATTTTATTGAACTGAACTTAGCAACTGAACACTAGGATGATTGATTTACTGATTCTATTACTTTGGGAAGGTTATTATTGGAGAATGTTAGACAGAAAAGCATGTGAACTCTAGACTAATTGCTAAACCATTTTATGGTTACCATGAGGATCATTGTTTAGAAATATTAAACATAGAAAACACGAGATACAGATCAGGATCACAGGTATTCTCAATGATTGACCTATACTTGGAAGTTGGGTTTAGTGATATAGAAGAAATGACCTTTAGAAAACCTTGAGGATTGTTTTATCTTATAGAAACATGTACTTGATGTTTATTAAGTTACACTTTAATGATTGTACTCTATTGAGGGAGACATTGAGAATCAAATTGCTATATCTAGATTATAGACTTGATATTTATGATTTGATGGTCGTTCTGTGTTATGATAGTTATTGAAACTTGAATTTCTATTTACGGATTATGAACTTGATGTTTACAAATTAAATGATTGTTCTATACTGTGAAAATTGTGAGAGTTGGAATTATGTTCCATAATGAACAAAGGAAACAACTAGTGCAGATTGAAGGATAAAATGTAACATAGAATTGGGAATATGACGCTTTGAAAAGCAGTGAGTTTGACAGTAATATTGACATGGAATAGAAGTACACTGAAAAGGTAGTGGAGTTAACAATAACATTTAGTCAGAGTAAATCCTGACATGATAGATAGACTTGTATGTGACCACTGACCATTGATCTTTTACAGCGAATTGGGAGATGATTAGACTACTGTACCAATAGTCACAGGTATTTATAGTTGTTTACAAAATGCTCGATATTGTTAGGATGATTGCTCTACGTACTGAATTATAGCTTCAACATTTACTGCTAGTTGAACATAGAGACAGAACTCTTAAGTTATATATTAACTGTTCAAGTTCCACAAGGAGAATGATTGATGATAAATGTTATACATGAAACAAGTGGAGTACGTAATATAGATGTATAAGTATTAGATTAACATATTACATCCTATAGAATTTGAAGGGCATTGATGAGTTGAGTGATTTCATGATAGAAATGTAAAGATTTGTAAATCTTTAAAATGAATTACATACTGTTATAAGATATTGGTAAATGAGATTGAATTAATGACGACTCTTGAAAGAGTCATTATCACTGAAAGTTATGTATGGAAATGATATATACCCCAGGTATATTAGTAGACTGAATGAATAAAATTTTAAATGCCACGTTTAGGAAATTTTATAAATTTTGTTCATTAAGTGATATCTTAAATTTACGAAAACTGCTGAGAACCCTAGAAAGGAATTAAGATTCACGTGAGGATTTCGAGGTACGCTCGGAAATTTTAGAAAGAATCTTACAATAATTTGATGTGACAGTAAAACTTGATCTGATGTGACAGTAAAACTTGATTCTCAGCAGAAAATTTCATCTAGTTAAATGTAAACGCCTAATTTAATTAGGCCATGATGTTAGAAGAACCACGGAAACCACGAGAACTACCGGAGTTAGAACCGTTAAGTTTGCGGACAAACTTATTTTTAAGGAGGTAAGAATGTGATATCCCGACCCGGGATACGACACATATACCGAGGCAAGTTGATTGAATAGTGTAACATGATCTGTTTAGAGCTCTATATTATTTTATCGTATGTACAGTGTCGGGTAGTACCCGAGCAACTCAGAACCTTACCTCGAAAAGCGTGCATGCATGCAACCCATGCATGCATACGTACATACACATGTATAGTTCACGAAATATTAGTGTATGTGTACGTGACTAAAAATACAGTTATACGTATTTATGTGGTTATAAATACATGTATAAAAATATGTATTTGATGTGTATATTTTATATATATATATATGTAATATACATGTATTTATGTATATATGTATATGTGTAATAATAGAAAGGAAAAGAAAACAAGAAAGAGAGGGAAAATATCAGTGTGTGCATCACTCTGTGAGTGTGTGTGCATCACTGTGTGTGTATGTGTGTTTGGGAACCACACCAACCGACTTGGTGAGGTGGTGTGTGTATATATGTAATATATATGTATATATGTAATATGTGAGGTACGTGGATGGAGGAGAATGAATGGGCGGTTCTCTGCAGTCAAGGATGACTGCAAGAGAGAGAGAGAGAGTGATAAGGTAGAGGAGGAAGGGGCGGTGGGTGAATGTCTCTATATATATATGTATACGGGTTTGTGAGTTGAGAGGTTAGAAAAGAAACGAAAGGGTCAGGAACTGAAGGGGAGAAGAAGAGAGAGAGAGATTGATTCAGAAACAGAGAAGTTTAGAGGGTCACAGTGGGCTAAAAACCGAAACCCAGGTAAGAGTTTTAAGTTTTGTTATTTCGATTTATAGCATGAAGCTTGTATTTAATTGTAGGGTCTAAATCAGCATGAAAAATGGAACTTATTGCAAAAAGAATGATAGAAAATGGTTTAGAAATCATAGAGATATCTATAGTTGCAGGTCGGATAGATAATCTGGGTTCCATGAAATTTATGTTTAAAACTTGGTTTTTATAATGAGGAACTGATCCTCTATTATACAGGAAATATCTAGGATAAAAATTGAGTACAAACCGTGCCTTAACAGTCACGAAATAGAGAGGAAAGGTTCGGCCGGAGAATCGGCCGGAGTTGAATACCTCACTATTCGTAAAGATGGGGAGGGATTCAATGGAAACTGAGAGTGGATTTGAAATCCTTGGGAAGAAGGGAAGAGAATGGCATTTAAAACGGGAGGAAAAACTGTCAAAAATTGGTCACCGTCGCCGGAGAAGGTGACTGTGCACCATCGGAACCCTACCGGAGCAGTAGGGAAGACGACCGGAAAGTCGTGGGGGCTATCGGGTCAAAACTGAAACGGGTCTGGGTTTGGATCGGGTCGGTACCTGTGATATCCCGACCTGGGATACGACACATTTACCGAGACAAGTCGACTGAATAGCATAACCTGAACTGTCTTAAACTCTATGTCACAATAATTATGGAATTGAACTCAGATTAAAATGATAAATGTTTTGTGTAGAATAATCAAGGCTGGGTAACACCCAAGCACCCCAGGGCACTGCATCGTAATGCATGCATGCACGTATTCCCATGCATGCATACGTGAACATAGATGAGTAGCCCGACCAAAATGAGTGTATGTGTATACGATTAAAAATGAGTTTATATCCCTACACATGCATGTATATACATGTATAAAAGGATGTATTTTATGTATATAATATAAAGTATTAAACATGTATATATGTATATATATATATATATGTGTAATAAGAAAAAGGAAAAGAAAAACAAGAAAGGAAGCTTCCAAACAAATATCAGTGTGTGTGTGCATCACTGTGTGTGTGTGTGTGTGTGCATCACTGTGTATGTGTGTGTTTGGGAAACCCACCAACCGACTTGGTGAGGTGGTGGGTGTGTATATGTAATACATATATATATATATATATATGTATGTATATGAGGTACGTGGATGGAGAAGAGTGAATGGGCAGTTCTCTGCAGTCAAGGATGACTGCAAGAGAGAGAGAGAGTGTGATAAGGTAGAAAGAGAAAGAGGCGGTGGGTGTTTTTGTATGTATATATATATATCTACGGGTTTGTGAGTTGAGAGGTTAGAAAAGAAGGGAAAGGTCAGGAACTGAAGGGGGGAAGAAGAGAGAAAGATTTAAGCAGAAACAGAGAGATTTGGGAGGATCACAGTGGGCTAAAAACCGAAACCCAGGTAAGTGAGTTAGGTTCTGTTTTTATTGTTTTTGAGCATGAAACCTAAATCTAATTATAGGGCCTTTTAGAGTATAGAATAAGGAAGATAATACAAAAAGAATCATGAAAAACGGTTGAGAAACCATAGAGAAATTTGGAGTTGCAGGTTTCATAGATAATCTCGGATTCCATGAAATTGTGTTTAAAACTTGGTTTTTATAATGAGGAACTGATCCTCTATTACACAGGAAACATCTAGGATAAAAATCGAGTAAAAACCGTGCCTAAACAAGTACGAAATAGAGAAGGAAGGCTCGGCCAGGAGAAGCGGCCGGAGGTAAATAACTCCTTATTCGTGAAGATGGGGAGAGTTTTGGGGCAAGCCGAGGGTAGGAATGGGGTCGTGGGGAAGAAAGGAAAAGAATGGCATTCAAATGGGGGGAAAAACCATCGGAAATTGGTTGCCGTCACCGGAGAAGGTGACGGAACCCTAATATAGGCTCACCGGAGCCTTGAGGGAGATGACCGGAAAATCGGGGAGGCTACCGGGTTAAGTCTAGACAGGATTCGGGTTGGATCCGGGTCGGGACCCGACCAGGATATGAAACGGGACCGAAACTGTGTCGTTTGGCTTTTTAATTTAAAAGGGTTTTGGGCTGTTTGGTTGCAGGGACAATAAATAGAAATGGGGTTTGGGGGTTATCCAAACCATGGATAAGGTAGTTAGGGTGGATATGTTAATCCGGTTCCTTGAATTGAACTGAACCATTTGGTTCAGTGAAGAACCGAACCGGTTAGGGTTTCTAAATGATGAACCCACTGGTTCAGACCAAGATTTAGGGAAATTCCATTTTGACCCCAAATATTTTAGGAAATTGTACTATGGCCCAAACAGAAAATTAATTAAATATTAATTTTTACAATAATGCCCCTATTTCAAATATGGGTCAAACGAAGTCCAAACGATACAAATGAATAGTCAAAACCTATTATCTCGGATGTTTTGAGTCCAATGGTGGGGTCCGTTTTATGAGATGAGGCCCCGAAGGATAAAATACCATAAAAGTGCAAAATGACCATTTTGCCCTTTTTAGTACAAAAGTCCAAATGGAATTCCGCGAAAGCCTAAACCGACTTTCTTCGGCATTCCGAACTCAATGGTAAAGTCTAAAATAGTATTTGAAATACTTATGATAGAAAGGCATAAAATTTGATGAATAGCATTTATTCTAAAACGTATTCACTGATATATAGGGAACTCAAAAGGCAAGGGTATACTCACGGATTTCTGAGATAGAATCACAATAGAGGTAAGTGGATCACTTTCTCTTCCTTGTGGTGTTTCTAAAGCCAAGTTTATTCTTTACTGCCAAACTTGTACTCTTGAAAGTACCTCACGTTATTGTTATCCACAATGCGATATTGATCTATCTTGTGGACATTGATTGACTATTGTGCTATTGTTATCATATTGAACCATGCCTTGAAAGGCTTACTGTTATGCTTTACTGTATATATGATATTCCATTTTCATACTCCTTATGGAATCACAAATGATTATGCTATGTTTATAAATGCTGGGATTGTGCTCAGTCACAATATCCATCCGATGCTTCTGTGACGAACTAGTCCGTGAACGGACGTGTGGCAAAAGATGTGAGTTTAACTGAGAGGTATGCCGGGCCTCGAATTACACAGAGGGGTTGCCATTCCCTACTACAGATTATAAGCATCTCCATTGGATTATTGTTATGGATATATTGTTGAATGGTTACTGTACCTTATGGATTACTGTTTCTTATGGATTATCTTACGTTGTTCATTAGTTTGATTGTAATCGTTTTATTGTGGCAGTTGTAATACCCCGACCCAAAAATACCGGGTCATAAGGCATGCATTTCGAGGTTATGAAAATAAGTGTAAAGATGTCTACACTTAAGGAAAACAATTAATTAAATTAAATAATTAATTAATTAAGTTATGGAATTGATTATTTAAATACAAAATACACACATAAAAGTGTATTTGTGACCAAGTATGAGTGAGTGTTATATATGTATAATTATATACATAAAATGCTTGAATATAGGAAAAATAAAATAAAAATAAATAAAATGTATACATGGTACGGTTGTGGGTGTGATATATATATATGTATATGTATATATATATATATACATGGAGACATGGAGGTAAGGGGATAATGTGCAATATATGTATATTATATGCTATTAGGTGAGGAGGTATGGAGGAGAGCATGGCCCAATTCAGAAAAGTGAAGGGTATGATGGCTGATGAGAAGGGAGGTGGGTGAGGGAAAGGTGGCAGCCACCAAATCTCTTCCACCTATACACGTTAACTATATGCACACCTATGGAAACAATAGTGAAGGAAAGAGAGAAAGATAGAGAGAGAGAGAGAGAGAGAGAGAGCTCTGGAAGAAGGAAAAAAGGAAGTTGAAGCAAGAAGGTGAAGTGGAAACCGAAGAAGGAGAAGGAAACTGGGAACAGTCCGTTTAAACAGGTATATTCCCAACCGAAATTTAATTCGATTTCTTTCACATTTTAGCATATGAACGTAGGGTCTTAATCTATGTAGAATGGGCTTTATTTTGCAAGGAGAATGGTGTAAAATGATGGAAAACCGAGCGAGAAAACTTGAGTTACAGTAAGCAAGAAAAATTTCCTGAACCGTAGCATAGGTACAATTGGGTCTGAATCGAGCATTGCCAACTCAGGTTTGGCTTATAGGGCCCTCAACCAGACCCTCCAAGAGTCCCAAAAATCCATACCCGCGATCAAAACTCAAAAGAATCGACCTCCAAATATCGAGTTACAGTTTCGGGTTCCAAAACCCAAACCCAAAAACACACTTCTAAACCTACCATTGTGAATGAAACCTGAATCCCCATACCTTGAGGGTCACGCACAACCAAACCATTCTAAAAATGGTGAAGAAACGAGCATGAACCGACATGCTACAGTTCAGATTATCGTGACTTGAACCGAACACCCGAGCCATATTCGAAGCCCTAAATCGATACTAAAACGTGCCCTAAGGTCTTAGGAATTGATTGGAAAAGAAAACAGGAAAAATGGAGTTGTAAAATTGCACGAAATAGCACTGAAAAATTTTAGGGTTTGAGATGAACAGTGTCGACCCTCATGGGGAAGACGACACTGTTCGGGTCGGGTCGGTCTACGGGTCGGTTACGGGTTCGGGTCAAATCCGGTTATGGTTATTTAAACGGTGACGTTCGGAGATTTAAAATTTTAAAATTTAAATCAGTTAAGGCTGACGTCATCATGACGTCAGCATTACGTTTCAAGCCAACCAAACCGGATTGGTTCAATTCAAACCGGACCGGTTCACTTTAAATGTGACTGAACCCACTGGTTTTCTTATTTATTCAAAACCAAATAAACCAAACCTTTTCTTAATTACGGTTTGACCCCAGAAATTCTACGGATTTACACTGTGGCCCAATTTTTGGAAAAAATTATGCAATTAAGCCCCTGGAAAAATAATTAAATAATTAATTTAATTATTTAATAAATAACAGAAAATTATTATTATGCCCTTGGGTCATTAATAGGGCAAATAAAGTCCAAATCAGACATGAATAGTGAATTTTTACTATTTCAAATATTTTGAGACTAATGGTAGGGTCCATTTTACGAGACGGGGCCCAAAAAATGAAGACGCATGAAGGGATAAATGACCAAAATACCCCTTGTCCAAAATTAACAAGTTGTTAGTGTACTTTTACTATCTCGGACCCTCTGAGTCCAATGGTGAGGCCCACGACATGAGATGAGGTCCCGAAAAATTGGAGACCTGCAAAGGGGTAAAATGACCGAAATTACCCCTGGTACCCTTAAAGCCAAAATGAAACCGGAGGAGGCCTAAATTGACTTTCTTTGACATCCCGGACTCAATAATGGAGTCCAAATTACGAAACGAAGTACGAAAAATGTGACACGTAAAACGATAAATGACCATTCTGCCCTTTTACATATAAAAGTCTGAATTAAATTCTAAGAAAGCCTAAACTGACTTTCTTCGACGCTCCAGATTCAATGGTAAAGTCCATTCGGCCCAAAAGAAGTGTCTAAACAAAAAGACGTAAAATTTGATGAATAGCATCTGTCAGATGACTATAAACTGAGATATTGTCGAAGTATTAAACTAAGGCAAGTACGGGAAATAAAGTACGAGAAGACACGACGCGTTAACTTGACAAGTAAATAAATTTAATTTAAAGTTGATGGAACTACCAGAAGAGTATAAGTTGAAATAAATTAAGTTTCTAACACATTAAATTGTGTCGTAGGTTTAAAGTACGAGTTGAATTAAGTACGTGCGAAGTTTATAGAATGTTAGTAAATCGGTTAGGATAAAATACGATCGAAGCATAAGTTAAGAAGCATCGATAGGTGATATTGTAGTAAATGTGAAGTTGATGAGATTGTTATGAATTGTTATTAGGAACTACGGAGGAAGTGGGAAAGCACATTTGTAGCACTAACCCTAAAGGACCAAGGTGAGTAACCCTGTATTTGAACTGGAGATTTAACTCCATATATTTGAAGAAGTTTTAAGCTCAAGTCATTGCAGCCTTTGAATATCAAATTCAGTCTTTATATGATTCCGTTCTTTTAAAATATTCTGTTACGGCATGCTTATTAAATGTTTTAAATTCAGCTCTTTTCTTGAAAATACATCAGCATGTCTAAATCAAATGCAAACCTCTTTAATATTCTGAATTTGATTATCACGTGTATTTGAAGCTTTATTGTAGAATTTATACATTTCATGCTTTAAATGTTCATGAAAAATATCTATTGAAGAAGTCATGTGACAAATGTTTTATAAGATAAACGGTACTAAGTACCACCCCCTATTATGGTTGAAATCCTTCGGGATTCAACAGTACATGCCCGGTAGAATGATCTAATCCCCCAGGCAAATGAGATATCTCCATCGACAGTATTGGCAGTAAAATGGGAGTCTGGTTCGAAACAGATTCCACCTAATTAAAGAGAAAAGAAGACAAAATGATTTTGAAAATGAAAGTAGGTCTTACCCTCATTTTCAAAATGCATACTTATGTGTTTTAAAGTTTATATACTTTATTAACGAAGTACGAGTTTGGCTTGAACACCTTAATTGTTTCAAAGCTATCTGTTTTATGAAATGCATATGTTTCGAGTTTTATATACTCTATTTAAGGATGGCATGTTATGTTACATGTTTTGAAGTTCATAAGTATAAGAGTAGCTTGAATGTTTTAAATGTTTCAAGCCATCCGTTTTGAGAATACATATATCCTGTGTTCTAAATTGTACAAATAATTGGTAGTGAGTATTTTATAAACTCTCACGTGATAAACCACTACCAGTTGAAAACCCCATGACGAATGCAGGAATTACTCACAAGCTTAGACTAGCTTACCCAGACTTTGTTCGGATCCCCCTTTCAGGTAAAAGGCAAAAGGCAGTTTTTGATTTGAAGACGAAGATGATGGATCTGCCATTTTGGGAAGTTGTACTTAAGTAGTTTCCTTATGAAGCCATGTGAATTTTTAATACGAACTCCTGTAGTAGTAAACAGTGCAAAATATGTATTAAGCCCTCAGGGCAGTGATATGTAATATTATAAAGTCTTTAAGTTTTTAGATATGCTCTGAATGTATGTTTATACATGTATACCGAAATGTGAAGAGCGGCAGTACCGGACGGATGTGCGAATTTTAAATAAGAAAGAAAAGAAAAAAAAAAGTTTTTCACGCTTCCGCAACCACTTGAACCACATCTATCCGATACCGCTGCAGATGCGAGCCTTCGCCCAAGGGTCCTCGGGCCTGAGGGTGGCGGTCGCGATGCGAAATCCGCAGAGGGTGGGTTTCGGGTCGTGACAGCAGTACTTTTATTGTGACAGGTTATTGTTGAGAAATCTTATCACTGCTTATTCATTAGTTCTGATTGTATATTGTGCCCCACTATTTATTGGCCATCATGGCAACTGTTCTCATTGGCTATCACAGCATCTCCTTTCTTATGATTGGCTATCATATTTTATTCATGGATTCATGTTCTTTATAATCATCGATACCAGTGTCGGAGATCTGGTTTACTTGCTGAGCTTCATAGCTCATTCCACCCCACTTACCCCCATTTCAGGTGATGACGCTACGAGACCCCAGTAGGAGTCCGAGAGCGTAGGGGGACATTTTGAAGCACTGTATCAGTCTATGTTAGTTCTCCCATGTATTCACCACCCCCGGGTGCTGGTTACATTTTAGTTCTCATTTTGAATTATGTAGAACTATGTCATGTATTTAATAGACTTCCGCTGTTTAATTTATATAAAAGACTTCCGCTGGATTACTGTAATTGATAAAGGCTTCCGCTGTTCATTGTTTCAAATTTTTAATACATTGCATATTAATATTATGATACTGGAATGGAAAAAGTAGGGACGGCCTTCGGGTCGGCCCCGCGACACGAGATCCGCATAGGGTGGATTTCGGGTCGTGACAGTACCCGACCGGAAATAAAACGGGATTGATACTGTGTCGTTTTGGGTTTTTAATTTAAATGGATTTGGGTTGTTTGGTTACACGGATAGTAAATTGAAATTGGGTTTTGAGGTTAACCGAAACTGGGATAGGATAGGAACCTAGGATATTGGAATCCGGTTCTCTGAAATAGACTGAACCGTTTGGTTCAAGGGAGGGGCAGACCGGTTTAGGGTTTCTGGTCCTGAACCAACTGGTTCAGACCGTAGCTTTTAGAAATTGTGAACCGGCCCCAAATGTTTTAAGAAATTCCACTAAGGCCCAAACAGGAAAAATTAATAAAATATTAATTTTACAAAAATGCCCCTATTTCAAATATGGGTCAAACAAAGTCCAAATGAGACAAATGAATAGTCAAAACTTATTATCTCGGACGTTCTGAGTCCAATGGTGGGGTCCGTTTTACGAGACGGAACCCTGAAAGATAAAATACCGTAAAAGTGCAAAATGACCATTTTGCCCTTTTTAGTACAAAAGTCCAAATGGAATTCCGCGAAAGCCTAAACCAACTTTCTTCGGCGTTCCGAACTCAATGGTAAAGTCTAAATTAGTATTTGAAATACTTATGATAGAAAGGCATAAAATTTGATGAATAGCATTTATTCTAAAACGTATTCACTGATATATAGGAAACTCCAAAGGCAAGGGTACACTCACGGATTTCTGAGATAGAATCACGATAGAGGTAAGTAAATTCCCTTTCTCTTCCATGTGGTGTTTCTAAAGCCAAGTTTATTCTCTTTACTGCCAAACTTGTACTCTTGAAAGTACCTCACGTTATTGCTATCCACAATGCGATATTGTTCTATCTTGTGGACATTGATTGACTGCTATGTCGTTGTTATCATGTGAACCATGCCTTGAAAGGCTTACTGCTATGTCTCTATTGCCTGTTATGTCTTTATTGTGAACCATGCCTGGAAAGGCCTACTGTTATGTCTTTATTGAATATATGATATTCCATCTTATACTTCTATGGAATTATGAATAATCATGATATGTTATGAATACGGGATTTATGCTCAGTCACAACATCCATCTGATGCTTTCTGTATTGACTGGAGACCTAAGGGTCAAGTACATAAATGGACAGGTGGCAGGAATGAATTCCTCGAAGGCTTTCCACCGGCAATTGACTGGCATAAACATTGGCATTTTCATTGCATTTCCATTGGCATTTCATTTACATTTACATTGGCATTTTACCTGAGAACAGAGTAAATGCATCTCTTAAGAATTGATACGATTACGTTATTGAATAACACTATTCCTTATGACTTATCTTAACTGAAAAGACACTCTTCATTGAAGTGATTATGATCGGTTTATTGTGGCAGTACATCCTTGTTATGTTATCTTTGAAAGATCCAAGTTGATGTTATTTCATTTACTCCTGATTGTACATTGTGACTTATTACTCATTGGCCTTCATGGCAACTGTTCTCATTGGCTATTACAGCATCTCCTTTCTTATGATTGGCTATCATAATCTTGTTCATGGATTTGTATCTTATCGATACCAGTGTCGGAGATCTGTTTTTACTTGCTGAGCTCTCGTAGCTCACTCCACCCCATTTACCCCCATTTCAGGTGATGACGCTGCAAGACCCTAGTAGGAGTCTGAGAGCGTAGGAGGACATTTTTGAGGAACTATATCAGTCTATGTCTTAGTTCTCCTATGTATTCACCACCCTCGGGTGCTGGTCACGTTTGGTTCTTATTTTGTTTATGTAGAACCATATTATGTATTGTAAAGACTTCCGCTAACATTGTGTATTGAAAGACTTCCGCTGATGTACTATTACTGATAAGACTTCCGCTGTTATTGTTTTGAGGTTTTAGTACTTTGCATATTAGTACTATGATACAGGAATGGAAAAAGTAGGGACGGCCTTCGGGTCGGCCCCGCGACACGAGATCCGCATAGGGTGGGTTTCGGGTCGTGACAAAGTGGGCTCCGAAGTAACCCAAAATCCTCACTATGTAGCACATGACAGGTCAATTGAGTTCCTAAGAACCCTAAATCCTGCCTATGTACTTGTACATTGTTATCTTGTATTACAAATATATTTATCATATGGCATTCTTCAAATAAATACTATGCATGAGTATTTTAAAAACATCACATTCATGACTTCATGATAAAATCTTCGTATGCTTGAAATAATCAAACTCAGAATATTTAACAAGATTTGTATTTTAACTCAGACATGCTGAAAACAATTTTTAAGCAAACTGTAAAGAAAACATTTACTAAGCATGTCACAATAGGGTTTATAAGAACAGAAATAATTTAAAACTGAAATCATGTAATATACTGAATTTGGAATTCAAATACTTCGTATCGTTTGAACTTAAAACCTTTTCAAATCCATGGAGTTAAATCTCCACTTCAAATACAGCGTTACTCACCTTGGTCCTTTAGGGTTAGTGGTAATAATGCGCTTTCCCACTTCCTTTGTAGTTCCTAAAAACAATTCATAATAACCTCATTAACTTCACATTCACCATAATAACACCTGTTGATGTTGCTTAACTTATGCTTAGTTCGTATTAGATCCTAAAACGATCTCATAATTCATATGTACTTAATTTAACTCGTACTCTTAACCTATGACACAATTTAATGTGTTAGAAATGTAATTTATTTACTTCACATGTTTACGTGTCGTGTCTTTTCGTAATTCATTCCTCGTACTTGCCTTAGTTTAATATTTCGGCGATATTCCAGTTTATAGTCATCTGACAGATGCTATTCATCAAATTTTATGTCTTTTTATTTTAGACATTTCTTTTGGTCGAATAGACTCTACCATTGAGTCCGGAGCGTCGAAGAAATTTAGTTTATGTCACGACCCGAAACCCACCCTATGCGGATCTCGTGTCGTGGGGCCAACCCAATGGCCGTCCCTACTTTTTTCATTCTTTTACCAATGATAACAATAAGAAATATAACCATAACATTAAAGTGCGGAAATCTTAATACATCATTGTTTCAAAACTAAATAAGTTTGACAATCCAAACGTAAACCAACATAACTTAAACATAAACCATTGTTTTAGGTGGTGAGTGCATGGGAGAACTACTGTAATCTACTGTGCTCCTTAACCGTCTCCCTACGCTCTGGATCTCCTACTGTGGTTCCATAACATGCTCACCTGAAAAAATTTAGTAAGGGGTGAGCTACAAACTCAGTAAGTAGAAGCCTATCCCCAATACGGGTGGGGATGACATAAATGAATACAAGTCAAGATAATATGATAGCCAGTCATGACAATGATTTCAGTCAACTGTAAAATGCCTCAATGGCCAATAAATGACAAGGTACAATAACGGTCAAGAGTACCAATGAATGATAACGTACAATAACCGTCAAGAGTAACAACGTAGCATGAATATAGAATAGGCTCAATGAATACAATCAATATAAATACTGTCACAATGAAACGGTCACAATCAAGTCCAATAAAACAAAACCAATCAACATAGAATTACATCAATTAACATGGATGATGCCTTTACTCTGTTCAGGGTTTGGCAGACCCTCGGTCATTTGGGGCCCGGCATACCCCCATTAACATAAATGCATACAAAATGCCCATTAACCTTACTGCGTAAAAACGCCATAATTGCCATAAGTCTTTTTGACCCGTAGGTCCAATAAATTGACCCGAAGGTCCCAGTCAATCAGATAGCATCAGATGGGTAATGTGACTGAGCACAAAACCCAGCACTTAACATAAATTAAGATTCTATAGTATTCCATATGAATGTACAAAACATGGAACATCATAACATAACATACAGTAAATGGATATCAATGAAATGAATCAGTCATGCAACATCAACCAATAGGCATCCACCAGGTAGAACAATATCCATGGTGGGAAACAATGATAGTGAATACATATATGAGTACAAGGTTGGCAGTAATGAAAAGAACGTGGCTTGGAAACCACGTATCAAAGATAGGAATCCATTTACCTCATCAACGTCTTAATATCCCGTGACTTTCTCTTTTCCTTTTGACTTGCCTATAAATCAATAAACACGTTTCAGCTTTCATATCATTTACCGAATTTATGCCTCGTTATTCTAAATACCTCCCTTACTAATTTATGTTTTACAATTTCCATTTTAAACTTAATTTACCCAAGGGCAAAATGGTCATTTACGTGTTTCTACTTTTTGGGTTCTGTTTTCATAATTTGGACCTCACCGTTGAGTCCAATAGGTTTGAATTAATAAAAATTCACTATTTACTTAACTAAATCGGAGTCCGTTTGACTTACCTTTGACGTAGGGGCATTTTGGTCATTTTGGCATTCTACGGTTATTTTATTTTTTCGGGACTCCGTCTCGTAAAACGGACCTCACTATTAAATTCAGAGGGTCCAAAATAATAAGTTTTCATTATTCGTTCTACTAATTTAGTCGTCAAAATTAAATTTAAAATTTATTAATTTAAATCATTTATTTAAATTAATTAATATGAATAATACATATCGTATTTGAGCCCAAACAGACCACATGTGCCTTGGTGGCACTGTGGCTAAGCTTCTCACCTTTTCCCCTTTGGTCACAGGTTCAATTCCCTGCCCATACCAATTTTTCCATTCCCTGTTATTACATTTTTAATTCTCTTTTTTTTTTTTTTTTTCAAGTTTAACCCAACCATTGGATAGCTCTCCTTTCTAACCAAACACTATCTAAACTCAAATTTAAAAATTTACACATGAAGTACAAGTGTTGGGCAGTCATCTGAATGGGTGGGTCGGGTCAGACCCGACCCGGTTTGGCCAAAATAAAATCACAAAACCCCCAGCCGCACTACACCATTTCCGGCATGCTGGTCATCTTCTCCGTCAACGGCGACTTGCCGGTGACGGATTTTCTTGCATTTTTCAGTGGGGTTCACACCTACAGATCATGGGCAACTCAAATCTATCCTCGGGTTTCCAATCGGAGTGCCGGAACACTCCCAAAATAGGGAAAACCGTCACTGCACAGGGCTGTGCGGTTTCCGGCAGCCCTGTTCTCCTTTATTTTTCTCACATTTTCTCTACTGTTTCAACACCAATTAATCCCTACAATGTTCCTACAACTTATACACATAAATCCTAAACATTCAAATAAATTTTCATGGATCAAAATTACAAAAACAGATTTGAAATCTTTCTCTGTAAATTCCAGTTTTTCCTGCTAGTTTCCAGCTGCGTTTTCTTAATTCAATTTGCAATACAACCCAATTTACATGCTTTGGGAGATTCTACGTTCATATTCATGCTTTAGGAGATTCTAAATTCATATTCATGCTTAAAATGAAAACACAGAATCGATTTATCTCACCGTTCCAATGTGCGCAGTCCCGATCTCCCTGCCCGTTCCACTCTTCTTCGTTATTTTCATTCCTGTTTGGTTTTAAAACCCCTTCTCTTCTATTCTGGATTAATATTCTATACTCATTACTCATATACCAACTGAGAATTGTAAAGCAATCCAGAAATCAAATTACAGAGAGAATATCTTACCCCTTGCACCCTTGTCTCTGTTGCCCGTTTCCTCCTTCCTTTCTCTCTTCCTTTCCGTTTTTTTTTTCTTTTGTTTCCTTTTGATTCTAATGCAATGCCTGCTTATAAAAACCGCCCCTCACTTAATCTCTCTCTCTCTCCCGCGCCCTTCCAGTTCCTGCTCTTCAACTCCCCCATCCGTTTTTTCTTCTTTTCTTGTTTTCTTCAGTTACATCACACACACACATCTCTATATATATATTTACACTTATATCTAGATAGACATATATATATATATTGTCCATATGTCCAAATTCTTATTTTTATTTCCTTCAAATCCTTGTTTTATTTATTTCTTTATTTATTTTAAATTTTGTTTCATTTCCTTTTAAATTTTATTTTTATTAGTAGTATTATTTTCTTTTTATTTCTCTAGTTATTTATTTATTTGTTTATTTTTATTATTATTCTTATTATTATTTTCTTATTATCGTTAGTCAATTGCCCTGTCATTCATCCACATATTCCAATCATTGAAACTCAACCCATTTATTGCATTATCGTAGCATCAGGCCGTCTTGGCTCGGTTACAATGGGTCAGGGTATTACAGTTTAGGCTTTCCTAAAATTTAATTTGGACTTTTATATGTAAAGGACAAAATGGTCATTTTACCTATTTATGTGTCATGTTTTTCCGTACTTCCTTTTCGTAATTTGGACCTCACCATTGGACTCAGAAGGCCCGAGATAGTAAGAATACACTAATAACTTGTTAATTTTGAACAATGGTCATTTAATTTTGGTCATTTATCCCTTTACGTGTCTTTATTTTTTAGGCCCCGTCTCGTAAAACGGACCCTACCATTGGCTTCAGAATATCCAAAATAGTAGAAATACACTATTCATATGTTTAATTTGGACTTCATTTGACTTATTCATGACACAGGGGCAAAATAGTAATTTTACTTTATTTATTAAATAATTAAATTAATATTTAATTATTTAATTATTTTTCCAAGGGCTTCATTGCATAAAATTTCTCTCACTTAGGCCACAGTAGGATTTTCCAGAAATTCTGGGTCAATCCGTAATAAGGAAAAGTTTCGGTTTATTTAATTAAATTAAAACCAGAAAACTAGTGGGTTCAGTTCCCCTTTAAATGAACCGGTCTGGTCCCCTTGTAAACCAAACGGTTTAGTCGGTTTACCATGTGTTGCTGACGTCATGATGACGTCAGCCCTATCGTTTAAAAAATTTAATAACGTTATTGAAACGCCGTCGTTCCAATTATTCAGTGGCAATCCCAGATTCTGCCACATGTTCCGAGTTGCCTCAGTCTTTTAAAACGAGTCGTGAGTCGACTCGGTTGTCTTCCCCACTTCGAACCCACTGTAACCCTAATTTTTGAATTTCATTTTCTTTAATTTCGTGCAGTTTGGATCCATGGATCCTCACTGTTTTCATTGTAAATCACTTCTAGAGTGTCACCAATTAGTTTGGCATTCATTTTTGGCTTAAAAACTTGTTCATGTGTTCGGTTTAGGATGTGATAATCCAGCCTGTAAACCCATGGCTCATGCTCATTTCTTGATCATTTTTCATCGGGTTTAGCTTATTTTGATCCCCTATTCATGGGGATTTAGTTTTCGTTCATCAAGGTAGGTTTAGAAGCAAGTTTATGAGATTTGTTTTGGAAACCCGAACCTGTAACTTGATATTTGGAGGGTTTTTCTTGCATTCTGTGATCGCGTAGTAGGGTTTTTAGAACCCTCTTGGTCTCTGTTTGAAGTCTTTATACACCAAAAATGGTTTGGTGATGATGAAATCAGACCTGCTATAAGCAAGGTCTTCCATGGTGGTTTTCATGAGTTTGCACTTTTTCAATGTTTCTTAAGCTCTAATTTCATGTCTGAATGAGTCTAAACATGTTCTAAATGTCACATATATAAAATCAAAGCTTAAATCAGTTTATACATAGGGAATTTAAGAGAGAGAAAGTGAAACGTTTTCATGGGTTTACCTTTTTGAGTTGGTTTTCCCCTTTCTTCTACCTCTGTATCCCTTCCTTAGCTCCTTAGTTTCTTCTCCCTTTCTGAATTTCCTTTCGTACGAAGCAAGCATGCATTGCATGTCTTGCTTTAAAGAGAAATCCACCGACCTCTCTCTCTCTCTCTCCTCCATTCTCTCTTTCTCTACACGTTTGCAGCCTACTCCTAGCCCTCACTTCTTATAAATTTCTCTTACACAATTTTTAATTCTACTTTTGTAGATTCAGCTTTTCATTTACTTCTTGTTGATATTTTGTAAGTTATATATATATATATATATATATATATAATATAAGCACACGCACACACACTAACACATGAAGACACACACACACACCTCAACCGACACACACACACACATACTGCTTGTACACTTACACACACAAAGATATTTTTGGTTTTCTTTACTTTATGTATATTTATACATAGATTTATATATATATATATATATATATATATATATATATATATCTACTATACTTGTATACATACATATAGGTGTATATGTATATACACACTTGACCATATGTACATACCTACAATACACTTTAAACAATTTTATCTCTTTTCATTTGATTAATTAATCTTTATTACATTAATTAATTATTTTCTTATAATTTAGAATTTATGTATTATTTTTCATGACCTCGTAATGCGTGCCGTATGACCCAGTATTTTTAGGTCGGGATATTACAAGCTGCCTATGAAAAATAGGTTCAGACCCAGTCGAAACTGCAAGAAAAATCCATCGCTGGCGAGTCACCATTGACGGAAGAGATCACCGAACTGAACTGTGGAAAAAGACGCTGTGGTTGGTTGGTTGGGTTAGGCCAAATCGGGTCGGGTCAGACCCGACCCATCCGCACATGGGCTGCTTGACACTGTAACATTTTAATATAGACCCGACCCACCTGCACATGGGCTGCCCGACACTGTGACGTTTTAATATTGTGTTTTAGGTTGGAATTTGGGGGTGTTTGGTTGTGGAGGTTAAGATATCCATTGTTTGGCTTATAATAGTAAAGGAGGAAAAACAAATGGTACAGGGGTTGTTGCCCATGCGACTTAAACTCACAGCGTGGGGGAAAGCCTCAAGGAATGGACCATTGTGCCACTAAGGCACATGTGATCTGATTTGCACTAAATAATATACATATATTAATTCTATTTAATTAGTTTAAATAATTAATTAAATAGGTACTTATTTAAATAATTTTTGATATGCAAATTAGTCAAGTGAATAGGGTAAACTTACTATTTTGGATCTTCTGGATCCAATGGTGGGGTCCATTTTATGAGACAGAGTCCCAAAAAATAAAATACCCATAGAAATTCCAAAATGACCAAAATACCCCTAAGTCAAATGTGAGTCAAATGGACTCCGATTGGGTTATGTAAATAGTGGATTTTTATTATTTCAAACCTTCTGGACTAAACAGTGAAGTCCAATTTGTGAAAGCAGACCCCAAAAAAAAAAAGACACGTAAATGACCATTTTGCCCTTGGGTAAATTAGTTCAAATTGGAAATCGTAGAAGTCTAAATTAGTAAAAGAAATACTTATAATAATGAGGTATAAAATTGATAAATAGCATTAAGACTAAAATGTGTTCACTAATATACAGGAGACTCGAAAGGAAAGGGAAAAGTTACAGAATACTAAGACGCACTGATAAGGTAAGTGAATTTCTATCTCTTATACGTGGTTTTCTAAGCCACATTCGTTCTATTACTGCCAAAACTTTGTACTCATGTATGTATCCCCTGTTATCATCATACCATTGATATTGTCCTATCTGGTGGATGTCTATTGACTGATATTTCATGATTTCATTCATTGTACTGATGCCAATCATTGTATGCTTATGTCATGATGTTCCATACATTATACACTTCTGATGGAATTACAATAGAATCTTGATGTATGTTAAATGTTGGGTTTTATGCTCAGTCACATTACCCATCTGATGTTATCTAATTGACAGGACCTACAGGTCGATTAATAGGACCTACGGGTCAAGTCCATGAATGGACACATGGCAATGATGTCGTTTTTATGCAGTGAGTTAAATGGGTATTTTATATGCATTCATGTTAAGGGGGGTATGTCGGGCCCCTAAAAGACCGAGGGTCTGCCAAATCCTAAACAGAATAAATACATCTCTCATGTTTGATTGTTATGTAGACGTTTATTGGATTCATAAGATGTCTTTATTCCCTATGAATAACTCTATGTTGATAGTTCCTTATTTATTGGACATATTCATGCTACACGAGATCCTCATACTTGTATTTTGTGCCTTATTATTCATTGGCTACTGTGGCATTTTTACCGTTAACTGCAACTGTTTTCATGATTGGCTATCATGTTCACGTATGAGTTTATATGTTCTATGTTAACCCTAACCAGTATTGGAGATAGGCTTTTACTTACTAAGCTTTGTTAGCTCACCCCAAGTTACTATTTTTCAGGTAAGAATGCTGCAAGACCACAGTTGGAGTCCAAGAGCATAGGGGGACAGTTTGAGGATTATGTTAGTAGTAATGTTAGAATTTTCTCCCATGTACTCACCACCTAAGAGTGGTATTATGTTAAGTTTATGTCAGTTTATATTTAACATTATCACACTATTTTATACTAAGACTTCCGTTGATGTACTATTTAAGTTTTACATTATCTATATTGTGGTCATTGATACTGATACAAAGGAAGAATGAAAAAAATAGGGACGGCCATTAGGTCAGCCTCGCGACACGAGATCTGCATAGGGTGGGTTTCGAGTCATGACAGCTTTGTATTAGAGCTAGAGTCTTAGGTTCTAGTGAGTCATGGGAGACAGGACCAAAGTATTAAGACTGTAATTCTAAGAGTCAGTCAATAGATAACACTAACATTACTAAGTTAGACTTTTATGTGAACACTGACTGTTAAATTACGTATACCTTGACTAATTATCATTTGCAAAAAAGATTAACACTAGGAATATGCCGATAGCCAGAAATCATCTAACTAAGATAGATCGGATAGAACAATTGAATAGAATAGAATGCCTTACAAAAAGAGTCACCAAGGATCTACCTAGAATCAAGCCGCAGTGGTTGACCACTTACAATGAAGTAGTGGCACCAGTAAAGACCATAAAATGAGGTGGGAAGGAGTTTACCAAAAAGGGTCAATTATGATGACAAAGGCATAATTAAATGCCCCAACTGCCTAAAAGTCCACTAAGGACAATGTCTCAAAAACACCACCGAAAGATGATCGGGCTACTGTACCGGTAGTCACGGGTATTTTCCAATTTTTTACAATCTGCCTCATACTGTTTAAATATTGGCTCTACATATTGATTTATAGTTTTCGCATTTACTGCTAAGTTGAACTTAGAAACAGAACCTCTAGGCTACATGTTAACTGTTTCAATACCATCGAGAGATTTATTATTAATGAATACTATATATCGAGGGAAAAGACTATATGTTATGACAGACATCGGTGATTCTTGAACAAGCAGGATGATTAAATAAAGAGTGACCTTTAAGGAAGAATAGTATGGTTAAAGATAAACGATAAGGATTCTCGAGGAAAGACACCGAAAATACTAGGGGAGATTTCACTAAATGTCATGAATAGATAAATGAGGCTTGAATGAGAGATAGTTTGAAGGAAACTTAATGAATAATTACAAGAGGAGTTGATACTCTATATAAATTAATGATGTGCCAGAAATATGAAAAGTCTTGAGTAAGTCAGGAGTAGACCCTGATAGGGTAGAGATAAATAGAATCTTGAAGACAATTACTAAATGAGCGAGATTGCTAGAATTGATCTTATGGATTATGATGATTTTAACAAGAGGTTGACACGTGATGAATAAATATTAGGAAGAAATTCAATGAATCTTGTGATCTAAGATGAAGCATGATCCAATTTTAGTCAATACTCTATCAAGTTAGATAAAGGTAAATGATAAATGATTTTGAATAACTGTTAGAGATCAATGTGATCGAAATGATCGTAAAGACTGAACTGGTAGCAAATCATTTAGAGAACCATGAAATTGAGATGATATATGATTTTGAGGCACTACGAGAAAATCATTATTCATGAAAGATATTCATAGAGCATATGAGGTACAGATCATAAGTACATGGTATTAACCGATTAGATACCCTTAAAGAAACTAAGAATCTGATGATTTAAATAGTTAAATGGTTAGTGACTTTTGAAGACGATAGCTTATTTAAATACTAAGGTTAATGGACTTTGGGACAAACTATGCTATGACTGACTTTGATGTTTCTTGGACGATCGAGATGATAAAATGAATAGTGACTTTTAGGAGAAAGTAGTATGCTTAAAGGCAAAGGTTAAGGATTCTTGGGAAGAATCATACCAATGTCGAGGTTGATGACTCTTAAGTTATTAAACTATGAATTGATCAATGAATTGGGGGAAACTATCATTTGAGCAAGGGCAGTAGTTAATGCTCTTTTAAAAGATATAAGGTGACATAGAATTGGGATTGTGAAATCTTGGAAAGTCAATAGATTTAACAACAAATATATATGAGAGATGGTCTGAGGAAGACTTAATGAATAGTAATGTGAGGAGTTTTAAGATTTGATTACAAGTATAACTGCTCTGAGTATCCTGCTATTTCAGCCTCTGAAACATCTTATAGGTACTTTGGAGTTTCTAATGGCCTGAATACTGAAGAGATTATCAAACAATACACAAAGTTCTGAAAGAAGTCAAATTTTATTCATAATTGGCCCAAAATATGGGAAAGTTTCAAGATAGAAACAAAATGTGGTGCAAAGATATCCCTCTACTACTAGTTTGACAGCTTATGAAGCATCAACTTAAGGGAGTTTGGGATCTGCTTCCTCCTCCTCGTCCTCTTGCACCTCAATCTCAACTAGGGAGACTTCAATATCATCTACCCAGCCAGATCCAGGTCAGGATACTTCTTGTGAAGCTTCGCCCTGAAGGTGTGGTACCCATGCTCGATTAGCTCACCATCTAGATCCTAGACTTCAGCCTTCAGATCAACTTCAGTTTGAGTTCTAACACTTTCAGCATTGTCCTGGATCTTTTGAAGGGAGGCAGCTTGGAAGTTATCAAACCTCTTTTCGAGGTCTTCTAATTCCAGAGCGAGGGCATCCCTTTCAGACTCCAAGATAGAGTAAGAGTTGGTGGCTTCCTTCAACTTTTCCTTAGTTGTAGAGCCCATGGACTGAGCCATTCCCAGTTGAAGCCTGGCTTCATCTAGCTTAGATTAGAGGACGCCAATTCACTGACAATCCTAAAAAAAGTCCATGACGGTCACTAAGCCATGCATAGCCTGAAAAAAAAAAACAAGCAACACAATTAGGTCAGAATATGTTACAAAACTGTAAAGGCAAAAAAAGAAGAAAAAAAAATGGAAGGAAAAGATTATTTAGAGCCTACCCTTATGTGGAATGATATCATATCTTTGGTGATCTTCTGCATTTTCAGCCCCTTAAATTTACTTGGGTCTGTTTCTTAAGAATCCTTGTAAGCCTTCTTCACGGCCAACGAGCTAGAGTCATCAAGCACTAGAGAAACAGCAACAGACCTACCCTTCCCTATTTTCTTCTTTGGAGCTAACAAGTGCAGGGGAAAGCAGGGGCGCTTGAACTAGGAAAACCCCTAGATCCTCTGACTCGGTCCTATTAGGGGAGTCGGATAGTAGCCTTCTTCTCTTCACTTGAAGAGGAGGCTCGGTAGGGAAAGAGCTCTCCCCCACCTTCTTCTTCTTCTTCCCAATAGCCCATCCAGACACCAAGAATTTCTTCAGGCTTTTAGACCTATCCTGAACCAGGCCAACCTCCATTAGATTGTTGGGGCAGAGGACGGTGTCGTGAGAGCGATTGCTAGTCTGTAAGAGCCTCATGTACTTTTTCTGGAGATCGACCTATTCCAAGCTCTCTTATCTATATGAAAAACATGGGATTAGATCAACAGCACATAGATTGAAAAATCCAAAAATAGAAACAAAAAAAAAAAAAAATACGATTGGACCCTCGCCCTTGATCCCTAGTCTTATGAGGGAAGGTTGAAATTCGGATCTTAAAGTCCTCACACTCCCATCCTCCTCTTACAAAGAAGTACCACTTCTTTTAAGTCTTATTCGAAGTGGGTATAAAGGAGAGAGGTTTGAACCCCTTGTC
Source organism: Nyssa sinensis (assembly GCA_008638375.1). Taxonomy (NCBI): domain Eukaryota; kingdom Viridiplantae; phylum Streptophyta; class Magnoliopsida; order Cornales; family Nyssaceae; genus Nyssa; species Nyssa sinensis. Next base: position 25,101,086 of record CM018032.1, read on the forward strand.
AAAAGACATGCAGAACATGCCTTCCGACTTTAAATATTTCGAGTCCATGTTGTTCCTTATCAATGAGAGGTCCACCTCGACGTTGTTTAAATGACCTAGAACTATGAACCCTAATAGGTGCCTCCAACTATTTATGTTCAGATTGATGGGGTATATATTGAACCAACTAAAGAAGTCCCTAATTAGGGGATAGAAGGGAAACCTAACCTCTATCTCGAACCATTTAAAATATATACATATCTCACCTTGCTCGGTGTCAGAGGGGCGGTCCATAGGTCTTGGTACCCCAAAAGACATGTTTGTAGGGAAGTCAAAAGCAATCCACAGAACATCTATTATGCCTTAAGTAATGGCGCTTTCTCCTTCTTCCCTTTTGGAGGGCTTGCCCGAGGTTTCCCCTACAACGTTCCGAGGCTCTGCAAAAGCCTCTACTATCATAAGTTTCCAACTAAGGTTTGGGTTACTAACAATCCTAGTTTCTAAATCCCCTGATGCGCTATTATCTACAATATTCACCTCCGATTGGACAGACATTTCTACAAATCCTTTTACTTCATATCCAATACTTGTCTGAGTGGCAGAAGTCAATATAACAGAAATTATAGAGGGGTAGAAGAAGATTTAAGGAAGTAAACAAGCAATGTGTATGAGCAAATCAAACCTGGCCAAAAATTTGATAGGAGTTGGGCTTCTTATACCAAAAATTGCCTTACTTGGGGTTTTCATTAAGAAGTATGACAAAACTCTCTCAAGCAGTAGAGAAATAATGAAAGGAAGGGCATCAATGTACTCCCTCACCTTTTATAGGGATTAATAAGTGGCGTAATGGAGGCTTTCGATTCTGAACCGTCGTTGTGGTTAAAGAAATAATGCCCTTTTAATTCCAATCGATGGTTGACACAATAAATGTTGTATCAACAGTTGTTATGGAAGAAAAAGTGAAGCATTTATAACTACCACGCATGACTCTTCATAAACCCTAACCTCAGCTTTGTGCCCCGTAGGACTGCGGCTTGGGAGAGGGAGGGGGAATAGCTTGTCACGACACGAAACCCACCTTGTACGAATCTCGCATCGCGACCGCCACCCGTCGGCCAGGGGGCCGTCGGGCAAGGCTCGCGTAAGTTACGGTATCGGACGGCGGTGTAGCCTGTGTTTGCAGAAGCGTGAAAACCTTTTTCTTTTCTTTTTTTATTTAAAATTTATGAACATCTGCCCGGTACTACCGCTCTTCAGAACTGGTACACATGTTTATACATTTAGAGCATAATAAAAATTTAAAGACTTTATAATTAATAAATGTTCAACTGCCTCGTGGGGCTTAATACATAACAATCGTACTATGTTCTAATACAAAAGTGACTATTACTATTCCATAGTGCTTCCCAAAATTGCTAGTCCTGTAAGTAGTTGCTTATTCCCTTCCTCAAAATGGACAAAGCTCTAATCATCATCATCATAAAAAATCAGGACTACCATCAGTCACCTGAAAGGGGGTCGGATAAAAATCTGGGTAAGCTAATCTAAGCTTGTAAGTAATTCCAACATTTTTCATGGGTTTTCAATTGGCAGTGGTTTAGCACAAGAAAGTTTATAAAACAATCACTACCAATTGCTCGTATACTTCGAACACAGAATATATGCTTTCCTTAAAACAGATAGCTTTGAAACATTTAAAGTATTCAAGCTAAACATGTACTTCTTCAAATAAAGTATATGAACTTCAAACATGTAAATATTTATAGTGAAAATGTAGGTAAAACCTGCTTCCATTTTCAACATAACATCTTATCACTTTTATTGATGGAATTCGTTTCGAACCAGACTCCCATTTTACTTTTTGTAGAGATATCTCATGCCTGGGGGATTAGATCCTGCTACTTGACATTTTACATGTCAATTGAGTTCTGAAGAACCCAAAATCATTTTTAGTGCTTTATGCACTATTTATGTTGCATTACTAGTGGCAACAAGAGGTATAAAATACTTACAAATAGATGCTATTTAAAAGCATTAAAACATGGCCTTCTTGTAGTTGCATTTTAAAACATCTAACATATAACTTCCTCAATAGGGCTTCAAATACTTGGAATATGCAAATTCAAAATGTTTAAAGAAATTGGCATTTTAACTTAGACATGCTAAAAAAATATTTTTAAGGAAGATTGTAGTAGAAACCATTCACTGAGCATGTCACAATAGGGTTTATAAGAACAGAATATTTTAAAACAAAAATCATGAAATACTGAATTTGATATCCACTTGCTTCAAATATTTTGAACTTAAAACTTCTTCAAATTCATAGAGTTAAATCTCTACTTCAAATACAGGGTTACTCACCTTTACCTCGGGGTCGGTGCTACTATTGTGTCGTCCATTTACCTTTTCTATTCTTAGACTGCGTAAGCCTAGTTCTATGATAGGTTTTATTATTCAGAATTAAACTAACTCATAATGATTTATAGATGTATTACATATCTATTTACTTTATGTGTTTTAATGGCAAATAGATATTACCTTCAAATCATGTCCTTAAGCATTTTAGTATTTTCCCTTTCTTCCTCCTCTTTCAATGTTTCTTCAGCAAGTTTCCTTGCTGCTGCTTCTTTCATTAATCGTCCCATTGGGACAATAGGAGCTTTGTACATAAAAGGCCTAACAGAGAGAATCTGACAATTCTTGGCGATATTTATCTTTCTTTTTATCACTTTACTTTCCCATATCAGCTCATCCATGAAGGCTTCTTGGGTCTTATCCATGATGATTATTCGAGCTTTAACCTAAGACACAATTTAACGTGTTAAGAATTAAACTTCATTTCAATTTATACTTTTTTGGTAGCTCCATTATTTTTAAGTTTGATTTATTTACTTCACATGTTTACGTGTCGTTTCGGTCTATAGTTACATGAATTTATGCTATTCATCAAATTTTATTTTTCTTTATTATAAGTACCCCTTTTGGTCAAATAGACTTTACTATTGAGTCCGGAAAGTCGAAAGAAGTCAATTTAGACCTTCTCGGACTTTCATTTGGCTTTAGGGGCACTAGGGGTAATTTAGGTCATTTTACCTTTTTACGTGTCTTTATTTTTGGGGTCCCGTCTCATGACACGGACCTCACCTTTGGTCTCAAAAGGTCCAAAATAGTAAAAATACACTAGTAACTTGTTAAATTTCGACATCAGACCATTTTGTCATTATTTAATTTAATTAATTTATTTTATTTTATTTAATATAATTTATGTATAATATATATATATATATATATTTGTGGGATTAATGGACACGGGATTGTCTTGTCCAAATGGTAAAGAAGGGGGGTTGGGTCTGAAGGGTTCCGTGTTCGAGTCATAGGGGCTACGGCCCTTATTTTTTTTTCTGATTTTTATCAGAACAAACAGCTGACAACGCATTAAAACCGGAATAGGCTATCCTCAATCGCGCACAGGTTATTAAATTGGCTCATAATCGCGTAACCAAGTAAGCCCAATTAGGGTTTCAAACCCTTGAGCCCAAAATGGTGTCGTTCCAATAATGCGGTGGTTAGCCCCATAACGTGACACGTGTCTGAGTCGACACAGCCCTAACCTAACTCGATTAGGAATCGGCTGAGTCAATTCACGAGTTGGCTCAACGGGGTCTTCTTCTTCCCCACGCTCAAGCTACTGTTGCCCTAATTTTTGCAAATCTAAACTTCTAATTTCGTGAATTTTGGGAGATCAAATCTCTCTGTTTTTGGGTGTTCCCAGTACCTATGTGTCTTAGCAACACTTTGGCATTCACTTGGGGTTTCGAATCAAATTCTTGATTGTATTTGGGACGTTGAGGCCATGACTTGCAACTCAGCCATAAAGATTCATTTTTTAGCCAAAATTCATGAGGTTTCTTCTATCGTGATCCATTCTTCATGGGGTTCAAGTCTTCATTCTCAAAAATGGATTTTATATTGAGTTTGTGAGGTTGGGTTTTAAAACCCATACCTGAAACTCTAATTTTTAGAGTTTCCTTTGAGTCTTAAGGTCGAGTCTTTGTGTTTTTAAAACATTGGGGTGGTCTAGTTTAGGTTCCAATAGGCTAAATGGGTTTTGGTTCATGTGATTTCAGAACTGCTCTAAGCAAGGTCCATCAATGGTGGTTTGATGTACGGCTAGGTGTTCTTGATGTGTTTAGGGTCTATTTTTCATGTCTTGTTCAAGAATATACATCCTAAACATCATATATGCATGAATATAACCTAAATAGTTTGTATACATGCATAAATTTTAAAGAGAGAAAACATGGTGAATTTTGTGTTCACCTTTTTAATAGTGTTATTCTCTTCCTTCTAATTCTGATTTTCTTCCTCTTCTAACTTCCTACACCTTGCTTCTTTTTCTTCTGATTTCCCTTAAGCATGCAGTGCATGCACTTGCTTTTAAGCAAGTTCCACCGCCTCTCTTTCTCATCCGATCTCTTTCTCTCTCTCTCCCCCTTCATAGCCCCTATCCTTGACTTCTTCACTGTTCTAATTTAATTCCTCTTTTTCATTTCTCAGCTTTTCAGCTTTCCATTTAATTCTTAGTTGATATTTGGTATTATATATGTGTATTATATACTAACACACACTTGCACTCACACACACATGCAGCCGACACTCACACACACTCATATTTTAATATATATATATATATATATATTTATTTGCATGTATACATATATATATATATATATGTATACATATTTTGACTATACGCACCAAATACACACTTAGTGTGGGTATTTTTCATATGCTAATATATATATCATAATCACATGTATATTACTATATATTTGTACACACATTATACAATGCATATTGAAACATAATTATTTGTGTATCTCTCGATACTCGATCTTCTTGTAGTTAATTTTTAAGCTATTATTTATAACCTCATAATACGTGTCATATAACTTGATATTTTGGGTTAGGGTGTTACATAGCTGATGTACCATAAAGTGACATATCAATTCAAAACGTGACACGTGTATGTACAGAGCTCTTCTGAGTATAGACCAAGAAAAATTCTGCTATCCAGATCAAAGGTACTTTGTTCAGAATGGTACAAAACCTCCAGTTCTGCCTCTAGAGTAGATGGGGTACCGATCTGCTCATTACAAACCTCGTAACAAGGCTAGTAGAGTATCTGCAGGAATGGGTTCCAAACTGATCACTGCCTTTCATATTCTACCAGCCTCACAATAAGGAAACAAAGTTCAATATGGAAACTACTATCTTTGGATATCTTCAAATCCCTACTTTTATGGTTTCGAATCCTATTCAACTTAGGAAATCTACAAGCTATACATAAGATCATAAGGTACGTTTTCAATTTATGTTTAATTAATTCCTTTCAATTATAGCCTTTTTAATTTACTGACTTTATTATCGGAGCAGCTACCACCGGAGCCTTCTTGGTGATCCTCTGATTTTGAATTCTTGACAGATAACGAAGGACGGGAAGTCTCTATTATCAAAAAGGGCAACATCAAAGTTCAAGAACAAACTATTCAAACTCCCAAACTTTGTCTTAATTCCTAATTGGAAGAGGTGTTCGGCACATCCTGCCATGAGTAGATCACCATTCTTAGAGCCAAAATTATTTTCTTCTTAACCAACTCCACAGAAACTTTCTTCTTTTGAAAAATTGTGCAATTCCTAGCTTCCTATAAATGATATACAATGGCAGCTAGAGAAATCTTTCCAACTTTAATAGAGGAAGTCTTTTTCTTCCATTTGTTGAGCATCTAATGTAATTTCTCCTCCCATCTTTTAGGTTGTCTAGTAATAAAATAGTCCTTTAGAACCTGTGTCCAAACTTTGTTAGAAAATTACATTCAAAAAACAAATGGTTAATATTTTCCTCATAAAGGAAATACATAAAACATAAATAGGTGTATAATCCGGTTATTTCTTCTGATTAAGAACAACAAAAATGGAAGAGGCGGCTTGTATTATGAGTTCTCTTGGAACACCACGAAGATCTTTGGAATACTGCAAAAGATCTTCCTCGGTAATAGATCAGCTATGTAAGAGTCATCTATCAATTCCACGATTCAAGACCTAAGGCACTATGATGGTTGTCATGACTCGCGAGCTGGTCTATGCGGATTACGGGGACTCAACTGCCACCCTTTGGCCTGAGGGCCGGTAGGTGAACCAGAAGCAATGGTGTTGGACAGCGGTGTGGCCATGAATGTAATTTACAAAAGCATGAAAACTTTTTCTTTCCACACATCCGCCCGGATCTGCCGCTCTTCAAAAAGGTACAATTAACAAACATACGAAGCTTACTACATTTTTAATAGTTAAACATATTACATGGTCATTTTCCTCAGGGACTTAATTACCTAATTCATCCAAAATAAAATGCTACAAAAGATTAACCAACTATTGGTCTTGACATGCTCCAAAATGCTAATTCAAGTGCGGAGTTCTCGACGCCTTTCCTTAGTACGGGCAAGACTCCCTACCATCTTCATTACCTGAAAGAATCATGGGTAACAAATCCATGTGAGCTTTATGAAAAGCTCGTGAGTAGTTCCAATAACTTGTCAGGGGTTTTCAACTGGTAATGGGTTAAGTAAATAGATTTATAAAATAATCACTACCAATTGCTCCTACATTTCAGATACAAAATATAGAAATCTTAAAATAGATAACATAAAACATTCAAGGCATTTAGGCTAGGCACTTATTTCATCAAATATAGCATACAAGAATCTTCAAAACATGTAACACGAAGCATTTAAAACATTCGAGTAAAATAATTATTACACAAATAGAGAGTACATGAATTCTTCAAAACATGTAACACGAAGCATTTAAAGTATTTGAGTAAAGAAGTTATTTCATGATACAAAATACGAGGATTTAGTTTTATTTTAATTGAAAACGTAAATCCTTTGATCATGAAATCAGAACATATAAATCACGTTTACAAAAATGGGTAATATCTTTTCACTTTTAATTTTAGTGGGATTCGTTTCGAACTAAACTCCCAGCTTAACAGATCAGTAGAGATATCTCATGCTTGGCGGATAAACCTTCTATCAGGCATTTTTAGGATTTTAAGTCCCAAATAGTCTCAATAGCTTGTAGTGCTTGTGCACTATAATATCCCGACCCAATTAAGTGAAGATAATCATTATAATGATATTCTTTTTGGGATTTAATATCTAATGGCTTATTCGTTCTAAATTATGTTCAGTAGCCATAAATATTAAAAATTTCTACACGAAGAAAATTTGGCAAGTTAGAGTGAAGCAAAAAATTAACGAAATTTAATTGCCAATGAATATGGAGTATTTTTAATATAAATGAAAAATATGTAACGTATTAAAAATAAAATTTTATGGCATAGAAATTAAAAGTATGATATTCAAAAGTAAAGAGGGAATACAAAGGAATTTTTAAAACAATTAAAGCACAACTTAAAAATCTGATGAATGATGCCCAAATTGCCAAACAAGGCATAAGGGGGAAAAAAGGAGAAAAATGAGGCAAAAGTGTTAGCCAAGGGACTTGAACCCTTGACCAAAAATGATGAAAGAACTTGAACCTAAAAAGAAAATCACTTGGGCTATCCAGATTCTGTGTCCTATATTACATAAGATATACATATATACACATGAAAACTTACCCCACTTGCCAAAACAACCAATGAGGTTGCATGCAGCACCTTATCATAAATTAGAATTATATGTGAATATATCTATATATGTGGATTGCGTGAAATCAGAAAGGTGAGGTGTGTGCATGTGCTCTGCTAGAGCAGAAAGTAGAGAGAGAAAATGAGAGATTGGAGGAAAAGAGGAAGAAGAAGAAGAAGAAGGAAGGAAGGATCACAAGGTTAGGATCCGATCGTGTGTTTTATTTCTATTTCTGTATAAATTACAAACTCAGTAGATGGTAGATATGAGCATACATGTGTTCCAAATTATTGGTTCAAGTTTGAACCACCATTGACAAGCTTGAAACACTTGCCTAGAAACAAACTTGTACAAAACATGTTTTTGAGTTCTAATACGTAAAATACACAAAAAAAAAAAAAATGATGAAAGTAAACCATAAAATCAGACCCAATAGCTCATGATTAAGCATTGTTCAACCAAGTTGCAGATTTACCAACAATGGCAAACCCATGCAAACAAAGGTAAGCTTGCATGCAAGAATGGATTTAGATACCCCATGACTCAAGGAGTCCAACGCAACAAACTAAATAAAAAATCACCTTGAAATAGCTATGAACTAAACCTAGAACCAAGGACACCCATAGAAGTCCTACTGAGCCTTTGAGCTCGAATTAAACGATCAAAACAATGCCAAACCACTCCTAGCACATACAGAAACCTTTTGATACTAGCCAAACCACACGAAATGCACTGAAAATCTAAAACAATCACCCTGTAACTCACGGCCCAAACTTAGTGAAATTCAAGTTAAAATAAACTTGATTTTGTGAATGGGACAAGGTAGGAAATTAGGCTAGGAGTCCAAAACATTTTGATCAATCAAAATGGTCAAGAAATGACCATTTTATGGCCAACCGGTTCATGGCCAGAAAACCCATGTAGGTGTCGAAAACTATAGTATTTGAGGTCCAAAACTGTTACAAATAAGTCATTCAGGTTCCTAGAATCAATTTGATATAAAAACCCTAAAAAATAGACAACACAGAGAGAAAAAGTAAGGAAACAATGTGTAGTTTTGGTTCCGACACCGGAGAAGGCGACTGTTGGTTATTAGAGAAGACAGAAACCATTAAGGGTTCAGGTTAGGATTTGGATCAGATTCGGGTCAAACCCGACCCACATGTAGAAAACCCAAGGGAAACAATAGCATTTTAGTTAAATAAAAAATTGAATTTGAAATTGAAATTAGGGTGTTTGGCTGTGCAGTTTGTTCCTATGGATTCCTAAGGCCATGGGGATCATTTTGCCATTGGTTTAGGCCATCGAGGTGGCCTAGAAAGCCTGGTTGAGCATCCATGGTGATTTTGGTATTTTGCTTAGTAAATGCTCATTTCTCCATGAAAATGAGCATGGTTTGGTCTGACATGATCCTTACATCATGAGGAATAATTCCCCATTCAAAAATCAAGTTTTGGTGTTCATTTTGAGAAAATGGTTTTGTTGCACCATTTCTGCAACTCAATGTTCAGAGGTCATTTCCATGACTTTTTGATCGCTGACTAGGGTTTTCATAACCCTTGTGACATCTAGTTTTGATCCTAAGCTATACAAATGGGTTTCATAAGGGTTGTTTCAGACCTGAGCTTTGAAGCTAATGGTGAATGTTTGGTTTTTCTCATTTTCTTGGGTCTTTCAGACCCTATTTCCCTTTCTTATCTATTTTATAAAATTTATAAAGCATACGCATGAAGTTAAATCTCTAGGATTGAACCAAAAACTTTGAAAGAAACCTATAAGAACTTGCCTCTGAATCTTAGTTTTTTCTCCCCCTTTCTTTTTCTTTTTCCCTTCTTCTTCTCTGGCCTTTTCCTTTATGTTCTTTCTTTTCAAATTCCATGTTGAGCATGCATATATATAAGCTTATACACACGTACACACTTATGCAAATATCTTTCTCACTTCCATCGCCTTTCCCTCTCTCTTTCTCTGTCTGTCTCTCTCTCTCTCTCTCTCTCTCTCTCTCTCTCCCTATTTCTCTTCTTTTCTTTCAATTTTATATTCTTGATATTTATATATATATATATATATATATATGATATTTTGTATATTATATAATATATATATATTAGCTATATCGGCACCTTCACACTTCTTCCGACATACACACACCGATGTGTTTCATACACACCAAACACACACTTGCTGCACACACTTGCATATATATATATATATATATGACACACTCACACACATCATATTATATAAATATACACACACGGTAACATACACACACCTATATATATTACACACACATACACACACTTATTCATATGGTTTCACACATACACACATATATACATACATACTAATACATACCCACATATGTATATATATATATATTTACATATACATACATATACATCGATACATACTCATTACTTTGGTCGGGTATTATCTGGGTATTCAGGACCTCTCGTATTCCAAAATCGGACTATTTATGTAATATCGAAAAATGAACCCTAACAGCTCGGGTTTATAGTAGTTGCTTGGTTACATTTTTGGTCAGGATATTATAACACCTCCATTGATTGCCTTTCCCTTTTTCCCTGTTTTCATTTGATCAGCACTAGTATAGTCATCAAAATTTATTATCTAATATAGAGTGAAGTCAATCGAAAACATAGAGTTATTGATTTGAGTGACACAAGAAACAAAACGCAGAGGAATGAAAAAAAAAAAACCAATTTGAAAGATCAAAGAGACGGTAAAATCAAAGACACTGGATAAGAGACGAACAAGAATCAAAACTTGTGGACAAAGACGAGCAAAATTCTAGTGGAAAGAAAAAGAGTCCTATTTTTCAATTTAGGACAGAGAGTTTAAGAGAGATAAAATGTCACAACCCGAAACTCACCCTGTGCGGATCCCAAATCGCGACCGCCACCTTTCGGCCCGTGGGCCGCCAAACGGCGGTGCGGTACAGCCAAGATTGGCAATTACGGAAGCGTGAAATTTTTTTTCTTTTACTTGTACATTCTACACTCCCGCTCGATACAGTCGCTTCTTCTTCTTCGGAGTGGTAAACAAATATTATACAATCAGAGCATACTAAAACCTTTTTAAAGTTTTACATATTATATATATGTTTGCCCTTCAGGGCATAGGTGCATAATTGTCCAAAATTACTACAACAAAATTCGACCAACTATAGGTCCTAGTACTTCCAAAAATCCTTGATCAAAACGGAGTTGCCAATCACTGATCCTTAATTTGGGCAATGCTCTCATTCATTGTCATTACCTGAAAAATGTTAGGATAGGAGGTGAGCTTTAAAAAGCCTAGTGAGTAATTCCAGTACCTTGTCATGAGTTTTCAACTGGTAGTGGGTTAGTTATAAGAAAGATTTGTATAAACATATACTACCAATTGTACATATACTTCTGATACAGAATACATGATTCTTCAAAATAATAGCGTGAAGCATTCAAGGCATTCAAGCTAGGCACGTATTTTAATAATCACAGAATACAAGGATTCTTCAAATCACGTAGCATGACACATTTTTAAACCATTTAATATGCAACATAATTTATAAACATGTGTAGAATGGTCATTTGAAAGCCAAAGAAATAATTTGAAATCCTTTCCATGAAAATAAGAGGATGCAAATATCTTCTTCTTCAAAATAAGGGGTTATATAAAAACCCGATTCATGAAATGGGGGTTCAAAACCTGCTACCATTTCTGAAAACATTTCATCTTTTCACTTTAATTAAGGAAAATCTATAATATCCCGATCCGAGATATGGCACGTATACCGAGGTAGACCCGATTAAGTAGTGAAACACCAATTGTAAACCGAGCTGTTAAAGCTCTATATTAGGATATCATAGTAATTGAATGGTATTAGAATGTGAACGGTTCATTTTGTATAGCCAGTGTGTAATAACCCGAAAAATTTTTTTTTTATATAAATACATTTTCTTGGTTATTAAATAATTTTATTATTATTATTATTATAAATTGTGAATGTGTATGTTATTATTATTATATACATGGATGTATGTATATGTAGGTGAACATGTATGGTATGTATATATACATGTGTAGGGTGATATATGTGCATGAATATGTATGTATATATGTGTATAGAACAGTGCATGTGTGCACTGTGTGTGGGTGAAACTGGATGAGTGTGTGTGTGAGAGAGGTGTCGGCTAAGTGTGTGTGTGTGTTTAGTGTGTGTGGCTAGTGTGTGATGAGTGGTATATATATATATATATATATATAGACTTATATAGGCAGCTTTGCATTTAATGCAAAGCTGCATTTGGGGAGAAGCAAGGGGCTAAACAGAGAGAGAGTCAGGTCAAGGAAGGCTGCAAGTGGAGGAGGAATAGAGAGAGAAAGAGAGGAGAGAGAAAGGGTCGGTTGTATTTGTGCATACATACGGACATGTGTGTTGAGTTAGAAAAAAAAATAGAATGAGAGGATTGAAGTGGGAAGAAGCAGAAGTGACCAAGAGGAATAGAAGGGGGGAGGAAGCAACCCATCGAGAGAAAATCAAAAATTTCAAGGTAAGTGGGTTGCTTCTGTTTTAAATTTTAGAGCATGACTTGTTTAGTTTAAATCGTAGTGTTTTAAAGAGCATAAAATGTAGAACAAATAGCAAAAAGAATCAGTCAAAATGGTTGAGAAACCAGTAAGAAAAATGGAGTTACAAGTTTTAGAGGATAATCAGATTTTTGATATTTTATGCATAGAACCTTGTTTAAATGGTCCTAAAATAATCCTACGAGGTGCAGAAAGAAAATAGAAAAAGAAATGAGTCAAAATAGTCAAGAACCGAGCAAGAAATTAAGAAAAATCAGCTCGCCGGAAAATCGGCCGGAGCTGTTAAACCCCATATTCGAGATGATTGAGAGGGTCTTGATGGAAATGGAGGGTAGATTTGGAGTCCTTGGGAAGAGAGGAAGGAAATGGCATAGAAAACGGTAGAGAAAAATGATCGAGAAATGTCGCCGGCGCCGGAGAAGGCGCCGGAACCCTACTGGTTCATCGCCGGAAAAACGGGGAAGAAAGGGGCACTGTTCGGGTCGGGTCCGGTTCGAGCGGGGCTGAACCGCCCCTGCCACGTGTCGCTTCCATGTTTTAAATTAAAAGGAGAATGGGTCCTGTTTGGTTACGGACTTAAGAAATTAAAAATTTGAATTGAAATGGGAACAGGGATATCCTATCCCTGTTCTGGATAAGCCCCTGTTTGGTTAACCTGATTGACAATAGTAAATTTAACTAATTACAATTTGACCTTGAACCTTTTGAAAATTGAACCTTGACCCAGAACTTTCAGAAATTACAAACTGACCCCCCCAACTGTTGGTTATTACACTTTGACCCACCTGATTAAATTATTAATAAAATATTAATTAATTAATTAATTAATTATTTAATTAAATTAATTAAATATTCAAAAATATCCCGGAGTCCAAATGGGACAAATCATTAGTGTATTTTGACTATCTCGACCATTCTGAGACCAATGGTGAGGTCCATTTTACTGAGACGGGGTCCCAAAAAATAAAAGACACGTAGTAACATATAAAATTACCAAAATGCCCCTGAATTGAAGTACAGTCAAACGAACTTCGAATTAGGTAAACAAATAGTGAAACTTTATTATCTCGAACATTCCGGACTCAACCGTGGAGTCCGATTTGTGAAGAGAGGTCACGAAATGTAAGGACACGTGTAAAGTGCAAAATGACTGTTTTGCCCTTTTAAGCCCAGATGTCCGAATTGAGTTCTGCGAGGACCTAAACTTATTTTCTTCGACGTCCTAGATTCAATGGTAGAGTTTAATTTAGCAGAATAGAAACCTATGAATTAAAAGACATAAAATTTGATGAATAGCATCAATTCAATTGACAATAGACTGAGTTGTGATTCATGCTTTTAGGAACACTGACAAGACAGGAGAGGGAGATCTGACCTCTTGTATTTTCATCGACTAGTTCAGTTACATATCGTGCACGTTCTTCTAGGGTTGAGACCAACCCATCAGGTATGGTGTTTTGCTAATGTTAGAAATGAAGTTAAGTTAGGAATGTTCTGTGAATGACTGGCATGACTTATGTGTTTATGTGGAATGTGTTTGCTTGATGATTTAGAATTGGTTGTTCACATGCTTACATGTTACTCGTACTTTATGAATGTTTAGTGAATGATGAATGTGAATCATGACATGTGTTTAAGTTGATTATATGAGATATGCTTGTATATGGAATCAGCTGGTGATTTATGTATTTATTGTCTCGAGCATGCTATATTGTGGAAACCATGTTTCATTGGACATTGCATTGGCATATTGGCATATGATGAATCCTTTGAGAACATGACGTGGGTAAGTACATGGTGCTTTGCATTATGAGGGTGTAGATCCTGTGGTGAAAAACCCAAAATTGGCCATTGCATTGGTACTCTGTGCCCATCGGGGAGTACCCGTAAATGAGACATGGGTGTGACATAGAGTTGTGCATGGGTGTGTCACGCATACCATTCATATATATTACTGCGATGCTTGAATGTCATTTAGAAATAAATGTACACTTTGCACATGCCACGCCTTAGCTTTATTTCTTGCATTAGCACTTCATCATACCAGCAGTTGAGCTGACCCATTCGTGGGCAACATTTTTCAGATGAGGACCCTCCAGCTACTTGAGACCCAGTGATGTTTTGATAGGGGGAAATACTTGTTATGTTTTTGGTCCGTGGGACCTATATTTTGTAATGTAAGGGCTTAAGCCCGAATGACCTATGAACAATGTACTTTAAGTTATTGTATGTATTGATGGGAATGGATACATGTTCAGTGGATTTATTTACCTTGTCCTTTTATTTATTTTATTTTCTGTTTCGTTCAGTCGCGTTCCCCGGGTTCGGTCGGGAATCCGGGGCGTGACACAATGTCGGGCAATACCCGAGCAACCTAGGACCCAACCTCGTAATGTGTGTACGCACGTATTTCCATACATGTGAATGGTTGCATGCATGCATAGCTTGAGTAAAATGAGTGTATGTATATTCTATTAGAAATAGATGTGTATGTATATAAATGGATATATATGGACGTACAAATGATGTACAAATATATGTATATATATATATGTATAAATGTTGTATAGCGTATATGTATGTATATTAAATAAAAAGAAATAAAAAGGAAAAGGGGAGGAAAGTGGGACGGTTAAGTATGTGTGTGTATCACTGTGTATGGTTGTGTGTGACTGTGTGTATGTCACTATGTGTGTGCTGTGTGACTGTGGTGAAGGCAGCAAGGCTACTGACACCAAGGTGCAAGTCGGTGCAGTTATATGTGTATATATATTGTGTGATGGGTACGTGGATGATGGAAAGGAGAAAAGAGTTAAAAGCAGTCAAGGAAGGCTGCTGCATGGAAGAGAGAAAGAGAGGTGGTTGGTGTGATGATATATATATATATATATATATATATATATATATATAGATGTGTGCGTGTAATGTTTAAGTAGAAAACATAAAAGAAAGGGAAAAGGGAGAAACTGGGAGCAGCTTAAAGGGTTTCAGGGGATCCAAAAGAGAAATCAAAAGTGAAAATCAGAGGAAGAGGAGGGGGATACTGTGACTGAAACACTCAGAAAACGGTATGTAAAGTGTTTATGTTTTTGACATTTTTAAAGCATGAAGTTTAGATTTGATTATTGGGTCTTGTAGAGTTTGAAGTGTAGAGTATTTTAGAAAAAGAATCAACTAAAATGATGCCATGAAGAGGGAGAAATAGTGAGTTGCAGGTATAAAGGAATAAATCGGTTCTTAATATTTTATGCTTCAAACCTTTTTTTAATAAAGGGGGATTAATCCTCATGGGTGCAGAAACTTATTAAACTTAAAATGGAGTTAAAACAGTAGAGAAATTGTTATGAAATTAAGGAAAAATCAGGTCACCGGAAAATTGGTTCTTCACATAAAACCCTCTGTTCGAACAGTTATAGTGGTCTAAATCAAAAACTAACCATGGAAATGAAAAACTCATCAGAAATGGAAGAGAATTTCATTCATTTTAGGTCAGAAACTGACCGGAATATTTCGCCATCACTAGAGAAGGTGACGGAACCCTACTGTTCTCCACCAGAAAACCTAGAAGATGATGAACAGGAACTTTTTTTTAAACGGCACCGTTTGGTGCTTGAATAGACTGAAGCGGCGACGTTTTAACTATTTTATTTTTAATATATATATATATATATATCTTAAATGTAGCCTATTTGGTTGCAGGGGTAGGGGGATTTAATTGATGTCCACTGTGGGAATAGGATAAACCATCCGTGTTTTTGGTCACTGTCCACCGTTTGGCAACCAAATTTTAAGAAAAATGAAAGGGGATTGTTGCCCTCAGGAATCGAAACCCCAACCACGCGCAACAAGAGGGCTTTTATAACCACTATGCGGACCACTGTGCCACAACGGCACATGTGTCCTAAATCCCTCCGAATTAAATAAAATATTAATATAAAAATTAAATCATGAAAAAAATTAAAAGGGTGCAGGCTTGGGAATCGAACCGTGAACTAAGGGGAAAGGGAGCGATGCGTGTGACCGGCTGGACAGGCAAGCCCGTAGTGTCTGTTACGCAAAAATAAATATATATTATGTACAAAATATGTTAAATTAATTAAATTAAATAATAGCGAAATGGTCTGATGTCCAAATTAAACAAGTTATTAGTGTAATTTGATTATCTCGGACATTCTAAGACCAATGGTGAGATCCAGGTTGCGAGACAGAGCTCCAAAAAATAAAGACCCGTAGAAATACTAAAATAACCAAAATACCCCTATTGCTACTCGAACCCAATGGAATTCCGCGAAAGCCTAAATCGGCTTTCTTTGGCATCCCGGACTCAATGGTAGAATCTAAATTAGTATTAGAGATACTTATGATATCAAAGCATAAAATTTGATGAATAACATTAATTCTGAGACGGATCTATTAACATATAGGGAACTCGAAAGGGAAAGGCAAACTCACGGAATACTAACCTAGGACTACATTTAGAGGTAAGTAAATTCACTTTCTCTTCCATGTAGTGTTTCCAAAGCCAAGTTTATTCTCTTACTACCAACCTTGTACTCTTGAACGTACTTGATATTATTGTTTTCCACAATGTGATATTGTTTTATCTTGTGGACATTGATTGACTGCTATATCATTGTTATCATGCTACACCATGCCTTGAAAGGCTTACTGTTATGTTTTCACTGTATATATGATATTCTATTTTTATACTCTTATGGAATCACTTATGATCATGATATGTTTATATATACCTGGATTTGTGCTCAGTCACAATATCCATCTGATGCTTTCTGATACACTAGAAACCTACGGGTCAAGTCAAGTCCGTGAACGGACATATGGCAATACATTGAAATTCACTAGGGGGTATGCCTGGCCCCAAAAGACCGAGGATGTGCCAAGCCCTGACACAGAATAAATGTATCTCTTATTTGATTGTTTTGACTATGACTGTTGAGTTACACTATCCCTTATGATTATCTTGTATTGAGAGACATTTTCTTATTGATTTGATTGTGATCAGTTTATTGTGGCAGTATATTCTTATTGTTATATTATCATTGAGAGTTCCATGTTGATGTTATATCCATTACTCTTGATTGTATAATGTGTGTAATACCCCGACCCAAAAATACCGAGTCATAGTGCCGTATTATGAGGTTAAGAAAAATTAGTGTAAAGATTTTTACACTCAAGAGAATAATTAATTAATTAAATATATGAAATATTTATATTTAACTATAATTAAATATTGTAGCACACATTTCACTTACATGGGAGATGTATTGTTTGTATGTATATGTGATCAAGTATGTATGCATGTATGTATATAAATAAATTGTGTGTATATATATATATATATGTGAAAAATCCTAAAGTGTGATGTTAAGTGTGTGGGTATACATGATGTGCATATGTATGTGTATATATATATATATATGTCTATACAATGCATGTAAAAAGATGCATATACATGCATACATAAATACAGCCACAAGTGGTCTAATTTGAGAGGAGTGATGGGAAGGGAGACTACAGCTAGTGTGTGTGCTAATATGTGTGTGTAAGTGAGTGAGTTGGTGTGTGTGTGTGTGTGTGTTAGTATAATATGTATATATATACACAAAATCTCAACCAAATTTTAAATGCAAAACTTAAAAGAGGAAAAGAGAAATTTATGAGATGGGATAGACAACCGAAAATGGGGACTGGAGTAGGCTGAGGTCGAGTAGAGAGAGAAAGGGAGGAGAGAGAAGGGTCGGTGGAAAAATCTTTAAAAACAAAGCATGCAAAGCATGCTTGCTTCTTAAGAAAAAGGATCAGAAGGTAACTAAGAAACTGAGGGAGAAGGAGTAGAGGAAATCAGAAGGTGAAGGAGGTTTAAACCACAACAAAAAGGTGAGAAATGTGAAAATTTATCAATTTCTCTCTCTAGAATTTCAATTTGTAAGGAACTGTTTTTGAGTTATTCATGTACATATGATGCTAGATATATGCTTAAATGTTTAGCAAACATGATTTTAGGCCATGAAAACGACTAAAAACATGAAACCCAGAAGCTACGGCCATTGAAGACCTTGCTTGAAGCAGGTCTAAAACCGTTACAACCAAACCAGGTTTGGCTTATCAAAACCTCAAGAAGACCTTTTGAGGGTGTTAAAAATACCAAACCGCGATCACAAAACCCAAGAAATGGATCCCATATGGTGAGTTGCAGGTTACGGGTTTGAAACCCAATCCTTTAAACTCGCTATTTAACCCACCTTTATGAATGAAAAATGAAACCCCATGAAGAGGGGATCACAATAGAGCAAACCCCAAGGGTTTTAGCTCAGAAATGAGCATTTACAACGCATGTACAGGTTGATTATCAAATTTCCAAACCGAACGATTGAACTCCTTTGAGTTCTTAAAACGAATGCTAAAGTGTTCTTTAGTGTTCCAGAAGTAATTTAAGATGAGAACAGTGAGAAATCATTGAACAAAAATGCACGAAATTGAAAGGAAAAGAAACCTACAACTAGGGCAACGTAGGGGAAGAAGGGAAGAAGAAGATAAATAGTAACGATTCAGGTTTTGGGTCAAATCGGGTTCGGGTCGGAACCCGACCCATCGCATAAAACGATTAAGTAGGACGGTGTCATTTTGGCTTACGTTTTAATTTTTAAAACATTAGGGCTGACGTCATCATGACGTCAGCATCACGTAATTAACCCAACCAGACCGGATTAGTTCAGTTGAAACTGGACCGGTTCACTTAAAATGGAACTGAACCCACTAGTTCAGTCCGGAAGTTTTAAAAATTCTATTTTGACCCCTGAACTTTTGGAAAATTGTACTGTGGCCCAAATTTTGAGAACTTTATGCAATTACATCCCTGAAAAAATAATTAAATAATTAAATTAAAAAGCAAAATTACTATTTTGCCTTTGGGTCATAAATGAAGCAAATGAAGTCCAAATTAAACATATGAATAGTGTATTTTAACTATTTTGGATATTCTGAGACTAATGGTGAGGTCCATTTTGTGAGACGGGGTCCCGAAAAATAAAGACACGTAAAGGGGTAAAATGACCAAAATACCCCTAGTACCCCTAAAGCCAAATTGAAACTAGTAAAGGTCTAAATTGACTTTCTTCAACATTCCGGACTCAATGGTAGAGTCCAAACTATGAAACGAAGTATGGAAAAATATGTCACATAAATAGGTAAAATGACCATTTTGCTCTTTTCATACAAAAGTCCGAATTAAATTCTAGGAAAGCCTAAACTGACTTTCTTCGACATTTCGGACTCAATAGTAGAGTCTATTCGACCGAAAGAAGTGTCCAAAATAAAAAGAGATAAAATTTGATGAATAACATCTGTCAGATGACTATAAACTGAAATATTACCGAAGTGCTAAACTAAGGTAAGTGAAGTACGAGAAGACACGACACGTTAACATGTCAAGTATATAAAATTAAATTAAAGTTAATAGAGCTACCAGAAGAGTATAAGTCTAAATGAAATTAATTCCTAACACATTAAGTTGTGTCATAAGATAAGAGTACGAGTACATATGAAACTACAAATCGGTTAGGATTTAATACGATCTAAGCATAAGTTAAGAAGCATTAATAGGTGATATTACAGTGATGTGAATTTAATGAGGTTATTATGAATTGTTCTTAGGAACTACAAAAGAAGTGGGAAAGCGCATTATTAGCATTAACCCTAAAGGACCAAGGTGAGTAACCTTGTATTTGAAATGGAGATTTAACTCCATGGATTTGAAAAGGTTTTAAGTTCAAAAGATATGAAGTGTTTGAATTCCAAATTCAGTATTTACATGATTCATTTTTAAATTGTTCTGTTCTTATAAACTCTATTATGACATGCTCAGGGAATGGTTTCTATCACAGTTTTCTTAAAACATATTTCAGCATGTTTAAAGTTTTAAATACCAAATTATGTAAAGTGTTCTGAATTTGTTTATATCAAGTGTTTAAAGGATTTATTATGAAATTATGTACATGATGTTTTAAATGTTCATGAGAAGCACCTACTTGAAGAAGTCAAATGTATTTGAATGTAAGAAAAGTTGTGCATAAGCACCACGGATTTTATGGGTTTATTCGGAATTAAATTAATCCGAGATTTGATGGGATATACGGAACTCAATTGACTGTCAACTACCAGGTAGCAGGATCTAATCCCCCAGGCATAAGATATCTTCACGAAACGTAAAGTGGGAATCTGGTTCGAAACGGATTCTATTAATGAAAAGTGATAAGAAAATGTATTGGAAATGGAAGCAGGTTTTACCCTCATTTTCACAGTACATATTTATGTGTTTTAAAGTTTATATACTTTATTGACGAAGTACGAGTTTAGCTTGAATACTTTTAATGTTTTAAAGCTATCTGTTTTATGAAATACATATGTATCGAGTTACATACTCTATTTGACAAAGTACGAGTTGAGCTTGAATATTTGTAATGTTTTAAAGCTATCTGTTTTATGAAATGCATATGTTTCGAGTTATATACTCTATTTGACGAAGTACGAGTTTAGCTTGAATACTTTTAATGTTTTAAGGCTATCTGTTTTATGAAATGCATATGTATCGAGTTACATACTATATTTGACGAAGTACGAGTTTAGCTTGAATACTTTAAATGTTTCAAAGCTATTTGTTTTAAGAAATGCATATGTTCTATGTTCAAGTATACGAGCAATTGGCAGTGAATGTTTCACAAACACTTATGTACTAAACCACTGCTAATTGAAACCCCATGACGAATACTGGAATTACTCACAAGCTTAGATTAGCTTACCCGAATTTTATTCGGACTCCCTTTCAGGTGATTAGCAGCAGTCTTGATTTGAGGATGATGATGATGAATCTGCTATTTTTGGAAGTTATGTTCAAGAAATTTTTGTCTAGCACTACGAACATTAAGTATGAAATCTTGTATTAGTAAAGTGGTACCCTGTTATGTATAAGCCCCACGAGGCAACTAAACATGTATTGTTTATAAGTCTTTAAGTTTTTAGTTATACTCTGAATGTTAAATTATGTATGCTATGTAAAGAGTGGCAGTACCGGACGGATGTGCTTAATTTAAAAATAAGAAAAGAAAAGAAAAAGTTTTTCACTGCTTCCACAATCACATGTCGCACATCTATTCCATACCACTGTTTATGTGAGCCTTCGCCCTACAGCCTTCGGGCCTGAGGGTGGCGGTCGCAATTCAGAATCTGCACAGGGTAGGTTTCGGGTCGTGACATTGTGACCCATTGTTCATTGGCTATTATGGCAACTGTTCTCATTGGCTATCACAACGTCTTACTTCTTATGACTGGCTATCATATTCTTATTCATGGATTCATATTCTTTTATGATCACCAATACCAGTGTCGGAGATCTGTATTTACTTGCTGAGCTTTTGTAGCTCATTCCCCCTTACTTACCACTTTTCAAAGTAACAATGCTGCAAGACCCCAGTAGGAGTCTGAGAGCATAGGAGGACATTTTGAGGAACTATACCAGTTTATGTTTTAGTTCGCCCATGTATTCATCACCAACGGGTGCTGGTTATGTCTGGTTCTTATTTTGATTTTGTAGAACCATATTATGTATTGAAAAGACTTCCATTGATTATTGTATTGAAAAGACTTCCGCTGATTATTGTTTTAAATTTTTAGTACATTGCATATTAATACTATGATATAGGAATGGAAAAAGTAGGGACGGCCTTAGGGTCGGCCCCGGGACACGAGATCCGCATAGGGTGGGTTTCAAGTCGTGACAGCTTGGTATCAGAGCTATAGGTTCAATTGTGAGTCATGGGAGATAGGACTAGAATTAGAATAGATAGATAAGACTGACGTTTTATTTTTTGATCATTGACTATTACCTCACACATTGACTGGTCATCTCATTGATTATCGTCACTAGTTATCTTTACAAGCATGGTTATCACAAGGAATACATCAATAGTTATGAATCGCATAAATCGTTTAGAGTGACTGATGGAAAGAGTTATTGAGGCTTTACTTGGGAGTCAGCCGTAGATAATGCTTAATTATTACGCTAGACTTATAGATAAATATTAACTGCCTATCTTACGTAAATGTAAACTGTTATCTTTTACAACAAATAGTAAACACCAGGAAATGATTAGGCTACTATATTGGCAATCACAGGTACTTTTCTAGTTATTTATAACGCTTACAGACTATTCAGATTTTATGTTGACTCTACGTACTTATCCATGTCCCCACATTTCCACTGAATTGAACTTAGCAAGTGAACGATTAGACTATTGATTTACTGATTCCATTACATCGGGAAAGTTATTATTGGAGAATGTTAAATAGGAAAGCATGTGAACTTTAGGCTATTTACTGACCCAATTTGTATATTACCATGAGAATCATTGTTTAGAAAAGTTAAACATAGAACACACGAGATACAGATTAGGAGCACGGGTTTTCTCAATGATTGACCTATACTTGGGAGTTAGGTCCAGTGATATAGAAGAAATGACATTTAGAAATCAACACAGATACTACGAGTTTTTTATGATACTGTTAGGACAGCATATGCCCAGTGGACTTAATGAATAGAATTCTACAACACCATTACACCTATCCTACCAAACCTAATGATATCAGGAGATGATCAGAGTATTAAGTTTGAATTATTGGACTCAGTTGATATCAAAGATTTGGTGTTAAAACAAATTTGTAATAAGTAGTTTATAGGAGATGAGACTAATGTACTGGTATTACTAATGCCCAAGTAGTAAATCATGACATGATAGATTCATATATGAATTCTAACCATTGATCTTTTACAGTGAATATTTTGGGAGATGATCAGACTACTATACTAGTAGTCACGGGTATTTTTTTCAGTTGTTTACAAATGCCCAATATTGTTAAACGTTAGCTCTACATATTGATTTATAGCTCCAACATTTACTACTAGTTGAACATAGAAATAGAACTCCTAAGTTATATGTTAACTGTTCAAATCCCACTAAGAGAATGATTGATGATAGATGTTATGCATGAAACAAGTAGAGTACGTGATTACGCCCAAAGAATAACGCGATAGTTGTAGTGTAGCTTTGGGGTGTCGATTCCACAGGGAGACAAAATTAAAAGAATAATAGTCAAAATTTCTGAAATTAAAGAAATATTAAACAATTAACGAGAAAATAAAAATATAAAAAGTGATTTTGATTGCAAATAAAAATTAAACAAACTGATTAACGGACAAAGTACTCGAATTTAACGAACAGTAGAGCTTCGGGAATCTCTTGCACGTATCTGGTATTTTAATTATTTTTAATTCACTGATAACTCAATTGAGAATTTAAATTCCAAAAATCTCAATCGGAAGATATAAAATTATCAACCAAAATTAAACCAAATGTAACCCTTTGAAAAATCATTCATCACTTTTAAATCACACAAATTGTTATCCACATTGAGAAAACCTAATGACGACAATATACCTAGGGAGCAATATTGCAGCAAAGAATTGAATCAATATAAATAATCAATTGTTCCAAAAATAATCAAAGCATTAATCCATTCAATAGAAAAAGCATGACTGAATCTATAAACAAACTGAACCCTTTAATTATTCGGAGAATAAAATCTAACAATAAATTGCGAACGACAATCAAAGAATTTTAACAAATAAACATCACGTACATAATCAAAAATAAATTAAAATAATCATCTATGATGCAAGTTCATTCCTGACTCTACTTGAAAATTTAGTTACCCATATACAAGACGGATAACATAAATTTCATGAAGAAAATATGTGACATGAAGTGACTGCGGCTCTTCTTCCTCTTCTGCGCCGCAGCTCTATTCTCTATTTTATGCCGTAGGACTCCCTTCATTAAGGTTTTTTTTCTTTTTATATTCCGCCTAATGCACAAGCCGCACTCGTAATTGACGTATCAGCTTTCGCGCCCCCTCTGACTTGCGCGCTGCACCAGCCCAAACTACCCTGGACCCCACGCCTTTTGCAAACCCCAGGCCTCATGATGCAGCCCTGTTCAGCCTCAAACGCACAGTGCCGCACCGCAATTAGGCCCTAACCCACTTCTCTTTTTCATTTGTTTTCTTTTGTTGTCTTCTGCTTCATGCGGTGGGCCCCATTTTGCTTTTCCTTTTCAGCCCATTGACTTTTCTTCTTTTTCTTTTGTTTTTTCTTTGTTTCTCTTGCTCCTGCTTTGCTGAATCTTTCTTCTTTAATTCATCCTTGCCACGTCACTTGACTTCTTTGCCTTTTCATACACTTTTGCTCTTTTTTCATTCCCGCGCACAGTCAACAATTGTAACCTTTAGGCTACTTTTTCTATTAGATAACGATTGAATCTTGATTCAGACTCTTCACGGAAGTTGTAGCCCTAGATGACTAGATAATTTTAACATTAAAAATCACCTGATTTGGACTTCGAAAACTCAATTTATGACCCCTTGAAGTTGACTGGTCGGACAGGTTCAGAGCAGCTTTCCAAAGCAGTCTTTGAAATAACGTTTGAAGGCCCAAACGAACTCCGATATTTGCAAACCAGACCTTTCTGAGAAGCCCAAGATGTCCTCTAAAAACTTCATGAATATCACTTTCTCATTCTGAAAATATAACGCCATCTAAATCTCAGTTGAAGCTCAATGGATCGAATCTGCCTAAAAGTTAAAAATTGCATAATATACTGCATATCTCTTCTTTGACCTTCAATGCTTCCCTAATTCAATAAATATATTAATTAGCTCACTTAAATAGAAAATATATCATAAAACTAAATATGAAGGAACTAAAAATATTAAACACTATGCTCTCATAATAAGGTCACATTTTAACATTTTAATATAATAATAGGGTATTTAGAGTGCACTTTTGCGCACTCATTAGTACGTAACATAGATATACGAGTATTAGATCGACATATTATTATCTCATAGAATTTTAAAGACATTGATGAGTAAGTGATTTCATGATTGGTAAACTTCAAGGAACAATGATAGATTTAAATTCTAAGATTTATAATCTTTGGAATGAACTACTATTATAGATATGAATGATTACTTGATAGATGAAATAGAATAAATGGTGACTCTTAGAAGAGTCATTATCACTGAATGTTATACATTGGGAAATCATTAGAAATGAGTGATATGCATAGAATATAGAAGGTACAGATCATAAGTGTACAGTTCTTAGCTGATCTAAGAAAGAAATTGATGGTTTAAAAATAATTAAATGATTTGTGACTATTAGAAGATGAAAGCAAGTTAAGATACTAAGGTTAACTAGTTTTGGGAAAATACTACATGTTATGATGAAAGTTGATGACTCTTGAACAATTAAGATGAACAAGTAAATAATGATCCTTAAGAATAGTACTATGTAAAGGTAAATGATAGAAATGCTTGAGATTGTAATGCTGAAAGTACTTAAGGAAGTTTCTATGAATGATATAGACAGATAAACGAGGCTTGAATGGGAGATAGTAGTTATACTTAAGAAAACTTGGAAGGAATCATAGTGATATTGAAATTAGTAATCCTTGATGATTATTCTATCTTATGGAAGCATGTACATGATATTTATTGAGTTACCGTTTGATGATTGTTCTATATTGAGGGAGCCATTGAGATTGAAATGACTATATCTAGACTATAGACTTGATGTTTATGATTTGATGATCGTTCTATATTGCGAGAGTTAGTGAAAATTTAATTTTTATTTACGGATTATGAACTTGATGTTTAAGCTTAGATGATTGTTCTATACTGTGAGAATTCAATTACGTTCCATAATGAACGAGAAAAACGGTTAATGCACATTGAAGGATAGAATGTAACATAGAATTGGAAATATGATGCTTTGAAAAGCAGTGAATTTGACAGTAATATCTAAATAGAATGGAAATATCTTGGAAAAATAGTATAACTAATAGTGATATCTAGACAGAGTAGTAACACCTTGAAAGGCAATACATGTGACAAGTAACAGTTAATTAGAATGCTTCTACACTGAAAGGGAATGAATGTAACAATGAATTGAGAGATGAAAGATAGTTTGAAAGAACCTAACAGGGATTGGCAACAGTTACAGAGACCTCCAATAGGAAGTACCATCCTTAGGAAATTAGGAATCAGAGAATTTTTGAGTGTCTAGTACTACATCAGTGGAAAAAGATACCCTTATACTTACTTATGACCGGTTTATATTTTATGTTATTTTTACACATTCGAATATGTCCCCATATGTTGCTAACTGAATACCTAGACTATTTGACTCATTACTTACATGTCCGTCAAGGGAACTATTATTGAATCATGTTAGAGACAGAACACATGAAATACAATCCAGGGACACAGATACTCTTACACAGTTGAATTGAGGTCAAAGAATAATTAGTTGAACGGTAGGCCTATTATAGAGGAATGATAATTAGAAACCGATATGAACTCTATGAGTTCCATATGATACTATTGGAGTGATATATACCCCAGATATATTAGTAGACTTAATGGATAGAGTTTAAAGTTATATTTAGAAAATTTCATGATTCTATTCACCAAATAATGCCTTAAATTTATGGAGAACTAGAAGAACCATAGAAAGGAATTGAGATTCACTTGAGGGTTTTGATTCTATTCACCAAATAATGCCTTAAATTTACGAAGAACTAAGAGAACCATAGAAAGGAATTGAGATTCACTTGAGGGTTTTGAAATACACTTGAAATTATAGAAAGAGTGGTACAATGATTTGATATGACTGTAAAACTTGATCTGATGTGACTATAAAACTTGATTCTCAGTAGAAAATTTGTATCTAGTTAAATGTAAAATTCCTATTCACGTTGTACCATGATGTTAGAGAAACCACGGGAACCACCGGAGTTAGAACTGCTAAGTTTGGGGACAAACTTATTTTTAAGGGGGTAAGAATGTAATATCCCGACCCGGGATATGGCATGTATACCGAGGTAGACCCGATTGAGTAGTGAAACACCAGTTGTAAACCAAGTTGTTAAAGCTCTATATCAGGATATCATATAATTGAATGGTATTAGAATGTGAACGGTTCATTTTGTACACCTAGTGTCGGGTGATACCCGAGCAACCCAGGACCTAACCTCATAATGCGTGTACACACGTATTTTCATGCATGTGAATGGTTGCATGCATGCATAGCTTGAGTAACATGAGTGTATGTATATGCTATTAGAAATAGATGTGTATGTATATAAATGCATATATATGGACGTACAAATGATGTACAAATATATGTGTATATATATATATATATGTATAAATGTTGTATAGTGTATATGTATGTATATTAAATAAAAAGAAATAAAAAGGAAAAAGGGAGGAAAGTGGGACGATTGAGTATGTGTGTGTGTGTGTGTATCACTGTGTATGGCTATGTGTGACTGTGTGTATGTCACTATGTGTGTGTTGTGTAATTGTGGTGAAGGCAGCCAGGCTGCCGACACCAAGGTGCAAGTGGGTACAGTTATACATGTATATATATTGTGTGATGGTACGTGAATGATGGAGAGGAGAAAGGGGTTAAAAGTAGTCAAGGAAGGCTGCTGCATGGAAGAGAGAAAGAGAGGTGGTTGGTGTGATGATATATATATATATATATATATAGATGTGTGCATGTAATGTTTAAGTAGAAAACATAAAAGAAAGGAAAAAGGGAAAAACTAAGAGCAGCTTAGAGGGTTTCAGAGGATCCAAAAAAGAAATCAGAAGTGACAATCAGAGGAAGATGAGGGGGATACTGTGACTGAAACACTCAGAAAACGGTATGTAAAGTGTTTCTGTTTTTGACATTTTTTAAGCATGAAGTTTAAATTTGATTATTGGATCTTGTAGAGTTTGAAGTGTAGAGTATTTCAAAAAAAGAATCAACTAAAATGATGCCATGAAGAGGGAGAAATAGTGAGTTGCAGGTATAAAGAAATAAATTGGTTCTTAATATTTTATGCTTCAAACCTTGTTTTAATTAAGGGGGATTGATCCACATGGGTGCAGAAACTTATTAGACTTAAAATGGAGTTAAAACAGTAGAGAAATTGTTATGAAATTAAGGAAAAATCAGGTCACCGGAAAATCGGTTCTTCACATAAAACCCTCTGTTCGAACAGTTATAATGGTCTAAATCAAAAACTAACAATGGAAATGAAAAACTCATCAAAAATGGAAGAGAATTTCATTCGTTTTAGGTCAGAAACTGATCGGAATATTTCGCCGTCACTAGAGAAGGTGACAGAACCCTACTGTTCTCCACCAGAAAACCTAGAAGATGATGAACAAGAACTTTTTTTTAAACGGCACCGTTTGGTGCTTGAATAGACTGAAGCGGCGACGTTTTAACTATTCTATTTTTAATATATATATATATATATATATATATATATTAAATGTAGCCTATTTGGTTGCAGGGGTAGGGGGTTTAATTGATGTCCACTATGGGAATAGGATACACCATCCGTGTTTTACGTCACTATTCACTGTTTGGCAACCAAATTTTAAGAAAAATGAAAGGGGGCTGTTGCCCCCAAGAATCGAAACCCCAACAACGCGTAACAAGGGGGATTTTATAACCACTATGCCACAATGGCACATGTGTCCTAAATCCCTCCGAGTTAAATAAAATATTAATATAAAATTAAATCAGGAAAAAAATTAAAAGGACGCAGCCCTAGGAATCGAACTGTGAACCAAGGGGAAAGGGTGAAATGCGTGTGACCGGTTGGACAAGCAAGCCCGTAATGTCTGTTGCGCACAAATAAATATATATTGTGTACAAAATATGTTAAATTAATTAAATCAATTTAATTAAATTAAATAATAGCGAAATGGTCCAATGTCCAAATTAAACAAGTTATTAGTGTTATTTGACTATCTCGAACATTTTAAGACCAATGGTGAGGTCCGTGTTGTGAGAAGGGGCTCCAAAAAATAAAGACCCGTAGAATTACTAAAATGACCAAAATACCCCTATTGTTACTCGAACCCAAATGGAATTCCGCGAAAGCCTAAACTGACTTTCTTCGGCATTCTGGACTCAATGATAGAGTCTAAATTAGTATTTGAGATACTTATGATATCAAAGCATAAAATTTGATGAATAACATTAATTATAAGACGGATTTATTGACATATAGGGAACTCGAAAGGGAAAGCCAAACTCACGGAATACTTACCTAGGACTACATTTGGAGGTAAGTAAATTCACTTTCTCTTCCATGTAGTGTTTCCAAAGCCAAGTTTATTCTCTTACTGCCAACCTTGTACTCTTGAACGTACCTGATATTATTGTTTTTCACAATGTGATATTGTTCTATCTTGTGGACATTGATTGACTGCTATATCATTGTTATCATGCTACACTAAGCCTTGAAAGGCCTACTGTTATGTTTTCACTGTATATATGATATTCCATTTTTATACTCTTACAGAATCACTTATGATCATGATATGTTTATATATACCGTATTTGTGCTCAGTCACAATATCCATCTGATGCTTTCTGATACACTGGAGACCTACGGGTCAAGTCCATAAACGGACATATGGAAATACATTGGAATTCACTGAGGGGTATGCCTGGCCCCAAAAGACCGAGGGTGTGCCAAGCCCTGACACAGAATAAATGCATCTCTTATTTGATTGTTTTGACTACGACTGTTGAGTTACACTATCCCTAATGATTATCTTGTATTGAGAGACATTTTCTTATTGATTTGATTATGATCGGTTTATTGTGGCAGTGTATTCTTATTGTTATATTATCATTGAGAGTTCCATGTTGATGTTATATCCATTACTTCTGATTATACATTGTGACCCATTGTTCATTGGCTATTATGGCAACTGTTCTCATTGGCTATTACAGCATTTTACTTCTTATGATTGGCTATCTTATTATTATTCATAGATTCATATTCTTTTATGATCACCAATACCAGTGTTGGAGATCTGTATTTACTTGTTGAGCTTTTGTAGCTCATTCCACCTTACTTACCACCTTTCAAGTAGCGATGCTGCAAGACCCCAGTAGGAGTCTGAGAGCGTAGGAGGACATTTTGAGGAACTATACCAGTTTATGTTTTAGTTCTCCTATGTATTCACCACCCATGGGTGCTGATGAGTGCGCAAAAGTGCACTCTAAATACCCAATTATTGGATTAAATTGCTAGAAAGTGAATAGAAATGTGGGATTATATTTGATTTTAATTGATTTAATTTCTATTTACAATAAGAGGTATTTGAGCATTAATTTATAAGATTTTAAATCTCAAATATTGCATCTTTGTTGGCGAGAGATAGTTTGCAAATTGTGCTTTACACTTGATATTTTTAGAACTAATTTTTGGCTTTTTGGCAGATTTGACCATTGAGTTTCAATTGGGATTTGGATTGCGTTAGAGTTTCAGAATGAGAAAATGGTCTGCATGAAATATTTAGAGGACATCTTGGGCTTTTCAGAAAGGTTTGGTTTGCAAAAATCGGAGTTCGTTTGGGCCTTCAAACATTGTTTCGAACACAGGCCTGGAAAGCTGCTATGAACATGTCCGTCCAGCCAACTTGAAGAGGTCATAACTTGAGCTTCCAAAGTCCAAATCAGGTGGTTTTTAAGCCTAACATTATCTACTCATCCGGGGCTACAACTTTTGTAAAGAACCCAAGTCGAGATTTGTTTTGTATCTAATAGTAAAATGGGTTTAAATATCATGGCTGCTGGCTGTGCGCGAAATGAAGTGCCAGCAATTCAAGAATAAGAAAAAAAATTCAAAAGAGGAAAGAATAGAAGTCAAAGTTGCACGGCTGAAGCTTGAATAAAGAAAAAAAAAGTAAAGAAAGATGTGGGACCCAAGGCAAGAGAACAAGACCAAAGAAAAAATAAAAAGCAACCAAAGGGCTGTTTTTGTGCATGTGCAGGTCTTGGAAAGGAGTGGCGCGAGGTGCTGACTTGCGTTGTGGGGCCATCAGTTGTGCGGCTAACATTGGGCTGGGTTTTTGTGAGCGTTGAAGTAGTCGCGGGACTGAATGAAGGTTTAGGGCGCTGATGAGGGGGATATAAAAAGGAAAAAGAGGCTGTTTTGAGAGGGGAATTATATATACAGAAGCGACGGCAGCTTGGGGGAAGAGTGAGTCCATGCGCAGGAGAGATCACGGCTGCGGCGCGATACAGAGAAGAGGAACAGAGGTGCGGCTGGCGCAGAGGCGATAGGAAACATCGCAGCTGCTCCATGACTCAGCTTTTCTTCGTGAGGTTTTTGTTACCCATCCTGTACATGGGTAACTAAATTTTTAAGTGGAGTTAGGGATGAACTTGCATCATAGATGGCTATTTTAATTTATTTTGATTCCTGTACATGGTTTTAATTTGTTAAATTCTTCGTTGATCATTCATAATTAATTGTTAGATTTTATTGTCCGAATAATTAAAAGTTTTAGTCCGTTTATAGATTCAGTCATGCTTTTTCTATCGAATGGATTAATGTTTTGATTATTTTCGAAACAATTAAATATTTATATTGATTCAATTCTCTGCTGCAGTATTGCTTGTCGGGTATATTGTCGTCATTGTATTTTATCAATGTGAATAATCATTTGAGTGATTTAAAGATGATAAATGATTTTTCGAAGGGTTATTTTTAGTCTAATTTTGATGCATAATTTTAAATCTTCCGATTGAGATTTTTGGAATTTAATTTCTCAATTGAGTTATCAGTGAATTAAAAATACTTAAAATACCATATATGTGCAAGGGATTCCCGACACTCCACTGTTCGTTAAATTTGAATATTTTCTTCCATTAATTAATTTGTTTAATTTTTAATTTGCATTCAAAAATCACTTTTCTATATTTTTATTTTCTTGTTAACCGTCGAATACTTCTGTAGTTTCAGAAATTCTGTTTATTATTCTTTTAATTTAGTCTCCCTGTGGAATCGACACCCCAAAGCTACACTACAACTACCGCGTTATTCTTTGGGCGTAATCAAATTTTGGCGCCGTTGCCGGGGAGACGGTAGAAGAATCAGAAGATAGTTTTTCTTTTCAGCAGTTTGTAAAGGCGGTAACTTCGTTCCCTTCTTTTTACTTGCTGCATTATTATTATTATTATTATAATTATTATTATTATTATTATTATTATTATTATTTTTTATTTTATTTTATTTCTAGTTATTTATTTTATTTTATTTTATTTTTTTTCTTTTTTTCTTTTTTTCTTTTTTTATTATTTATTTTATTATTGTCATCTTGCATGCATAATAGGTATAGGGACGCATTAGGCAGCTTTGCTTATAGGCCTGTGTTAGAGTCGGATTTAGAGTCTAATTTTTTTTGTTTTTCTAGTTCTTTGTTTGATAATACTTCCAATTCTGCAAATATGAGTGAATCTGAGGATCAACCCACTAGGACTCTTCAGGATTACCTTCACCCTACACGCACAGCTACACCATCATGCATCATGTTTCCACCCAATGCTCGTCCAATTGATGTTAAAACAGGGGTAATACAGTTACTCCCTACATTTCATGGTTTGGAAAATGAGAATCCATATGTGCATATTAGGGAGTTTGAAGAGGTAGTTGCGACTTTTCATAGTCAGAATGCAACACAAGACATTGTGAGACTTAAGTTCTTTCCTTTCTCTTTGAAGGATCGAGCTAAGAGTTGGCTATACTCACTGAGACCACGGTCAATTGGATCGTGGAATGAGATGACCCAAATTTTCTTCACTAAATACTTTCCTCAACACAAGACCAATGCTTTGAAAAGACAGATTTTCACCTTTGCACAAAAGGATAGTGAGACTTTGTATCAGTCTTGGGAGAGGTTTAAGGAGTTACTGAGTATATGCCCTCACCATGGGTATGAGAGTTGGCGTGTAGTGAGCTATTTCTATGAGGGACTTACACCTAGAGAGCGCCAATTTGTAGAGATGATGTGCAATGGTGAGTTCTTACAAAAAGATCCTGATGAGGCCATAGAGTATCTTAATGAGCTTGCTGAAAAAGCTCACACATGGACAGGACCTAGTGCTACTGAAAGCACAAATAGGTCACGACCCATAGGGAACCAACAGAGTGGGGGAATTTACCATCTTAGGGAGGAGGATAATTTAAAAGTTAAGGTTGAGACACTCACTAGGGAGTTAGAGATGCTAAAGGCTAGAGACGTAAAGCCAACACACTTGGCTAATCATGCAGAGCCTTTTAGACCATGTTCAATGTGTGGCGGGGTAGATCACCTTGCCCAAGAGTGTCCCACATCATCTGAGATGAGAGGGATGTATGAGGACCAATGTAATACCCTAGGTATGTACAAGAAGCCTTTTACACCCTATTCTGAGACTTACAATCCAGGGTGGCGCAATCACCCCAATTTTAGCTGGAAATCTGAAAGCCAGCCACATGCACCACCACCTGCACAGCCTCCTAGATCATACCCTGCACCATATCATGCATCTTCATCTTCTAGGAATTCTTTAGAAGATACTTTACAGGCATTTATTGAAGCACAGGGTAAGACTAACCAAAAATTTGAATCTTTGATCACGCAGGTTGTCGAAGAAAACAAAGAGATAAAGAGCCAAGTGTCTAAATTGATGAGCTCTTTGAGTGTGAATGAGCGAGGCCGACTCCCTTCCCAAGCTCAATCCGTACCCCAAGGTCAACATATGGCACAAGAGAATCTGAAGGATGCACACGCCATTGTGACTCGAAGTGGTAAGTCCGTACACATCCCAACAATGAACGAATCAGAGGATGTAGAAAAAGAACAAGATGGTAACAATGCTGAACTGCCCAAGGAACCAGAGGTGACGACGAGCTATGTTAAGGTACCATTCCCTCAAGCTTTAAAATCAACCAAGCGCACTCTGGATCCTAATAATGAAATCCTCGAAAATCTCAAGCAGGTAAAAATCAATCTTCCTCTTTTGCATGTAATTAAGCAAGTTCCTACTTATGCAAAGGTTCTTAAGGATTTATGTACAGTCAAGAGGAAGCACCATGTGAAGAAGACAGCATTTCTAACAGAGCAAGTTAGTGCTCTCATTGAGCAGAGGATCCCCCCCAAGTACAAGGATCCTGGTTGTCCAACCATTGCATGCAGTATTGGAAATCACGAGTTTGGACAAGCTTTACTTGATTTAGGAGCAAGTGTGAATCTAATGCCTTATTCTATTTACTTGCAGATGGGGTTAGGAGAAATCAAACCAACCTCTGTGGTATTGCAATTGGCTGACCGTTCAGTCAGAGCACCACGGGGTGTGGTAGAGGATGTTTTAATTCAAGTTGATAAATTTTATTATCCTGTTGATTTCATAATCCTTGACACTAACTCTGCTGTTGACTCTACCTCTAAGATTCCTTTGATTTTAGGTAGACCTTTCCTTGCCACAACTAATGCTCTTATCAATTGCAGGAATGGCCTTATGAAGCTGTCTTTTGGGAACATGACTCTTGAGGTGAATATATTTCATGTTGCAAAACAGCTAGAAGAGGATGATGAGTGCCACCAGACGTACATGATTGATTCACTCGTTGATAGGGGAGTTCCTCCAACTCATGATTCTGATCCCCTTGAGCATTTTTTGGTTAATTCTGAGTTCGATTATATTACTGATCCATCTGATGTGGTCGATATTTGTGCTATTTTTGACAGGACTCAAGATTATGGAGCACGGGGGTGGCAACCAAAGTTTGAAGAGTTACCTACAAAAAGGGAAGAGCAGATTCCTTCAAGTGTGGTGCCCCCAAAAGTTGAATTGAAGCCTTTGCCTCAGGGTTTAAAGCATGTTTTCCTTGGTCCAGGTGACACTTTTCCTGTTATCATTTCATCTGAATTATCTGAGTCCCAAGGCAAGAAATTAATTCAGACCCTGAATAGGCATAGGCCGGCCATAGGTTGGAGCATAGCTGACATAAAAGGTGTTAGTCCCCTAGTTTGTTCGCATAAAATTAATTTGGAGGAAGGAACTAACCCTCGTAGAGACCCCCAGCGTAGGCTTAATCCCACTATGAAAGAAGTGGTGAAAAATGAGGTTTTGAAACTATTAGACGCAGGACATTATATATCCTATTGCTGATAGTAAATGGGTTAGTCCTACGCAGGTTGTCCCGAAAAAGTCAGGTGTCACTGTGATAAAAAATGACCTAGGAGAGTTAGTCCCTACAAGACTTGTGACTGGATGGCGGATGTGCATTGATTATAGAAAACTGAATGCCGTCACTCGAAAAGACCATTTTCCTCTCCCTTTTATTGATCAAATTCTTGAGCGTGTGGCTGGTCATCCTTATTATTGTTTCTTAGATGGTTATTCTGATTATTATCAAATTGAAATTGCATTAGAAGACCAGGAAAAAACCACTTTTACTTGTCCTTTTGGTACTTATGCTTTTCGTAGAATGCCATTTGGATTGTGTAATGCACCTACTACTTTTCAACGTTGCATGATGAGTATTTTTAGTGATATGGTTGAAAATTGCATGGAAGTGTTTATGGATGATGTGACTGTGTTTGGATCTTCTTTTGATGCATGCTTAATGAATTTAGAGAAAGTGTTGACCCGTTGTGAGGAGAAGGACTTGGTTTTGAATTGGGAAAAATGTCATTTTATGGTCCCTTCAGGTATTGTCTTAGGGCATATTATTTCTTCTAGAGGGATAGAGGTTGATCAATCTAAGATTGAATTAATCTCTAAATTGCCCACACCTAAGACAGTCAAGGATGTGAGATCTTTTCTTGGTCATGCAGGCTTTTATAGGAGGTTTATACAAAATTTTTCCAACATATCTAGACCACTATGTGACCTTCTAGCTAAAGACGCCCCATTTGAGTGGACACAAGCATGTCAAGAGGCCTTTAAAACGCTAATTGGCAAGCTTACTTCAGCACCCATAATGCAACCACCTGATTGGACTTTACCTTTTGAGAT
This sequence comes from Nyssa sinensis, assembly GCA_008638375.1. NCBI lineage: Eukaryota > Viridiplantae > Streptophyta > Magnoliopsida > Cornales > Nyssaceae > Nyssa > Nyssa sinensis. Next base: position 25,137,353 of record CM018032.1, read on the forward strand.
TATGTGTGATGCTAGTGATTATGCTGTAGGTGCTGTTCTTGGACAGCGAAGGGAGAAGAAGCCATTCGTCATTTACTATGCTAGTAAAACTCTAAATAGTGCTCAAATGAATTACTCTACTACTGAAAAAGAGTTGCTAGCTGTTGTGTTTGCTTTGGACAAATTTCGTGCTTATTTAATTGGTTCTCCTATTCTTGTTTTCACAGATCATGCAGCCCTTAAGTACCTTCTCACAAAGAAGGATGCTAAGGCGCGATTAATACGGTGGATTTTACTTTTGCAAGAATTTGATCTCACCATCAAAGATAAGAAAGGAGTGGAGAATGTAGTGGCTGACCATCTCTCGAGGCTTACATTTGAAGACACCTCTGACCACCTGCCAATTAGAGATGATTTTCCTGATGAGCATTTACTTTCTATTACTACTTTACCATGGTTTGCTCATATTGTGAATTATTTGGTTGCAGGTGAGATACCAGTGGATTGGAGCGCTCAAGACAAGAGGAAGTTCATGACTGAGGTACGTAATTTCTATTGGGATGACCCTTTTCTTTTCAAATATTGTCCTGACCAAATTTTAAGGCGATGCATCCCTGATGAAGAGATTACTAGTGTTTTAGAATTTTGTCACACCCAAGCTTGTGGGGGCCACTTTTCAATGAAGAAAACCGCTGCAAAAATTTTGCAGTGTGGATTTTATTGGCCTACCTTGTTTAAGGATGCTAACATCTATTGTCGATCATGTGAACAGTGTCAAAAGTTAGGAGCTATGACCCGTCGTAATATGATGCCTTTAAACCCAATTTTAGTGATTGAAATTTTTGATTGTTGGGGCATTGATTTCATGGGACCATTTCCTCCCTCTTTTGGATATCTCTATATTATTGTGGCAGTAGATTATGTCTCAAAATGGGTAGAGGCCGCAGCTTGCAGGTGTAATGATAATAAGACGATGATTAAATTTCTTAAAGAGAATGTGTTGTCTCGATTTGGTACACCACGTGCTATCATTAGTGACCGAGGCACACACTTTTGTAACCGTTCTTTTGAGGCCTTGATGAAAAAATATGGGGTGGTACATAAAGTCTCTACTGCTTATCATCCCCAGACCAGTGGACAGGTAGAACTTGCAAATAGGGAAATTAAGCAAATTTTAGAAAAAACGGTTAACCCGGATCGCAAAGATTGGTCTTTGAGATTAGTTGATGCACTTTGGGCCTATCGTACAGCTTTCAAAACTCCCTTAGGCATGTCACCTTATAGGCTTGTTTTTGGAAAGCCTTGTCACTTACCTGTGGAGCTCGAGCATCGAGCTTATTGGGCCGTAAAGCATTTCAATTTTGACATAGGAGAAGCAGGTAAGTTGAGAAAATTGCAATTGACTGAGTTAGAAGAATTGAGAAATGATGCTTATGAGAATTCTAGAATCTATAAGGCTAAAATGAAAGCATTTCATGATAAAAATATTTTGAGAAAAACTTTTAAGCCTGATGATCGAGTATTTTTATATGATTCTAGACTCCATAAGCACCCAGGAAAACTCAGGTCTAGATGGACAGGCCCCTTTATAGTGAAAAATGTTTTTGGACATGGGGTAGTCGAAATAGAGGATCCTAACGATGGTCGAGTTTTTAAAGTAAATGGCCAGCGCCTTAAAGTTTTGTTTGATAGGCAAGTTCCAGAGGTGGAAGACATTCCACTTATAGACCCAGTTTATCACCCTTGATAGCGCCACGCAGGTATGTTTTTGTTTTATTTTATTTTATTTTTATTTTTGTTTTATTTTATTTTTGTTCTTTTTTCTTTTTGTTTGCTACTGTTTTTCTTTGTTTTTATTTGCAGGTTAGTTTCATTTTGTCAAGTTTAGGATGCCATCTTTGGTGTTTAGCGAGCTGCCCACGTCGCAGTCAGGTGTATTCTCTCCTTTTTAGAACCCTCCATTCAATTTTGATTGCTTAAACATTGAGGACAATGTTTCATTTAAGTTGGGGGGTGGTGATTGCAAATTCATATTTTCATGTGTCAAAATTTTTAAAATTTGCATCACACGTGCATCTTTTTCACACGAGTACTCATTTTCATTCATAGCTATTTTTGTGAATTCACCGAATCCACTATAATCATTCTACTGAGGCATTCACAGAATTTTTAATGCACTTATCCAAACTTTGTGGTAAGATGGTGGTTTGACACATGTAGCTAGAGAACTCTTTTGCTTAAGTATTCATGTGATTTTTGGAGAGAATTGAGAGCTTTCAAATTCAGTTGTGATAAGCGTTCATTGATCTGTTGAATTGGGCACTTCTTTTGAGATTATCATTACATGGTTGGTGGTATGACAGTGGATATACTTGGGATATGACGAAGGTCAATTTAGGATTAACGTTTGAGCCTTTCAAGCTAACCCTTCTCTTCATAGACCCTTAGTAGCCACTTTGAGCCAACAAACACATATAGTTTTCTTCATACGCCCACATCATCCATACCTCTCCACATTGGAGCATAGCCTATACATTATTTATCCTACCCTTGTTGCTTCCAAGTGTGTACTAGGTGTGAAATTTGCGTTACTTGTCCTTTGTGTTGCATTAAAAAAAAAAAAGAAAAAAAAAAGGGAAAGAAATTGCAAAAGTGTTCAATTGGGTGAGCATTAAAGTCAATGAGCATCAAAGTTTATTCTATTGAAAAAAAAAAAAAAAGAAGAAAAAAAAAAAAAGAGAAAGAAGGAAGAAGAAGGAGACGTTTTGTTATTCAGAGATTTGAAAAGTTGAAGAGTACATCAAGTGAAAAGTTTGGTTTGCTATGGTTCGTAATGAAATTCTCTTAGTATGTACTTGGAAGTTTTTGAATCTTTTTTTATCCTTTTCTTCATATAGCCTTAACCCGAGCCACGTTACAACCCTTTTATGTTGATCATTCTGATCTTGAGTAAGCTTATGGAAAGAGTGGTGGAAGTCTCATTTGTTAGTGCACCTATCATAAGATCAATGTTTGCTTGTTGCTTATTCATAGTGCCTAATTCTTCATTGAGCATATACACCCCTTGTCAACTCTATAGAGAGAACCCCTACAAGAAACACTTTTATACCCGTGAGATATGGAGTTGAACCTTTCGCTTGAGATGTTCTTGATGTTGCATGTGTCATGGTTTGTGGTTAGATGAATATGGTTTGGAACACACACACACACACTCTGTGAATTGCTATAAGGGGATTGATTATTATAGGGTTTTTGAATTCCTTAAATTGCCTTGATTTGCGAATTTAAAAAGTGTGACTAGATGTTTTCTGAGTGTGAAAATCTTTGGTCTCTTTTGCCATTTTTTCATGGAAATTGCTAGGGACTAGCAATGAGTAAGTTGGGGGGCGTGATGAGTGCGCAAAAGTGCACTCTAAATACCCAATTATTGGATTAAATTGCTAGAAAGTGAATAGAAATGTGGGATTATATTTGATTTTAATTGATTTAATTTCTATTTACAATAAGAGGTATTTGAGCATTAATTTATAAGATTTTAAATCTCAAATATTGCATCTTTGTTGGCGAGAGATAGTTTGCAAATTGTGCTTTACACTTGATATTTTTAGAACTAATTTTTGGCTTTTTGGCAGATTTGACCATTGAGTTTCAATTGGGATTTGGATTGTGTTAGAGTTTCAGAATGAGAAAATGGTCTTCATGAAATATTTAGAGGACATCTTGGGCTTTTCAGAAAGGTTTGGTTTGCAAAAATCGGAGTTCGTTTGGGCCTCCAAACATTGTTTCGAACACAGGCCTGGAAAGCTGCTATGAACATGTCCGTCCAGCCAACTTGAAGAGGTCATAACTTGAGCTTCCAAAGTCCAAATCAGGTGGTTTTTAAGCCTAAAATTATCTACTCATCCGGGGCTACAACTTTTGTAAAGAACCCAAGTCGAGATTTTGTTTTGTATCTAATAGTAAAATGGGTTTAAATATCATGGCTGCTGGCTGTGCGCGAAATGAAGTGCCAGCAATTCAAGAATAAGAAAAAAAATTCAAAAGAGGAAAAAAAAGAAGTCAAAGTTGCACGGCTGAAGCTTGAATAAAGAAAAAAAAAAGTAAAGAAAGATGTGGGACCCAAGGCAAGAGAACAAGACCAAAGAAAAAATAAAAAGCAACCAAAGGGCTGTTTTTGTGCATGTGCAGGTCTTGGAAAGGAGTGGCGCGAGGTGCTGACTTGCGTTGTGGGGCCATCAGTTGTGCGGCTAACATTGGGCTGGGTTTTTGTGAGCGTTGAAGTAGTCGCGGGACTGAATGAAGGTTTAAGGCGCTGATGAGGGGGATATAAAAAGGAAAAAGAGGCTGTTTTGAGAGGGGAATTATATATACAGAAGCGACGGCAGCTTGGGGGAAGAGTGAGTCCATGCGCAGGAGAGATCACGGCTGCGGCGCGATACAGAGAAGAGGAACAGAGGTGCGGCTGGCGCAGAGGCGATAGGAAACATCGCAGCTGCTCCATGACTCAGCTTTTCTTCGTGAGGTTTTTGTTACCCATCCTGTACATGGGTAACTAAATTTTTAAGTGGAGTTAGGGATGAACTTGCATCATAGATGGCTATTTTAATTTATTTTGATTCCTGTACATGGTTTTAATTTGTTAAATTCTTCGTTGATCATTCATAATTAATTGTTGGATTTTATTGTCCGAATAATTAAAAGTTTTAGTCCGTTTATAGATTCAGTCATGCTTTTTCTATCGAATGGATTAATGTTTTGATTATTTTCGGAACAATTAAATATTTATATTGATTCAATTCTCTGCTGCAGTATTGCTTGTCGGGTATATTGTCGTCATTGTATTTTATCAATGTGAATAATCATTTGAGTGATTTAAAGATGATAAATGATTTTTCGAAGGGTTATTTTTAGTCTAATTTTGATGCATAATTTTAAATCTTCCGATTGGGATTTTTGGAATTTAATTTCTCAATTGAGTTATCAGTGAATTAAAAATACTTAAAATACCATATATGTGCAAGGGATTCCCGACACTCCACTGTTCGTTAAATTTGAATATTTTCTTCCATTAATTAATTTGTTTAATTTTTAATTTGCATTCAAAAATCACTTTTCTATATTTTTATTTTCTTGTTAACCGTCTAATACTTCTGTAGTTTCAGAAATTCTGTTTATTATTCTTTTAATTTAGTCTCCCTGTGGAATCGACACCCCAAAGCTACACTACAACTACCGCGTTATTCTTTGGGCGTAATCATGTGCTGGTTATGTCTGGTTCTTATTTTGATTTTGTAGAACCATATTATGTATTGAAAAGACTTCCGCTGATTTTTGTTTTAAATTTTTAGTACATTGCATATTAGTACTATGATACAGGAATGGAAAAAGTAGGGACGGCCTTAGGGTTGGGCCCGCGACAAGAGATCCGCATAGGGTGGGTTTCGGGTCTTGACAAAATCCATTTTGAACCGGATTCCAATCTTACTTCACATGGAGATATCTCATGCTTGGGGGATCAGATCCTGCTACTGGGCATTCTTCATGTCAATTGAGTTCCAGAGGAATCCTAATACCAGTTGTAGTGCTTATGCACCATTATCTTGCAAAACTTTTTAATTCTTCAATGATGCTTTTCAAAGAGCATTGAAAACATGGTTTCTTTAAACATGTGTTTTTCACGAGCATTAACAACATGACTTTTTAAGAAAAGCTTTTTATGAGCATCTAAAACATGGCTTCTTCAAGAAATGCTTTTGATGAACATTTCAAAACATTGCTTCAATAAAAGAATGAATTTTCATAAGTATTCAAAACATGGACAATTTAACAGAGCTTTTAAATACTTGGAGGACAATACTTGAAACATTTAACACACGAGTTTCAGGAATTTAAATCATGATGTATAGGAATTTATTAAAGCATAGATAGAATAAAAGCAGTTAATTCGAGAGGCATTTAATAAAATTGACATTTATATGAACATGCAAAAAATAAACGTATCACCTATCAGAAATATCAAGTAGTAAAATTTTGCATGCCATGTTAGAATTTATAAATAACGACGGTGCATTGAAATAAAAGGCATATAAATACAAGAATTTAGAATTTAAAATACTATAGATATTTTCATAAAAACACTTTAGAATACTTGAACTTCAAATTACTTCAGAATCCATGAAGATTAAAACCTCCACTTCAAAGTACATGATTACTCACCTTGCTCCTCTGGGTTTGCACTACTGGTGGGCTTTTCCCTTTCCTTTGTAGCTCCTAAAAATCGAATTCACCAATACTTCAATTAATTCCTCATTTACTTCAAATCAATCCTAAATTGATACTCTCCATCTAATTTTAAACTCGTCGTATCCTAATTTTCTAGGACTGGTCTTGTCGGTGTACTCGTGGTAATTTAATAAATTTTATTTTTCATGTGACCTATTTGTCAATACTTATTTTGGTATTATGGACCTCATTGTTAGGTTTAAAACGTCAAAGAAAGTCAATTTACACCCTCTCGGCTTTTTATTTGGCTTCGGGCATATTAGGGGCAATTTGGTAATTTATAATTTCATGAGTCTTAATTTTTTAAAAACCCGTCTCGTAAAACAGAGCCTGCAATTGGGTCCAAAACGCCCAAAATAGTCAAAAACACTATTCGTTTATTTATTTTGGACATCAGAATATTTTATTATTATTAAATTAATTAAATTATTTTAATTTAATTAATTTTACAATTATACATTATATATTATTTATGTCCTAATTTTTTAACAGGAACAGGAGTGGCTCAGTGGCTGACTCGGTGGGTTTTAGGGCTTGGTCAGTGAAGGTCATGGTTTCAAACCCTAGGGGCGGCAGTCCCTTATTTTTTTTCTGATTTTTCCCAAGCCAAACAGTGGACAAGGGGCAAATCAGGGATACATTATCCCTGTTCCATACGCGGCTATCAATTTAAATTTTTTATTTACGTAGCCAAACAACCTCATTTCAGTTTTAAAAATTAAAACATAACCCCCAAAACGGTTTCGTCCCACTTATACCATTTGTGCGACGAGTCGGGTCCTGACCCGAACCTAGATCCGATCGAAACCGACCTAACACTATTCATTTTCTTCCTCCCTTCGCCCTCCGTGTTGCCTTAATTTTTGCAATTTAATCTTTCTAATTTCGTGAGTTTTGAATCATTGAAACTCTCTATTTTTTGTCCTCAAACTGTTTTTGGAACATAAAGGTAGGGTTCGGCATTCATTTGAAGCCTTAAATCTAACTCAATCATGCGGTCCCTGGTTTGATAGCCAAACCTGCAACTCGGTCATACATGGTCATTTTTGGCCCAAAACTTTTAGGGTTTCTTCTATTGTGACCTATTGACCATGGAGTTTAAGTCCCCATTCTCAAAATAGTTTTGGTGTAAGATTGTGAGGTTGGGTTTGAAAACTCGAACCTGCAACTCAGGTTTTGGAGGTCTACCTTTGGGTCTCTAGGTGCGGCTTAGTGTTTTTAAAACACTTTGGGGGTTTAGTCAAGGTTTTAACAAACCAAATGGGGTTTGGTTTAGATGATCTGAGACCTGCTCCAACTAAGGTCTATTAATGGCGGTTGTCTACGGATTGGGGATTTCTTGGGTTGTCTAGGTCAAATTTTCGTGCCATAGTCAAGTTTACAATCCCCAAATGCCTTGCATGCATTAAAAGGGTTTAAACAGTTTGCATATACATAAAATTTTTAGAGAGAGAAAAATAGTGGTTTTTGGTGATTTTACCTCAACAATGCAATTTCCCCCCCTTTCTCGCTTGGACCTGCTCTTCTAATACATCTAGGGTTGGTTTTAGGGTTTCATGCAAGCCCTTCTCTCTTTTTCCTCTTCTTCCTTCTTCCTCCTTCACTCACTTTCTCTCTCTAGCTCTCTCTCTCTCTACTTCAGACCTGCTCTCACCATCAAGTCTAATTTTTTTGAATCCCATTGCACACACGCAACACACAAATATATATAAATATCATGATAGTTATATGTGCTGCACCTAATGTGTAATACCTCGACCCAAGAATGTCGGGTAATGTGACACGTATTACGAGAATACGAAAGATTAGTACAAAAATGATACATTTAAGAAAATAATTAATTTTAAAGTAATTAATTATTTTAATATAAGAAGTAAATTGTAACATACATATATATATATAATTAAATGCAAAAATATATACTATATAAATATTTGTAACCTTAAAAAATATATATATATATATATAATTATACATGTATATATATATATATGAGTGTGTGTATGCATGCATGCATGTCAAAATATGTGTATATGTGTAAATATTTCATAAGTGAAGTGGGGGCATTCTAATATCCAAAGTGCAATGAAGTGTGTGTGTCTTCAAATGTGTTGGTAATATAATATATATATATATATATACATATATATGCTTATACAAAATAAAACCGAAGACACCACACACACATGCAACCGGCCAGGATGGCCTGCTCACCACTGCCCCAAAACAGTAGAAGAAAACTGAACATGGAAGCTGACACAAGTAACCCAATTTAGTGGGGAAATCAGAAAATGATCATGGTATACCTATGTACATATATACATATTATAGACACACACCTCCCTTCACTCACTCACGTAGAGAGGGAGAGAGAGATCTAAGAAGCAGAAAGGAGAGATAGAGTGAGAGGAACAGAGCAGGAACTGAAGGGGGGAGGTCTTGCAAAAACAGTCAAGTAAACAGGTAACATTTAGGGCCGTTTTTATTTCTGTATATTGTTCTTAGAAAGCATGCGAATATAGGACCTTAATCTATGTGGTATAAGCTTTAATCTGCAAGAAAAATGGTTAAAAAGCATGAAGAATCGACCGAGAAAACTGGAGTTACAGTAAGCAAGAAAAATTTTCTGAACCGTAGCATAGGTACAACTGGGTCTGAATCGAGCATTGCCAACTCAGGTTTGGCTTATAGAGCCCTCAACCAGACCCTCCCAGAGTCCCAAAAACCCTATCCGAGATCAAACCTCAAAAGAATCGACCTCCAAATATCAAGTTATAGGTTCGGGTTCCAAAAACAAATCTCAAAAACATGAGATTAAATCTACTTTTATGAATGAAATATGAATCCCCATAAAGAGGGGATCACAACAGAACAAGTCTCGTCCAATTTGGCTCATAAATGAGCATGAACGGCCGAATCATCGGTTTGAATTATCAAACCCAATATCTAACTCATGAACCCATTTTGAACGTCAAAACGAAAGCCAAAGTAATTGTTTATGTTCTAGGAACAATTTATGATGAAAACAGTGAAGATTTGGTGAATAAAACTCCACGAAATTGAAGAAATAACGACTGAAAATAATTAGGGTTTGAGTGAACAGTGTCGGCTTCGATGGGGAAGATGACACTGTTCGGGTCGGGTCGGTCTACGGGTCCGGGTCAAATCCGGTTATGGGTTTATTTAAACGGTGACGTTTAGAGTTTAAGAATTTTAAATTTTAAACATTAGGGCTGACGTCATCCTGACGTCAGCATTACGTGGCAAACTGGTTAAACCGGTTGGTTTGTAAGTGAACCGGACCGGTTCAGTTGGAATTGGACCGAACCTATTGGTTTTCTAAATTATTTAAAATATAATAAACCAAACCTTTCCTTATTTATGGTTTGACCCCAGAATTCCAAGGAATTATACTGTGGCCCAATTTTTGGAAAATTTATGCAATTAAGCCCCTGGAAAAATAATTAAATAATTAATTTAATTATTTAATAAATAAAGCAAAATGACTATTTTACCCCTGGGTCATAAATGAGGCAAATGAAGTCCAAATTAAACATATGAATAGTGTATCCTTACTATTTCAGATATTCTGAAGCCAATAGTAGGATCCGTTTTACGAGACGGGGCCCGAAAAATAAAGACACGTAAAGGGGTAAATGACCAAAATGCCCCTTGACCAAAATTAACAAGTTATTAGTGTAATCTTACTATCTCGGACCTTCTGAGTCCAATGGTGAGTTCCACGACACGAGATGAGGTCCCAAAAATTTGAGGCCCATAGATATGTCAAAATGACCAAAATACCCCTACTCCATAAACGAGTCAAACGAGGTCCAAATTAAATAAATAAATAGTGGATTTTAACTATTTCAAACATTCTGAATCTAAAGGTGGGGTCCGTTTCACGAGATGGGACTCCAAAAAATTTAGACACGTTAAGGTATAAATTACCAAAATGCCCTTACTATCCTAAGCCAAATTAAAACCAAGGAAAGTCTAAATTGACTTTCTATGACACCCCAGACTCAATAATGGAGTCCAAATTACAAAACGAAGTACGAAAAAATATGGCGCGTAAAATGATAAATGACCATTTTACCCTTTTACATATAAAAGTCCGAATTAAAATCTTGGAAAGCCTAAACTAACTTTCTTCGACACTCCGGACTCAATGGTAGAGTCTATTTGACCAAAAGAAATGTCTAAAATAAAAAGACATAAAATTTGATGAATAGCATCTGTTAGATGACTATGAACTGAAATATTGCCAAAGTACTAAACTAAGGCAAAGAAATACGAAAACACACGACACGTAATTATGTGAAGTAAATAACTTTAAGTTAAAGTTAATGAAACTCCCAGAAGAGTATAAAATAAAATAAACTTAATTTCTAATACATTAAGATGTGTCATAGGTTAAGAATGAGTGCGTAAGAAATTTATGAAAATCGTGTTAGGATCTAATACGATCTAAGCATAAGCTAAGAAGCATCAGTAGGAGATGTTTGAAGTGAATGTGAAGTTAATGAGGTATTTATGAATTGTTCTTAGGAACTACAAAGGAAGTGGGAAGGCGCATTATTAGCACTAACCCTAAAGGACCAAGGTGAGTAATCTTGCATTTGAAGTGGAGGTTTTAACTCCACGGATTTCAACGGATGTTTTTAAGTTCAAATATTTACAGCATTGATATGTCAAATTCAGTTTTCATGATTTTTGTTTTCTTAAATATTCTGCCATGACATGCTTCATGATTATTTACATATTATATCCGTAAATGTTTTCTTTTCAAAATAGTTAGCATGTCTGATTTTCCTCAAACATCCTGAATTTGATTACTGCAAGTATTGAAGCATCACTGCAAGAGTTATACGTCACATGTTTAAATACTCATAAAAGGCTTTTATATAAAAGTCATATGACAAATGTTTTGCTAGATAAATAATAAGCACATAGGTAGTGTTGTGAGTTGTACGGAACTCAATGGGCCTATCATGTGCATCAACACATAGTCAGGATTTTGGGTCATACGGAACTCAATTGACCTGTCATGTGAAATGTCTGGTAGCAGGATCTAACCCCCCAGGCAAATGAGATATCTCCACGTATACGTAAAATGGGAGTCTGGTTCGAAACAGATTCCACCTAATTAGAGGGAAAATATGACAAACGATTTTGGAAATGGAAGCAGGTTTTACCCCCATTTTCACTATGTATGCTTACATGATTTTAAGTTACATGTTCTGAAATACACATACTCTTTATGGAAATATATGTTCTAGCTTGAATACCTTGAATGTTTCAAAGCTACATATTTTAAGAATGCATGTTCTCTATGTTCAAGTATACGACCAATTGGTAGTTGAGTATTTTATAAACTCTCATGTACAAAACCTCTGCCAATTGAAAACCCATGACAGATGTAGGAATTTCTCATTGGGCTTTTCGAACCTCACCCCACTCCCTAACATTTTTCAGTTGATGATCAAGGTTGGACACTTGCTCAATTTGGGGAGCAGTGAATGGCAACTCCAATAGGTCCTTGGAGATATTTTGGTAGTAGTAGGACCCATTATCAGTCAGACTTTTGTAATGGAAATTTTGGACAATGATGTACTTAAGCCCGAGGGGCACATGGATATGTACTATGTAGAACTTTTAGTTAATATTATTATGCTCTGATTATTATATTTATGTGTACCGCTATGAAGAGCGGCAGTATCAGACGGATATGCGGCAGATGTTTTATTCTAAAAGAAAAGAAAAAGTTTTTCACGCTTCCGCAACCACAGGTCGCATCGCTGTCTGATATTGTTGCTTATGTATGACCCTTGTTCCGAGGCCTTCGGGTCTCGGGGCGGCGGTCGCGATCCGGTAATCCGCACAGGGTAGGTTTCGGGTCGTGACATAATGTATATATATATATATATATGTAAAATATCTCAACCACCCATGGTAAACCCCTTACTGTTCATGGCAGCTGGCATGAATATTTCCATCTCTATAGGCCTACTATTTGGGCAGGCCATCATGCAGCCCCCCCCCCCGGCGCGCGCACGCTCGCGCGTGTTTGTGTATTTATATATATTTCATGTGTAATTTATAACACAAAATAATTGGTAGCCCAAAGGGCTTTTTTTTTAGAGTTAATTGCTTTATTTATTTTGGTCAAGGGTTTAAAACTCATTCGCCTCAATTTGGCTTCCTTTTTGTTATTTCACCCCTTTAGGCCTTGTTTGGCCAATTAAAAAAAAAATATTATTCTAACTTCTTGCATTATTTTCTCCTTTGTGTATTTGAATTTCAATATTCGCTTCTTCATATTTTAAGTTTTAATAAATCGTAGCCTTATTTGTTTGGATTTATTTTCTCGGAGTCAACCTCATTATTTTAAGGTCTCAAAATTATTTTTGAAATTATCGTTTGTTCCTAATTAAATTTTCTTAACTATTCTATTAAGGGTCACTAATTAATAATTAGCGGCTTAATGATTATTTAATCAGGTTAGGGTGTTACATAAAACATTTATATATGTACTTATATATATATATATATTCTTTTTATGACATATTTTGGTAATTATATTTATTAATTTTGTATAATTGAAGTCAAAAATATTGTAAATAGAGAAAATTATGACATGAATAAGTGTAGAAAATAAAATATCATGTTTAAAAGTTACACATAAGATCATGTTTTCGTACAAATAAACATACACATATTGAGAACACTTTTTGATTAATGAAAGTGTGAAAAAATTTAATAATTAATAATTATAGTAATTAATAAATTTCAATATCCTAAGTTTATTAATTATAAGAGGGTTGACTGTATGATGTTACCATCATATTAAAGAGAAAAAAACTAATATTTTGGGCAACCCTACTCCCACTTCTTTTTTGAACAGTTCAACTCCAAAAGTACAATTTTAATCATTAAAGAAGGGATATATTACACTGATCTCTCGATATTTATAAAAATTACAAATACCTCCCCTTAGGTTTTTTAAATGACACTAACCTCCTTTAATTTTATTGACGAACTATAAACCTTCCTCTAGTCATTTTTTTTCAAATGACAAAAGTACCCCTTCCATGTTTTTTTTTTTTTTTGCATTTCTTTAATTTTGACCAATTTTTTCTAACCTTTTTTAATTTTAGAATAAATATTAATTAAATCCTTCTTTGGCTAAAAATAAATTTTATATATCTTAATTGTTTTTATAAAAAATTAAGTTCCAAAAAAGTTCAAAAAAATGGTCAAAATTTAAAAAATAAAAGAAATAAAAAAATATGAAAGGAGCACTGTAGTTACTTTGAAGAAATTAAGTTAGAAGGGAGGTATTTGTAATTTTTTAATAAAAATAGAAAAAAATAGTATAATTATCAAAAAATACAAGGAATGTTAGTATCATTTACCCTTAAAGAATATTTTAAAGTTCAAGTGAACATATGAGTGTGAATAACATTTTCTTACCATTTATAAGTTGAATGTAGATTTTTCCTTTGCTCTAATGGTTGAATACTCTTCTATACAATTCAGAGAACTCCAAATTTATTCTCACAATTTTTGGATTATTTCATAGGATATTTTATCAACTTTTGTTGGCACCTTCAATTTTTTTTATTTTTTTAAATTCATTTTATTGAAGATATGAAAAGCGAGAGAGAAAAAAAAAAAACTAACCCCAAAATGTTTAAGTCAAGCAATTAATAGTAAACTTATTTTGTTTTTTATATGCCAATCAAACTTTTCACTCTTAAAGATGTGAGATAAGATATTATAAGGTGGGACATCTATCATTTCTCAATAATTTAAAGATATTTGATCGATTCCATTAGCATGCATTAATCATTCCAGGCAGGCAATTGCTGAATCCATCTCAAAGCATATTACAGTCTTTTATGGTAAAGATCAATGTGTTTTAAAAGAATCTCTCTCTCTCTCTCTCTCTCTCTCTCTCTCTTCCCACATGAAAATGACTATTTTTCTTATTTTACTGTCCTTAACTTTGATTGGTCACAAGACTACAAATTGAAATTCAAAAATATTTTGACACATTGCTATTAATGACACCATAAAGAGATAGAAAAAAAAATGGAACCCTAGTAAACCTTACTGTGGTTGTCCAATTTAGAACTAGAGGAGGAAACATTAGGCAGCTTCCCACAATCATAATGCATAACATCAACTATCCTACTATAAATAAGCTTATAAAATATAACATCCCTAAAGAACTTCATCCACCATGTAGACCCACCTTCTTGCACCCACCCTGATAGATACGAGCCCATGATCAACCCGGCAACACGCCACCTTCTTTCCTTTACATACCTCTCCATAGCTCCCGCCACCTCTCCCGGCACAAGCCTTCCATTATGGATTAATGACTCTGCAATATGGCGGCCCAAGACAACTGCATCTTCTAGTGCTGCACTGCCTCCTTGGGCTAGGTCTGGTGTCATGGGGTGCATGGCATCACCAGCCACAGTAATGGTGCCCCTGCATATATTTCCAAATATTACATCCCATGGATACCTGAAAAGTAGAGGGGTCCATGTCAAAGTGGAGAGATTTGTATGATTGACGATATCCAAGTATATTGGAGGAAAATCCTTGGCGAAGTTCTCCATCACTTCTCTTTGTATCAATTTTGGATTTTGTGTCTTGCTTTCCCCTGAAATACGAGATCAATGTCGATTAATATAATGTCAAGGCTCGAAAAGAGAAATACTTGATATACCGAATTTGATTATTTATTTTTGTTCATCTCAAATGTATTTTAGAAATTAATGAATATATATTATTTCTTTTGTCTAGACTAAAAAAAAAATTATGATAATCCATGTAATTACGCATATTACTGTAATGACTTTTTTATGTGGTTATAGTAGTGCTTATATGGAATTTTTCATCACCAAATGGGCTAGAAAAGTGGATCCGAAATCATTTTTCAGAAAACCATGCTGATTGTTCATGATATAGTGGTTCACAGTATGAGAAAATCTAACCTCGAGGAGTAGATTTGATAGTGAAGAACCAGTAAACCTCTATATTAGTGAGAGGAACAAAACCAGCTCTTTTGCCCACATCTACAAACTGCTTGAATTCCTGTTTCAATCCATGGCCTTGAGGGAACTCGGCTATCCCACGCACCACTGACCTACCAGAGTTTACTGGCGCACCAAGTCCCAACCAGCTAGCCACCACCGAGTGCAGCCCATCACACCCTATCAAAACCTACATCACCAAAAAGAAGAAAACTCCATTTTTTGTGATTGTCTATAAATGAACAGAAATTGTGTTTCTACTTTCTATTATTCTTGGGCCTTGGCCTGCGCAAACACCACACTTCTTGTTAATTACCTTAGCTCTGATTGTAGTTCCATCTTCTATTTGGATCATAGCAGTAGATGAACCTTCTTGTTTTTGTGCTTCAATGGAGGTTAGCTTTGAAGAGAACCGAACCGTGTTGATTGGCAATTCCTCCGCCAGAGCCTCTAGTAAGGCTTTACGGTGCACTGGTCTAGGTCCCGCTCCTCTCCTGCCTCATGCCAAATGTGATATAAAAACAATAGTTGTGAGAAGTATTGTGGCACATTTGATTTGTGGTTTCAAACCAGTAAATCATAACCTTCATATTATATATGCACCAGAATGAGAGAGATTTTAGAATTTGAATTTGAGTTTGATATCATTATCATAAGAGCCCCAATTCACAAGAAGAAGAAAGATGGGGTCCTAGAGCTAGTTTGTGCAACTCACCTGTCAGTTCCAATGTAGGAGACGTTTTGAATAGCTCCATCACCAATATTGGTTATGCATTCCCTATAATCAGCAAAAGAATTTAATATCAAATATAAAAGTATTTCTGGTAGAAGATGGTAACTTGGCATGATGATTCATTTTTAAAACAATTGGCTTGTATAATTTACTTCAAATACTATTGTCAACATCTTCAATAGTATGATCTAATTGTACTAGTCTCATACAAACACTAACCAAGTTAGAAGTAGTGTGTCCAGGGATAAGTAGTCCATGGGCCTATGGTCCAATCGACCAACATGATTTTTTTTGACAGGCCAAGACCAGCCCAACAGGGACCAAAATCAGGACCAGTCCAGTCCCAACTCGGATTATCTCTATTTCAGGCCTGGTCGTAATATTTTGGAGTGAGACCCAGATTAAGTGTGCTCGAACTCCTTCACTGACATCTTGCCCTTAACTTATATATACTTGATTGTTCCAATGCAAGGGAAAGAACAATATTCTTAAAAAATTGACATTGACAAGAAGGACGACTTGTAGGTTAGGACCCCCGACCCTATTAGTAAGGCTGCTAATGAGGAACAGTTGTGACATTTAATTAACTCACCAAATCAAAATTAGGCTGATATACCCCCTACGTGTATGTATAAATGAAAAATGGGAAATTAATAAAAATTAAAACATGAACAACTTTTAAAACTGAGAAGATTGAAAGAACTTCACTTTTGTGTGGAGGCGTAAATGGAAGTCAGCTTATGAGCAACACCGAGGACATCAAGAGCAAGCCAAGCATTTGGCAAGAGTATTATAGCAGCACCAGTAGCTCGAAGCCCTTCTGATCTCTCCAGCACAAGTGCTCGAATTCCTACTTTTTTCATTGCCACTGCCATCGCTAACCCTGCAATCCCAGCGCCCACTATCACCACATCCTCCTCTAATTCCATCTCCCTCTCACTTTTTGGCATGAATAACATCTTGAAAATATATATAGTTGGTAAAGCGGATGAAAATTCGTTAAAAAAATTGTTGCCCATACACCGTAAGAGGAAAGAGCGATTGGTCTATTTCATTCACAACGAGGATACTGAAATAATTGAATAATAATATCATATTTCCTTTATGAAATATATGTTTGTGTCCATAAATGTGTATATATGTATTCTTTTACTTTTTCTCACAAAATATCCCTATCTATCTATATTAATATCCATATCTATATAATATATGCGAGGCTCTTAGTTTTGTAGTCCAAAAATAGTGACATATCTCTTCTTTAAGAATATCTCCCTTTGCCTTTCTTAATTCTCCTACTTTCTTATATGGCCTAACGCTCCTCTCATTTTTTTTTTATATATAATTTCTTATTCTTAAGAAATTTCTCTACTTCTTCCGATTTATATCAAAATCATTCTTATTATAGCACTAGAATTTACCATAAAAATCATTCCCATTTATTGTTCTAGATTTTATCATAATTCATGTTCTAAATAATTAAGGAAATTAAATATCTAAAGTTTTTATTTTCATCTCTTTAATTTAGTTTCATTCTCTCGTCTACTTGGTAAACTTTTGTGTTTCTCATCTAGTTTTTATTTTTTAATAGGTCATATGGATTCCTCTTTTTTGTTTCTTATCTAGTTTTTATTTTTTAAAAGGTCATATGCCTTTCAAATTTTCAACTTTTTCCCTTATTATTTTTTTTTATGAGAAGAATGAATCGAACTCGCGCCAATTTTGTGAGAGTAGGTATTTGCACCACCTGAATACATTGTTGATTATTTTCCCTTCATATTAAATAAGATCATAAACCTAATTATTTTCTTCCCAATCAAATAAAGCTAGTAAACACTATTAACTCTCTCTTCTATTGGGGAGATTCTATCCTTTATCCATTTGTTAACATGAATCACCCCCCCTCCCCCTCTAAATCAATCCTATTTATTGTTAAAAATTTTATAATAATCCACATTCCAAATTAATGAAATTGAATATCTGAAGTTTTTGCTTTCATCTCTTTAGTTTGATCTCATTGTCTCTCCTATTGGGTAAAATTTTTATTGCCTACTTGTTTCTCTCTTTCTTTTTTTAGAAAGATTAAAGGACGCTCTCTTTTTTCCCACTTTTCTATCACTATTAAAAATCCATCATCCCAATTGTAATCTTCCTTATCAAACGAAATTCAAAAATCCAATTAAATCACCAGCCTCTATTTTTGCGAATTTTCATCCCGATCTACATCTATCAACAAGAATCCCCCCCCCCTCTCTTTTACATACATTAACCTTTAGTATTTTAACTATTCACTCATATTTTTTTATTGAAAATTAGAATTAAACCAAAAATTCAACCCCACAATTTAAGCTTGTTTTTGAAGGAAACATATATCATGGGAAGATATGATCGATTTAGCCAAGTTCAAAGTTGCTAGTTGGGTTAGATTATGTAACACCCCGACCCAATTAAGCAAAGCAATTAACAATAATGACAATTATCATAAGTTAATTTGTTTAATAACTATAGGGTGATGCTAGATATGACTAATGACTCAGAATACAGAAGCAAAGGCATAAAATGATGAAACATAATTATTAGAGACGAACGATGTGATAATGCAATGTAATGCTGAGGCCCATGATTAGATGGAGGTATGACAAGTGTTAATCGAGAAATAACACACAAATGAGTGTGAGAAATTAGTATATGAAGTAGACTTAAGCAAGTTTAGCAGAATGCACAAGGGAGTGCATTTAATCAGAATTATTCTGATAATTATGATAGACTTTTAAAATAATTAAAATACATTTAAATGCTTCAAGGCGAAACAATGAAGGCTATG
The DNA here is from genome assembly GCA_008638375.1 of Nyssa sinensis. Classification (NCBI taxonomy): domain Eukaryota; kingdom Viridiplantae; phylum Streptophyta; class Magnoliopsida; order Cornales; family Nyssaceae; genus Nyssa; species Nyssa sinensis. The sequence goes on from CM018032.1 coordinate 25,156,218, forward strand.
GAAGCCGATAAGATCTCAATTTACGGAATCGATACACGAAGAGAAAATTGGGCAAATTAGGGCGATGCACGAATAAAACAAACTTAAATCAAGTTTGTCGATAAATACAAAATATTCTTGGTCAAATAAAACACGATATAATGCGTCAAAAATAAAAATTTCAACATAAAAATTTAGCACACAAAAATCAAAAGCAAGGCGAGAGTACTAAGGAGTTTTTATAGCGATTAAGGCACAATTTCAAAATTTGACGAATAACACCTAAAATGCCAAACAAGACATAAGTAGGAAAAAGATGGCAAAATAAGGTCAAAAATGATGGCCAAAGGGTTTGAACCCTAGATCAAAAAGAAAAGAGATCTAAAGCACAAAAAGAATGCCAGTTAGGCTGTGAGTACTTTGTGCTATATGTTCTATCAAATATATATATATATATATATATATATACACACACACACACAGTCAAATAAGTTCTAATTTCTGCACATTCAAAATTGAGGTGGCAGCATGTCATTGGACCCCATCTTACACCACTAATATTTCATGAAAATATATATATGTATGACATGTGTTATAAATATACATATATGTATGTTGCGTGTGTGAAAAGTGTACTTCAGAATTCAGACCATGATGGTCGGCTAGTGAGAGAGAAAGAGGAATGAAAGAAACTAGAGAAAGTAAGGGAGAAGAAGAAGAAGAATGAGGGAGAGGCAGTTGTTGCATCCAGCTTCTAAAAGCCTAGGATAGAAGCAAACCAGAAGAAACAAGGAAGGAAAAAGCTAGAAAGGGAGAGACTGAAGAAGGAGAAGTTTTAGAGAGAGAAAATCTAGGCCATTAACTAAATAGGTATGAAACCCTTTCTTAAAAACTTGATTCGTTATTTTTATTGAAAACTAGAAGTTTAATGTAGAAATACGAAAAAAAAACAATGAGGAAAAACCTTAAGAAAACCAAAGCTACCATTAACGATAGCTTGAAATTGGGTCAAGCTTTCGACTTAAGCCAAATGTTGTTTTGTGATCGGGGACCAAATCTAGACCAAAAATGGATAAAAGAAAAAAGAAAAACCGCATATTTTGGTTGAATTGAACATTTAATAAGAGTTGTAGGTTTAGGAAATAATCGGCCAACTCAAAAAATGAACGCAAAGCTTCATTTTGAAGCTATGGAGTTGTAGCCCATGAGGTATGGGACACAACGGTTAAAAAATGAGCCATTTTGGTGGAGAAATGAGAGAGAAATAAGGGATTCTCAGTGGTGGCCCGAAAAGCGTGAATCAGAGAAACTGACCGATCATCGCAATTTAAAGGGCCAAATCTGTTCCAAAGGGTCCTAATATTGAGGGAGACAAGTTTAAGATCAAAAAATTCTTTAAAACCGCGAAAAAATAAGTTTAAAAATTTTTAAATTTACAAAATCCGGTGATCGGGGCCAAAAAAGGTCACTAGAGTGTCACTGAAAAAATGGGGAAGATGAAGACCTATTCGGGTCGGGTCAGTTTCGGGTTTGGGTTGGAACTCGCCCAGGCCCAATTACGGTTAACTCAAAACGTCATAGTTTTAGGCTTTATTTAAAATGCAATTGGGGTGTTTAGCTACACTGATAGGGAATTGATTGGATAGCCATGATTGGAATAGGGATAGCCTATTCCTGAAATGATACCTCGTCTGTTGTTTGATTTTTGAATAAAAAGTAAAAAAAATTATCTATCATTCTGTACGATTCATTTGATTCTGTACGGCCTGTTCGAATGGTAGTGTCAGTCGTTGCCCCTAATCCGCATAGGGTGGGTTTCGGGTCGCTACAAAGTGGTATCAGAGCAAAGGTTAATGGTCTTTGGGAAAGACTAAATCGTGATTGAAGTTAATGATTCTTGGGTGACTACGATGATCAGACGATCAATAGTTCTCAGGAGACAATAGTAGGCTTATGAGCGAAGTTGATGATCTTAAGAATTCGAGAACTATATTAGAGCTATAGGTTAATGACTCCTTGGGAAAGATCACACCAGAATTGGATTTGTAGACTATTGGGTGATTTAGATGATTAAATGACCAGTGATTCTTGGAGACGATAACATGTTTAGGTACTAAGGTTAATAGTTTTGGAAAAGACTATGCTATGATTGAATTTGATGATTCTAGGGCGATTTAGATGATCAAATGCATAATGACTTTTGGGAGATAATAGTATGCTTAAGGGCAAAGGTTAAGGATTCTTGGGAAGAATCGTACTAGTATCAAGGTTGATGACTTCTAGATATCTAAGCTATGAATTGGTCAGTGAATTGGGAAAAACTATCATTTGAACAAAGGCAACGATTAATGCTCTTTTGGAAGAAATAAGGTGACATAGAGTTGGGATTGTGAAATCTTGGGAAATCGGTGATCTAACAACAAATCTATATAAGAGATAGTCTGAGAAAGACTTAATGGATAGGGACATAAGGAGTTTGAGAGATTGATGATATGTTAGAAACGTAAGGATTCTTGAGTAAGTCATAAATAGACCCTAACAAGGTAAAGACAAATAAAGTCTTGGGAGACAATTATCGAATAAGAAAGACCGTCAAAGTAAACATTAGAGAATGTAATGATTCTGAAAGGAGGTTGAAGCATGATAAAAAGATCATTAGAGAAAATTCAATAGATCTTGTCGATCTAGGTGACGATATGACCCAATTATGGGCGGTACTTTATTGAGTTAGTTGAATTCATTCCAAAAGGTAAATGATTAATGACTCTAAATGACCTTTGAGGATCAATGTGATCTGATGATTGAAGAGACGGGATTTGTGACATGATGTCTAGAAAAACTGGTGAGGACTACGACTATGATAAGATGATATATAATTCTTTGAGATACTACGAGAACAATTGTGATTAAGGTAGAAAGTAAGAATAACTAGATCTATGATACTAAAGAAGTTGAGAACTTCCATGTTGGAAAAAACTTGACATAATCTTGATAAACTTTGAATGTCAAATGTAACAATAAAATGATGGGATGGCTAATTGATTTAAATAGTACTGAAATATGATATGAAGTCCAGAATGGATAAGATTATGAATAGTGGTACTTGCAAATGAATAAGTGCTAGTATGCTATTAAGTCTTTAGTTATAGATGAGACTAATCACCTTACTGTGTGGCTCTGAATTCACAGAATGTATAGGGAACTCCCTATACGGTTGTATAAGTTCTCTGAGAGAACAAATTTGTAAAAATTGAATAACGACTGGGGAGAAAAACATAACAAATGATGGAAAACTGAATATGATGATGAGTATGAAAAATTAGACACTGAATAACCTTTAAGCAAAGGCAAGGGAAACCAAATTAATGGCTATAAATTAAAAAGTCATAAGACTCTAAGATTTGAATTGATCAAAGATGATGTGAGAGGTTTAAGGTGAACCAAATGTGATATTGCCATTAAGAATACTTTCAAAAGTAGACTATCATATGAAGAAACGATGACTGGAGTAAAAAGACTACCCCAAGAAATTAAGTCCATTAAGACTTAGAGAAGAGATGAACTGAGTATAATTGCTATGCTTTAATCCATAAAGGAATAAGAAATCAAAATTATGAAAGGCTCAATCATGAGTAAGAAATAAAAGGTATTTGTATCGACCGATAATTTGAAAGAAATGGAGGAACTGATTTCCTCAACCGAACTAATTCATAAAATGATGAATGCATATGAATTAAAAAACAAATGCAGGTATGCCAATGAGTTAATACAAAAAATGAATATTACGAATAAATCTAAAGTTATCATTGTATGGAAAAAATATCGTAATACAAAGAACACATGAGTGAACCATCCTTATATGAACCAAAGGGTTTTCATAAACATAAAAAGGAAATATGATACTGAACATACAAAGGGGAAATACAATGTTTACAATAATCAAACGAAGTCTAATGGACAAAAAGAGACTTAAAGGGGTGACATTGCAAATCACGCAACCGAACGCATATAATGAATCCAAGGCGGAATTCATGACAAAAAATGAGGAAGGAGGAGGATTGAAAGGAAAGTGACTAGAGAGGAAAGAAACCATGTATAAGCTTCAAGTAGATAAAAGTTTGATCCTCTCATTCAATATTCTAAAGCCCCATAAGAAATCAAGTAGAATGGTATAAATCAATCAAAGACTATCCTTAGCAAAGACTAAAGTACTTAAATGAGAAATCCAATACACTCTAAACTATAGAAGTGTGGTAGTCTAGTTACACCGTTGACTTCCTATGACCACTACTAAAGCAACTAATAGAAAAGAAAAGATTAAGGTACTAGATACCTTTACCTGGCACATGACGCGCCATACAACGCCAATAGAAGTTGGGAAACCATGAACGGTAAAGTAATCACGACTTAGTGCCGAACAAAACTAATGCAACGACTAGACATGGAACTACTCATAATATAGATGATAGTGGGAAATAGTCAAGTAACTAAAAAAATGACTCCGAGTGAGTAATAAAAGTATAATGGACCCATGACCATAGGTCTAGGAACTAAAGAAATAAGCCTGAAATGCTACTACTAGAATTTGAAGACTTTAAGTGTAAAGTCTAAAGAAAGTTGAAAGTCAAATTTGTGACTTTCAAGATAACTATTAAACTAAACAAAAAGGAGTACGAAAGAATTGTGAACCTCGTGTGAGAAACCTTATTGTTTAAAGAGATGATGTCTTGAATGCTAGTGATAAGTCCGAGAGACAGACTAAAATGGGAACTATGATGATGAAATTGGCATGAAAGGGTACTAGAGTTTCCTAGATATGAACATCTGAGTTTTGACGACAAAACTTATTTTAAGGGGGATGAGATGTAACACCTCGACCCAATTGAGCAAAAAAATTAACGATAATGACAATTATCATAAGTTAATTTACTTAATAACTATGGGTGATGCTAGATATGACTAATGACTCAAAATACGAAACCAAAGGCATAAAATGATGAAACATAATTATTAGAGACGACCAATGTGAGAATGCAATGTAATGCCAATGGCCATGATTAGATAAAGGTATGGCAAGTGTTAATCGAAAAATAACACACAAATGAGTGCGAGAAATTAGTACACGAAGTACACTTAAGCAAGTTTAGCATAACACACAAGGGAGCACGTTTAATCGAAATTATTCTGATAATTATGATAGACTTTTAAAATAATTAAAATATATTTAAATGCATCAAGGCGAAACAATGAAGGCTATAGAAGCCGATAAGATCTCGATTTATGAAATCGATACACGAAGAGAAAATTGAAAATATTAGGGCGATGCACAAATAAAACAAACTTAAATCAAGTTTGTCGACAAATACGAAATATTCTTGGTCAAATAAAACACGATATAATGCGTCAAAAATAAAAATTTTGACATAAAAATTTAACACACAAAAATTAAAAGCAAGGCGAGAGTACTAAGGAGTTTTTAAAGCGATTAAGGAACAATTTCAAATTTTGACGAATAATACCCAAAATGCCAAACAAGGCATAAGTAGGAAAAAAAAGGAAAAAATAAGGTCAAAAATGATGGCCAAAGGGTTTGAACCATAAACCAAAAAGATGAGAGATATAAAGCCCAAAAAGAATGTCAATTAGGCTGTGAGCATTTTATGCTATATATTCCATCAAATATATATATATATATACTCAAATAAGTACTAATTTCTGCACACTCAAAATTGAGGTGGCAACATGCCATTGGACCCCCTCCTACACTATTAATATTTCTTGCAAATATATATATATATATATATAATATATGTATGACATGTGTTATAAATATACATATATGTATGTTGCGTGTGTGAAGAGTGTACTTGAGAATACAGACCATGATGGTTGACTAGCCAGAGAGAGAGAGAAAGGAAATCTAGAGAGAGGAAGGAGAGAAACTAGAGAAAGAAAGGGAGAAGAAGAAGAATGAGGGGGAGGCATTGTTGCATGCAACTTCTGGAAGCCTAGGAAGGAAGGAAACCAGAAGAAACAAGGAAGGAAAAAGCTGGAAGGAGGGAGACCGAAGAAGGAGAAGTTTTAGAGAGAGAAAACCTGGGCCATTGACTAAATAGGTATGAAACCTTTTCTTAAAAATTGAATTCGTTATTTTTATTGAAAAATAGAAGTTAAATGAAGAAATACGAGAAAAACAGTAAGGAAAAACCCTAAGAAAACCTAAGCTGCCATTAACAATAGCTTGAAACTGGGTCAAGCTTTCGACTTAAGACAAATGTTGTTTTGTGATCGGGGCCCAAACCTAGACCAAAAATGGATCTCAAAGAAGCAAAAACTGCAAGTTTTGGCCCAGAAATGAATATTTAATAGAGAGTTGCAGGTTTAGGGAATAATCGTCCAACTCAAAAAATGAACAAAAAGCTTCGTTTTGAAGCCATAGAGTTGTAGCCCTTGAGCTATGGAGCACAATGGATAAAAAATGAGCCATTTTGGTGGAGAAATAAGGGATTCTCAGTGGTGGCTGGGAAAGTGTGAATCGAAGAAACTGACTGATCACTGTAATTTAAGGGCCAAATCTGTTCCAAGGGGTCCTAATATTGAAGGAGACTAGTTTAAAATCAAAAAATGGCTTTAAAATCGTGAGAAAATAAGTTTAAAAACTTTTAAATTTGTAGAATCCAGTGACCAGCGCCAGAGAAGGTCACCGGACTGTCACTGGAAAAATGGGCAAGATGAAGACGTATTTGGGTTTGGTCAGTTTCGGGGTCGGGTCGGAACCCGCCTAGGCCTAGTTACAGTTTACTCAAAACGATGTAGTTTTAGGCTTTATTTAAAATGCATTTGGGGTGTTTGGATACACGGATAGGGAATTGATTAGATAGCCACGATTGGAATATGGATAACCTATTCCTGAAATAATACCTTGTTCGCTATTTGGTTTTTGAATAATTAGAAGAAAAAAAATATAATAGATACGCAGCCAGCAGGATTCGAACCCTTGACTGTGTGCATGTGTAGCACTTAATCCACATGTGCGAACCATTGTGCCACTGAGGCACTTGATTAAACTAATACCTAAATAAATATATAATATAAAATAAAATAGTTTAATTAACTTAAATTACTAAAATATTTTCGATGTCTGAATAAAATAAAAAGGCAGTGTAACCCAATATTTTTGGGTATTTCAGAATCAATGGCGGACTTCGATTTGTGAGATTAAGTTCAAAAAAATTTAGACACGTGAAACGTAAAATTACCATTTTACCTCTAATGTTACCCGGGGCCAATTAAATATAAAAGGTAACCCATCTTGACTATTTTGGACCATTTGGACTTAAAGGTAGAGTCCATTTCAGTAAATGAAGTACTGAAAAATATGACACGTAAAAACGTAAAATTATGAAAATACCCCTAAGCTTAATGTAAGTCACAATTGAGCAAATTAATATCCAAAAAAGCCTAAATTGATTATATTCGATATTATAGACTTGACGGTGTAATACCCTGACCCAAAATGCAACCGAGCAGCCATTGTGAACCTAAACTGTTAGGGTTTGTTTTATGATATTGAATGAATAGCCCGCTTTTGGAATACGAATGGTCCCGAGTACCTGGGTAATACCTGAGCAAGCCATGAGTAGGTATCAATATACGTGTATGTATATGTATATATATATATACATGCATATATGGGTATGTATATATATACGTACATATACACAACACACACGCACATATATACACACTTGTATATATATATATATATTATGGTATACATGTATATATGTGTGTGTTGTGTGTGTGTGTGCGCATATATATATATATATATATACAAGTGTTGCTGTGTGTGTGAGTGTGTTATATGTATATATAAGTATATATAGGAAACAATGTGTGTGCAGAACTGAGTGTGTGAATGAGGGTGTGGCAACATGATAGGATATATATACATATATTATAATATACAAATATCATATATATGTATAAAAAATCAAGCAATAAAAAAATGAAAAGAAAGGAAATATTAAGAAAAGAGAGAGAGAGAGAGAGAAAGAGAGAGAGAGAGAGAGAGAAGGGAACGGCCTATAAAATGCATGCGTGCATGCAATAGAAAACAAAGGAAAGAAAGAAAAGAAACCAAAGAAGGAGAAGAAATCGAAGAAATGAGGAAGGGAGAAGAAAGGCAAGCAAAGTGCTGCAAACCATTGCAAGAAAATGTGAGTTCTGAAATTCTGAGTTTTTATTTTTGGGTTTTGTAGAAACTTACTTAAAGCTTGTACATAACTATAGGATCATAATCTATAAAGAAAGTGGAACAAATAGGAAGAAATAGAGGGTGAAATAGTGAAGAAATGATGGAGAAATACCAAGTTACAGGTTTTAGGTGATGGGATTATTGTGGAGTTTTTGTGATTTTGGGAATGCGGAATTGATCCCCTCAACCTCAAAAAGCTATAGAAGGAAAAATGAAGAAGAAATAGTGGCTAGAAAGCCACGAAATAGAAATTTAAGGCGGAAGCGTGAAAAACTTTTTCTTTTCTTTTCTTATTTTAATTTCTCACACATCTGCCCAGTACTGCCGCTCTTCAGAACGGTACACATGATATTACATTCAAAGCATAATAAAATCTTAAAGATTTTATAATTACAATCATATTTAGTTGCCCCGTGGGGCTTAATACATAACAGTGTATCATCTTTTGATATAAGTCACTAACTAAATTTCATAGTGTTCTCCAGAAGATCGCTAATCCTGAAATAAGCTTCCTATGCCCTTCCTCAAAATGGGCATAGTTCAACATCGTCATCATAAAAAATCAGGACTTGCTTTTAGTCACCTAAAAGGGGGTCGGATAAAAATTCGGTAAGCTAATCTAAGCTTGTGAGTAATTCCAGCATTTGTCATGGGGTTTCAATTGAAAATGGTTAGTATAAGAGATTTTATAAGAAAATCACCACCAATTGCTCGTATACTTTGAACACAGAATATATGCATTCTTTTAAAACATAACGCTTTGAAACATTTAAAGTATTCAAGCTAAACATGTATTCCTTCAAATAAAGTATAAAAACTCAAACATAAAGATACACATAGTGAAAATGAGGGTAAAACCTGCTTCCATTTTCAACATAACATCTTATCACTTCCATTAATAGAATCTATTTCGAACTAGACTCTTGTTTTACTTTTCATAGAGATATCTCATGCCTGGGGGATTAGATCCTGCTTCCTGGCATTTATTTGTATTGTGGTTGAGTTCCAAAGAAACCCAACAAAAGTCGTGGTGCTTATGCACAACTTATCTTGCATTCAAATACATTTATCACATGACTTTTTCACATAGATCCTTTTTATGAGCATCTAAACACATGATATTCATGACTTCATGATAGAATCTTCAAATACTTGGAATATGCAAATTCAGATATTTTGAACTTAAAACTTCTTCAAATTCATGGAGTTAAATCTCCACTTCAAATACAAGATTACTCACCTTATACGTCTGGGTTGGCTCTATTGTTGTGCCTTCCCTTTCCCCTTTTTCAACCTAAAATAATTTATGAAAATTTTATAAATTTCACAGGCATTTAAATCAACTTTTGATCCTACCTATTCTTAGACCGTGTAAGCCTACTTTCTATAATAGGTTTATCCTTAGGAATTGAACTAACTCAATTCGCTTTATAGTTGTATTCCTTGTCTATTTATCTTATACGTATATTCTTATTGATAAATAGACATTACCTGCGAAGCATGTCATTTAGCATTTCGGTATTTTCTCACTCTTCCTCTTCTTTTTTTAATTTTGCCTCAGCAAGTCTCCTTGCTGCTGCTTCTTGCATGAGTCGCCCCATTGGGACGATAGGGGTTTTGTATATGAACAGCCTAATTGAGATGATTTGACATGTCTTGGTGATTCTTATCTTTCTGTTGATTACCTTATTTTGCCATAAAAGCTCATCCATGAAGTCTTGTTGAGTCTTATCCATGATAATTTACTTGAGCTTTAACCTAAAACACAATTTAACGTGTTAGGAATTAAATTTCATTTTAATTTATACTCTTCTGGTAGCTCCATTAATTTTAAGTTTAATTTTATTATTTCACATGTTCACGTGTTACATTTTTTTGTATTTTATTTTAAAATACGAACCCTCCTATTTAGCTCAGAACATCGAACAACGTTCTAGTTTATAGTTACATGACTTTATGATATTCATCAAATTTTATGTCTCTTTATTATAAGTACTTCTTTTGGTCAAATAGACTCTGTCATTGAATCCGGAATGTCGAAGAAATTCAATTTAGACCCTCTCTGGTTTCGATTTGGCTTTAGGAGCACTAGGGGCAAAATGGTAATTTTACCCCTTTACTTGTCTTTATTTTTCAGGATCTCGTCTCACAAAACGGACCTCACCATTGGTCTCAGAAGGTCCAAGATAGTAAAAATACACTAATAACTTGTCCAATTTGGACATCGAACCATTTCGTCATTATTTAATTTAATTACTTTTAATTTATTTTATTTAATAAAATTTATGTATAATATATATATTTTTGTGCGTTAAAAGGACACGGGATTGTCCTGTCCAAACGGTTTGTATGCCTTACTCCTTGCCCTTGGTTCCTTGTTCGAGTCCTAGGTGCTACGGCCCCTTTTTTATTTTTCTTAATTTTCCTCTTACATTATATATATATATATATATATATCTTGCCATAATACGTAACACGGGCACCGCCTGTCATAGTGGTAAGGGCTTGGGGTTGGTTTTCAAAGGTCGGGCGTTCAAGTCTCAAGGGCTACGGCCCCTTATTTTTTTCTGATTTTTCTTGACCCAAACGGCATATAAGGGCCTTATTCGTGGATAAGCGATTCCCAATAGCGCACAGGTTATTAAATTGGGCCCAAAACGTGTAGATAAACAGGTTAAATTAGGGTTTTAAAACCTTAAGCCCAAAACGACTTCGTTCCAATAATACGGTGGTTAGCCCTATAGCGTGACACGTGTCTGAGTCGACACAAAGGTGATTCATCTCAGTCAGGACTCTGTTGAGTCAACCCGCGAGTTGGCTCAGTGGGGTCTTCTTCTTCCCTACGCCTAGCTACTGTTGCCCTAATTTATGCAGATTTTTATTTTGAATCTCGTGAGTTTTTAATCATTGAAACTTTTCTGTTTTCCTTCCAAAATGTTTCTGCAACACTAAAGAATATTTTAGCATTCAATTAAGAGCTCAAACTGAGCTCAAATGCTCGGTTAAGGGTTTGAAGTTCAAACTTGTAATTAGATCATTTATGCTCATTTCTATTCCAAAACTTGTGAAGTTTCTTCCATTGTGTTCCATTTTTCATGGGGATTTAGTCTCCATTCTTATATTTGAGTTTAGGTGTAAGTTTATAAGGTTGGGTTTCAAAGCCCAAACCTGCAAGTCAAGTTTCAGTGGTCTCCTCTTAGGGTTTTTGGTCGCGTTTGTGTGTTTTTGAAATTCTTTGAGGGTCTAGTCAAGGTCCCAATAGGTTAAAGGGGTTTTGGTTACCACTGATTCAGACTTGCTCTAAGCAAGGTCCATCAATGGTGGGTTGATGTACGACTGGGTATTCTTGATGGATTTACGTTCCATTTTTCATGCCTTATTTAAGAATATATATCATAAACATCACATATGCATAAATATAACCTAAACAGTTTGTATACATGCATAAATTCTAGAGAGAGAAAATATGATTTTTGATATTTTCACACATTTTCTCTTGATTCTCTTCTCCTTTTTCCTTCTGAATCCTTCCTTCTAACTTCTTGCTCCTTCAGTTTCTTATTTTTCTTCAAGCATGCAGTGCATGCACTTGCTTTAAGCAAGTTTCCACCGACTCCTCTCTCTCTCTTCCAATCTCTCTCTCTATCCCTTCATAGCCCTAAATCTAGACTTCCCAATCAGCTTTCTTTCCAATCCATTTAATTCCTCTTTTTCCCTTTTCAGCTTGCATTAAATTTCCTTGATATTTTGTAAATTATATGTATATTATATAGTTACACACACTTACACACTTAAACACACACACACACCTCAACCGACACCATGAACTCACACCAATTTCACACACAGCACATGTAATGTGCATGGCTGTGCCTCCCCTTATGCATGCTTGCATCATATATATATATATATATATTGTATGTATATTAGTATATGTATATATATAATTGTTCATGTACATCAATATCCGTATGTACATACATATATACATATGTATATATATATATACCCGTATATACGTCTAATTTATTTCTTGAGTGCGTACGCATACACTAATATTTTATGATACACATATATATATATATTATATACTACTCCTTACACATGAGTATACACGTACAAGTTTGAGTATAAACACCTGTCACGATGTTCGGTTCACATTTCAGTTTACGTGGAATTTTCTGGGTCAGGGTGTTACATCTGTGGCTTCAGACAGCCTTAGCAGTTGGGGGTGCCAACTGCAACAACAAGTGGCTGTTTATGGTTTGTTCAAACAGAACCCTAGGCAGTTGGGATATAACTGCAACCCATGTGCGTGTCACAGACGTAGATGGACGGTTTTATGTTTTGTCTATATATATGCAATGTAAGAGAAGGGTTGTGGCAGAAGAGGGGAAGAGGGCTTCTTGTTCATTGCAACCCTAAGGTTGTATTCTTTATACTATTGAGAGAAGTAAAGGTTGGGAAAAGTTTTTCCTGTAATTCTATGTATGTCTTTTGTTTTGCTATCTCTTTTAGCCTCTTGTGCGTGTGTGTGTGTATTTATTGACTAGCTAAGGGTGTGTCTTAGTGCCATCACAAGACAGAAAATTTAGATTCGAATTGTAACCCTGTGACACCACCCAAGCCAAGGTAAGTTGGTGCAATGACTCACTGATTCCATTTCTAGGGTTGGGGCTGCCTTAAACGGTCGAGAGCACCCCAATCACCATAATTCTTCCTAGTAATTAAGTTGTGAATAACTTGGTCATTGGAGCCAAAAGTCTCAGAACTGTCACGACCTCGGGACACCACCAAAGCCAAATTGCCACCTGATCTGCCAACAGCCTCAATGATATGTTTTCTTTCAAGAAAGTAGCCAAGCCACCGCCAAATCCAATTTAAAAGGATTGAGGGCTATCTGAGCAGCTACGATGGATCCAAATCACCAGAAAAAATTAAGGTTGTGCATGAGTTTTAGAAGGTTAACCTGGAGTATCCTCAAGCTCATGTTTGATACTGTTTATTTAAGTCAGCAAGCTAATTGATCAGAATAGGAAAAAGTCCTGTGGTTAGGATGTATGGAGATTTTCAGCATGCAAATCACCTATAAACATGTGGCAAAAATGATATCACCATGATGTTATTATTTAAAATAATTCCTACATGTCATAATTTAATTTGCATGACTATCGAAAATTTTAATACATCCTAACCACTAGACTTTTTCCCATCAGAATACAAACTGTAAGACTCAAAATTCAGCAAAACATGTCCATCTTATAAAAGAACAAGAAGAGAAAGAGAACAATAACAATGAAATTGCAAGTTATCTGAAGTTTTTTTGCCAAGAGCATGTTGAGCTGCTCTGTTAATCTCTTGCCCAAACCAAAATATTCACCACCAGAGAAAAGATTTGCAATTCTCAAATCCCACATGATATCAACACCACAGTGAAAATATTGTCATAATCTTACTGAACATATCTGGTCAAGATAAGTTATATAAAAAAGAAAAACAAAAAAAAGGTTATTCCACACGAACTGTGACGTCAATTTACTGCATAAGATACCATGTCTGAACTACTGAATTATCAGCAGCATTTTTTAAGCAGCAGATTGAGATTTTTCAGACTCTTGCTGCTGTTTCCACTGTTCTGGGGTCACAGATTTCTTTATTGAGAGAGCATGGATGTTTTTCATTTCCTCTGTCAATGCAGCGTTCACCATCCGATGCCGCTCCAGCAACCTCTTTCCTTCAAATTGCTCCGACACAATCTCAACTGTGAAGCTAGCACCACATCTGATAACCACATGAAATTCATTTCAATAAAAAGAAAAAAAAAAGTCGAGAAGAATCTCATAACAACTTTCCTAAGATCAGAGTATCTCTGTCTCCAACTGGGAACTTACCCTCCTGATGTATCAATTACTTCCTGAAACACAAAATATAAAGGATTAATTCACAAAGAAATGGTGTCAAAATCTATTTTGCGTGAAACATTAAAGGAGGACCACTAAAAATAATAGAATATGGAGTGGCCTATGGGGAGCACATAGCCTCCACAGTTGTCTTAATCTCTTTATTTTTTGTTACATGAGAAGCAGGAAAATCAATGCAAATACCAGTTTTTTTTTTCCTGATGAGTGATGACCAAAACAAGAAAAAGCAATATTAAAACATTACTTTGGGTGCTAAATAAGGGATTCTTTCGTCCAATACCAACCTGGGATGCTACCCAGGGACTCTTTGGTTCCAAAAGACCTTTATAAATGATTCTAGGATTGAACAAAAGGTTATGAATGGAAAAGGATACGCTCTATAAGGTCACAAATGATTCTTGGTATTTCAGGCCTTTGGTCACAAAGAAAGGCAGAATAGAATAAAAAGAAAATTTTCAAGTCTGAAGAGAAAAATAGAGATAGAGAACTAAGAAGAAAATTAAAAGAAAAACACGACAAAAGGAGAGAGAGAGCGAGCAAATGCTCTTTTAATTAAATCTGAAATTTTTTCACCTCAATGGGGACTAATCTGACCTTACTAATTTAATTCATATGTCTGGTGATCATGTATTCCTGAACTCCCTTGGCAGTGGGAACATTCAGGAATACCTGACACCTGAATTCCAAATTCTACCTCCTAACATCCGCATTACTCTTTTGCTTGCTCTGAGTTGTGTGGACCGCTCTCTAATCAACTAAATCTTAACCACGGTGTGTTGAACCCCAGGACCTAAGAATTTTCTCTCACCATCATCCCAACAGATAGGAGACCTACACTTCCTACCATACAAACTTATTCAGAGTTGTGTGGACCGCTCTCTAATCAACTAACCACGGTTTGTTGTACAACCCCAGAACCTAAGAATTTTCTCCCGCCATCATCCCAAAATATAGGAGACCTACACTTCCTACCGTACAACTTTATCCGGAGCCATCTGCTAGCTTGATCATTGTTCTTATAAGCAAGCTCCACTAAAGGTAAATGTTTATCTCATTAACCCCTCAAGTCAATAATGTAGGCACCCAGAAAATCCTCCAGAGTTTGAATGGTCCTCTCTGACTAGCCATTCATCCGAGGGTAAATACCCGCACTAAAATTTATACTAGGCCCCAAAGCCTAATGCAAACTCTTCCAAAATTGAGACACAAACTTGGTATCCCTATAAGAAACAATGGTCACCGTAATCCTATGTAGCCTCACAATTTCCTTGATGTAGCCTCATGCCAACTCTTCCAAAATTGAGACACAAACTTGGTATCCCTATAAGAAACAATAGTCACCGTAATCCCATCTAGCCTCACAATTTCCTTGATGTAAAGTTTTTGCCAAACCCTAGAGAGGAAAACCAACCCTGATAGCCAAAAATGTGTTGATTTTATCAAAAAAAACCACAATCACCCAAATAGCATCATTACCACTAACATTTCTCCGAAAATCCATCACAAAGTCCGTGATGTGTTCCCATTTCCATTTAGCCATGGAAGAGGCTGTAACTGCCTAGTTGGCCGCTGATACTCGGCCTTCACTTGCAAGCACACCAAACACTGCACTACGAATTAATCAATATCCCTCTTCATATTATTACACCACTATTATGAGCTTCCCCCAGAATCTCTTTTAAATATAAATCATCAGGCACACAGTCTATTACCAAATCTCAAGGACCCATCATCATGTATATAAAATTCATATTGTGAGCCTACTTCAACCTCACTTTTAATCTGTTGAAACTAAGGTAACCCTTCTAAACTACCTTGATTTTCTCAATCAACGTAGGCTGGACTCTAAGGTTAGGCAGTTGTACTCCTGATTCACGCAATCATATTTCCATCCTAAAATTCCTCAAATCTTCCAAAATGTGCCTCTGCATAGTGAACGGCACTGCCAAATTACCTGAGGACTTCTGACGATAGGTATTAACTTTCCCTGGATGCTAATTAATAGTGAAGTTGTAGTCCTTCAGTAACTCTAACCACTTAATAGCTCCTATTCAACTCCTTCTGGGTGAAGAGTTGAAGATACATTTCAAACTTTTGTCATCGGTAAATACCTCACACTGTAATGCCTCTAAATCTGAACATGAAAAACCACACCTGTCACCAAATCATGCATAAGATAGTTCTGCTCATATGGTTTCAACTATCCAGAAACAAATGCCACCACCCTACCATGTCGTCTAAAAACAAATCCTAAGTATTTCCTAGAAGCATCACAGTAGATAGGGTAATCAATAAGTCGAATCTCTTGACCAGAATCCAATATGTTTATCCGGATCTGGTGCAAAGGATCTAATATAGATTAAATTAGTCTGATCTGACTATATATAATATTATATATATATATATGTACATTATGTCTTTTATTAAAATTATTTATTTCAAAATTTACATATTACATATACTATAACATAATATAATATTTCATATATAAAAAGGCTAGTCCAGTGCACGAGGCTTTTGTCAGTGCAGGATTTGAGGAAGGTTAGATGTATGCAGCCTTACCCCTACAAGCGAAAAGGTTGTTTTCGCGACTCAATCTCGTGACCTCCAAGTCACAATGGAGTATCCCTACCGTTGAAACAAGGCCCTGCCCTCATAATATTTTACATATACTGCAACTCCCACTACTGCAAATCTGGGGAGGGTTAGATGTACACATCCTTACCCACACGAGTAGAGAGGTTGTTACCGCAATTCAAACCTATGACTTATAGGCCACAATGAAGCAACCTTACCATTGCGCCAAGGCCCACCCTCACAATATTTATATACACAATATACATTAAAACTTATTGGATCAAATTCAATCTAATAATTAACAAATTTGGATTTGAATTAAGAATTTATTGATCCATCAAATTTTCAAATCTGATCCGATCGTATAATTTTCTTGATAGATAGAATTCAAAACACCCCCAATTCGATCCCTAATTCGATATGATCCGATCTATTTACAAGCCTAACTGTAGATGGTGAAACCTCCACTCCCATAAGGTAAGGTACGAAGAGGAGTTGTTACCAACTGCTTCTTCAACTCTTGGAACCTCTTCTCACAATCCTCAAACTTGACCCCTTTTGAATTAAGCTAGTTAAAGGCACGACTATACAAGAAAATCTCTCAACAAATCTCTTGGAAGATGCAGCTAAACCTAAGAAGTTGTGAATTTTTTAAACATTGGCTTGTCTGCGCCACTCAACAACCACTTCCACTTTCTTTGGATTCATAAAAATGCCATCCTCAGTTATCAAATGCCCAAGAAATGTCCAACTATCCAGCCAAAATTTACACTTCTTCAGTTTTACGTATAACTCTCCCCCTCAAAACTTGCAGCAATCAAAAGATCCTCATGCTCTTTCTTACTCCTCGAGCACAACAATATGTCCCTATGAAAACCACCACGCACTAATCCGAAAAGGGTTTGAACACCTTATTCATTAGATCTACAAATATTATTGGTGCATTGGTCAACCCAAACATCAGCAGAAATTCTGTGTCCTCATTATAATAGACACTAATATCACCACATCTTTGTGGCGTTCTCTCGCGGTGGTATCCTACCACTCCCGTTCCAAATTTGATAGGGTTCTTAGATGGAATATTAATCACTTGCTATTGTTATCATATGGGAATGGTGGTACAAGTCATGTTTGTGTCTTCGTGTTCTCCAAATTGGGGTTGTGTGGAGTGCTTTGCCACTGATTTCAATTTGAAGATCGATGAGGACACCAGCTTGCAGGCTAAAAAAAAATAAAAAAATTTACTTATTTCATATTATCACCTTCTTTAACACACTCCTAGCTTGCAAAGTTAAGATCACTCGAGGAGGAGCATGCACTGTCCCTATCTCTTATTTTAACTATACATGGCTTACAAATATGATTAGTGACCAAAATACCCCCAACTAGGGTATCAACCTATAATTTAGTCTATACAGGTTCACACAACAAATATTTCTCAACAAAATTTGTTGATACAAAAGAATGTGCGAGGATCAAACAATACATATGCATATGCTGAGGACAATGGAACAATACTTGTCACCAATCCACATCATTTAAAGTATGAGTGTCCTGCTATGTGAGGGCATAGACTCTCTCCCATGAGCCCTTGGCCTCCAACTCTCCCCTTTGCTCTATCTTTCAGCCAATGGTCTATTCGTTGGAGGTGCCTGTGCAGTTGATGGTCCCATCCTACAAGGACATGCGGCCACACATAAAGCACGCACCAGTAATCCAATGGCAGCCATTTTTTGTATGATTCTTGCACACTTGGAACACTAGTTGTCGCTTCTTTGTTGTTTTCTATCATTAGCACTCTAGATACACTATCTCAGCCTACCCACCACCTAAGCCCTACCACTGTGTCTACACTAGCCTAATCCTCTTCTTCTAATTGTTGTTCCTTGTCCTTTTGAACTTCATTAAGCCCTAGCTTAACCAACACAGCCTTGTTCACAAACTCTCCAAAGGTCACTAACTCAAAAGAGTGACACCGTTGTCTGATTTGGGGCCTTAACAACTCAAATTTACATACTCGACTCTCCTCATTCACCGCTAGTGTATGAGCAAACTGGGTTAACTTAAAAGGTTCTAATACTAAGTCACTGTCATGCTTCCCTCCTCCTAGTGGTGTCAAACAAGCCGGCCCGACACGGCCCGACCCGTTTAGAGGTGGTTCATTAGTGCCAACGGGCCGAGCCGTGTCATGCCTAATAATCCAAAACCCCAGCCTAACACATCCCATGAGCATGGCCCGTGATGGGCCGTCCCTAGGCTGCCCACTAGCCCGCCAATTGTTTTTTATTTTTTTTAACTTTTTTACTAATTTTAAGAATTGTTGGATTGTTACTTGTAGTTTTTTCCTTTTTTATTAACTTATTAGTATAGTAGTTAGTTTATTAATTCAAAAGTATTGTGTATTGTCCTTCTATATGAATATGATTCCTTCTTTTTTTTTCTTGTCTATTGAACTAACCTCTTAAACTTTTATTAAAAAGAGAGATTTATCGCCATACTGAAATAACAAAAAGAAAACTAAAATGCTTGGGTAATGCATGCAACAAACATAATTGGTCCAAAAGTCATATAATCACATGGATTCCATTCAAGCAAGCAAATTCATCTTTTATATAGCTTTACACACATACAGCATAAAATATATACATTATATTGATGACAGTGATGATGCTAACTCATAATTGCCAAGTGCAAATTTTAAAAGATGTATAAAAACTTAAAAAATGTTTACGCCCTTCGATTTTGAATCTCAAATAAATGTGCTTAGGTAAAATGTTTAACAAGATAAATCCCATGTTCAAGTTTTGAGCGTTTTGGGACTAGTGATTTGGAGTGTCATCTCAAGTTTATGAAAGCATGGCTAAGCAATTGGAATTGAGTTGTTTTTTATGACAACTAAAAATTTAGTTTCAAATTAATTCACGAAATTATTAAATTATAAGATTAGAATGATGGCAGTATTAAAAAAAGGAAAAACTAGTCTTACGTGATTTTTTTTACTTCTTGAGTTTCATGTTAATTATACATGACTTTTTTTGTCAAATAAAAAAAAAAAGTTGAACCATGATAATCAAACAGGTTTAATTTATCTAATTAAAAATGTTTTAATTTATCTAATTTAAAAATGGTTTAATTTATCTAAATTAAAAATACAATGATCAAAATAAAAATGAAATTTGATCAAATTTGACATGAGAATAAAAATTTGCAAGAAATTTTTACAAGCCATGCAGGTCGTGCCTAGGGTCAATTGTGTCGTACCAAACGGGCCAGTGGGTTGTGCTACGCCGCGGGGCATGTGGTGCTCATACTTTTCATGAGTCGGACCGTGTCATGCCCATGGACTAGGAAGGGCAAGCACAGCATGGCCCGCAGGCTCGTGCCATGCCAAGCCCAATCCATGCGGCAGTCATGTCATGCTTCCTCCAGGCGTGCTCGGGCCTAGTCAGCCCAATTTACACCTCAACCTGCTCCAATGTAATCAATCCCCTTTCTTTCTCAAGGCAAACACTCCCAAGGAAAATACTTTTGATGCATTATATACATATATATATATATATATTTTCAATATTGTGTTCTATGTTATAAAAAGTGAAGGTGCAATTAGACACTAAAATCTCTTACAGTCTAGGAGGCATGAACCGAAGTAAAATAAGGTGCTTATTTTCAAAATGCATTTGTGTTTTCATACACTTATGAGGACCAGTTACTTGTAAGTTGTGTCTAGGCGCACCCTTGGTGATGCTAGTTTTACTTAGATGTTCTTTTTCTCATTCCCCTCCTAGAAGCTTTTATATTAATTGTGCATCCCAAAAATTTCTAGCTTAATTTACCTAGTCTTGTCATTTCATTCTACTGTCATATGTTAACAATCTTATTTTAGAATGTGCATGACAGGCACTAGTCATATTCACTCCTTTGCAGCATGCAAGAGACATATCTCACCTTCTCCTCGTCAATACTCCGTACTATAGAAAATGCCTTTTCCATCTCCTTCAACATTTCCCAGCCTTCGGAGGTCCAATGGTCCCTTCAAACGGTAGTAGAACCAACCTCTTGAATACGGATATCCTAGAATGCTGCCTTGGAGGACATGGTTCGGCAACAGCATGGTGGACATGTGGAGTGTTTGAATCTCATATCTCTTGGTGACTAAAGTTTTGACAACTATATGTAATACTAGTTATCCCTTGAGAGTGAGGGTATTCCTTATGGGGTGTGGTATAGGGTTGTCACACCAATTGGTTTAAATTATACACAAAACATTATATTAAGTTGGAACAATCAAGAAACTAAGAGAGAATTAACAAAATGTAAAAATAACAAATAAGAATAGGGATAATTACAATGACCTTCCTTGTGATATATGACAATTACAAGGGACCTCCTTTATGATCTCTAATATAACAATGATTTCCCTTGTCAGAATTGTTGAAAGACGAGCATTAATGGAAAGTATAAATTTATAGTTTACCCTTAGAGATAATTATACTGACCTCCCTGTAATGTCTAATAATTATAGGGACCTCTCCTGTGGGGAGGTCAGTGTAATAACAAGGGTATTTTAGTTATATAAAAAAAATTGATTAAAACCCTAACACCGTCAATAACGGATTTTATATGGAAGGGAGAATTTGTATATTGTCAGTATAATAAAGTGGAGATCATTGTTATTTTAGAGAACACAAGGGAGGTCCTTATAATTGTCAAGTAACTCAAGTGAGGTTATTGTAATTATTCCATAAGAATATTTACAAATTCAATAAAAAAATAAAAAACAAACAAGCAACTTATACACTAAGAATAGTCTCAATGAAAGATGAAATAAGTAAATAAAAAATTAATTAAATAATTAAATAAAGTTTAAAATTACTTCACAAACTCACATAAAAAAAAATCAAAAAATGCATGACCATAAAACTTTTTTTTTGTTGATAAAATATATATTCATTAAATGCACCCAAACAGGGCAAACCCATATGCAAAAAGGGATCGACTACAATAATTAAAGCCTAAGATCCCTTAGAAACTATACATAAGTATTTACATGCAAAGGAGTTTTCTCTTTAGACCCAAAAAAAAAAGAAGCTTCAAAAAGTTATCTTTGAATCTTGATAAGGGTTGTTTCAACCCCTCGAATGTTCTCCTTTTCCACTCCCTCCATAAACACCAAAAAAAGACAAAGAGGGGCCATTCTCCAAACCAACAACACTTCCTTTCTAATTTTGCTATATCTCCAAGTTAACACCACCTCTTTAACTGTGGCAGGCATCAATCACCCAACAACAACTAAAAACAGAGAAAATTAAGTTAACAAATCTCTCGCCCACTCACAATATAGATGAGAATACTTTGAAGCAACTGCGAAAAAAACCATATCTAGAATCTAGATGTATCTTAGTATTGACTAGGAATGGTAACGGGGCAGGTTTGGGGCGGGGTGACCCTTCCTCAACCCCGACCTTGTTTATATTCATCGCCCCTAACCCCGCCCCATTTAGATTTTCCGACTCTATCCTGCCCTGCCCCGAACCCCGATATATATATTTTTTTAAGTAAGTTAAAACTTTTATTTTGATAGATAAAATAAATTTTTATTGCAAAAATAAGTATATACGAAAAAATAATATGAGTGTGATATGAAAAAATCTTAAAACTAATTTTATATAGTGTTATTTATTGGTAAATATAGTGTATATAAGAATAAATAAAAAAAAATTAATATATAAACAGGGTGGGGTGGGATGACCAACCCCCGAATTCGACAGGGAGTGTATATAAGAATAAATAAAAAAAAATTAATACATAAACGAGGCGGGTCCCCGACTGGGCGGGGCGGGGTAAATTGCCATCCCTACTGTTGACTAGCATCAATGATTACAATCATGCTAATGGATTTCAATTTTTTTTTATAGGTAAAGGTAAAATATTTCATTAAAAGGCAGAAAGGAGGTGCACCCAAGTATAAAAGCAAATACGAAACATACAACAATCCCATGTTCATGCCAAGATGGAGCAAAAGACATAAGCTCAACAACGGTTTCTTGATTTCAGAGGTCCTCATATAAAATGTCATCGTGTGATGGTTTGACAAGAGCACGTAATATTAAAATGAGTAAAGAAGCGAGACTTTGGATATCCACTTGAAAAATCTTTAGAACCGGATAAAATCCCTAATTTCTTACTAACATTGGACTCACTCATCATGAAATGTTAGAAATGATATTTTCTTTTATGCACAAATTACTAAAAAAAAAAAAAATTCATAAATTCAAAATAGAATAAAATGAGGACCAAACAAGATAAATAAATCATGTGAACCAATTATCAAAACACACCATTGATATTCCTAATCAAAACTGAACACATTACCCAATGGCGGATCCAAACCATTGATATAGGGGGGCAGAAGTATAAAATTTAAAATTTAAAGGGGTATCTAGTAAAAATATGACAAAATTTGGACGACAATTCCTAATTTTCAAAAAAAAAATTATAGCAAAAAAGAGTTAAAAAATCAAATTTCCAAAATTTTGTTGGGCTGTGGCCCCTGTAAATCTACCACTGCATTTATCAAAGACATATGCACACCCTTTTAACTCAAACCCAAATGGCACAAAACCATGAACATGAGAATTCCAAAGGGCCGGATATATTTTTTTTGATTGGTCATAGGGTTGGATATTTGGTCACTACTGTCCTCCTTACAATCCCAAAAAGCCACCAATAAATCAAATTTCCACATAAGTGATCTCAATTAATCCACACTTTCATCATGCAAATGTTTCACCTTCTTAGCATGGTCAATCTATACCAAATCTGGACAAAAGAAAAGAGCATATTATTTAAGCAAAAAAGTAGCGTAGCAAGATGTATTACTTATCTAGCCTCGATTTGCATTTGACAAACATATTGTAGATTGTCCACTTCCCTAATAACAGTTGCTCAATTAAGTTCCTATGGAAGGATCCATGAAAAGAAAGCTTTTCTGAGCTTAATCAAACAAGAAATTAAAGTGCAAAAAGGAGACTGAATCTGTGGATCATTTGCTAATTCACTGCAGGTTCGCAAAGGAATACTGGGACACATTATTTGGCCTCCTTGGATGTTAGTGGGTGGTACCTGTTAGGGTAAAGGATCTGCTGCTTCAATGGGGAGGAGTTCGGGTCCCAAAAGAAGGTCATTTGGCTTGAAATGCGGTGCCTCTCTATCTTTTTTGGTGTCTCTGGAAGGAAGGGAACAACAGAGTTTTTGAGGGAGTGGAAAGCTCAAATAGATCAGTAAAGGATTGTTTTTTGAGGTTACTTTACTTTTGGGTTGAAGGGAACCTTCCCATGTACTTAGATTATTTTGTAGATTTTCTTGGGTCCCTTCAACTATAGTAGCCTTTTCATTTTTTGTTTCCTAGTTTTCTTTCTTTGTTTAATGGGTTCGGCCCCCTCGAGCACCTTTTATTGAATTACTTTTGTTACTTATCAAAAAAAAAAAAAAACTCTTGCCAATGTGATATCAATTTTCCTGGAGCACAAAACATTGTAGTATATTGCAGTCACAATAAAGAAAAGGACACAGAATAGTCTTACTCAGAAACTCTGTATATTGGGGTTAAAAATCATTCTAATCACTTCTACCAAAATGTGATATTATTGTTTTAGAATGTTATTTTCCCATTTCCTTTATTGAAGATGGCGGCAACCTTTCTTTTATTTTAGAGGAATGGCTCCAATTGAAATCAATAACCTTGAAACAATGAAAGGCTAACATCTTGAGAGAGAAGTAGAAGAAGAGAAAATATAATTGTAAGCATATTGATTCTAAAAAGGCAGAGAAGAGAATGGATGGAAGAACATTCTTCTTGATTGCAATTGTCCTCAATTGGCTCTCTACTGAATTAGAACCAAAAATGTAACTTTTTGAGCAAAAGATCCCACTCCACCACTCTATCCAACCCTCTTTGACCTTGTAAACTTGCAGGTCGCTACCATATCTATGACTAATGGTATACCGTAGTCAGAATAAAATACTACATCCATCCCTTCCTGTCATTCTGATTTGTTTTTTTCATTGAAAATAAAAGAGTTGCTAATTCACATGATTGTGTGTCTTCTCAAATCAAGTTTCACAAGTCACCTCTATAAAACCACTCCCGTGCCTAATTACTCATGCCTTTAACCAACCACTCCAGGAATTGTTTACAGAAAATCCCTGCTTCAGCATAACACGAAACAATTTCTGATCACTTCTGTGGTGATTGTGTGGTTAAGGGCTAGTCAACCCCCGTACGACTTATCAAGGGTTTTTGTTGCCAGCATCAACTTAATTCGAAGGTTTGACTATATTTTTTTCTTTTCTTTTTTTGCGTTTCTGGTGAGCTCAGTTACAACAGTTTTAGTGCCAACACTTTTACCGTTAAAAATCAATCAAAGCCATTAACAGTAAAGAATACATTTACTATGATCGATTCTATACATGTTTGTCTATAAAAACCCAGAAAAAAAAAAAAGTGTGATGAAGAGAAGACTTAAAACATTCAACGTAGAGACTTGAAACCCCAGTTGCTTAACGACGCTTGATTCTTATTTCAACGACAAACTCCAGAACAAATCGACAAAATAAAAAAAGAGGACCAAAATCAAACGAAAAAAAAAAACTTACGAGATGAGAAGGATTCAGCTTTGACGTCAGGGCAGATTCAACGTCCTCCTTTGTCACTCCCATGTCTTTCCTCTCTTTCTCTCTCTAAAACACTCTTTCTAGATAGGGCTTACAAGTATGTAACAGCCATGGAATCCGGTGGTGCGAGTATTTTAGGAGAGTCTATTTGGGCGGTCTCTATCGAAGGCCCTCTCATCATGAAAAACCTGATAGAAAATCTGCGGAAGTGGCGCCTACCCAGTTGGACAAAGCCCAGTTATGATCTGGTCAATTGGTCCAAAACAGGATTCGTTCCAGTGTCAAAGCGGGGCCCGACGGCACCGGGCAATAATCAAGTCCGATTGATTATGAATTTTGTTAGAAAAAGTATATTAGTATTTCAGTTTTACACTCAGATTTGTAAATTAAAATAGAAATTAAATTTGTGAAAAACAGAACCTGTAAAGAGTAGCAACAAAACACAGAGAATTGTAGAAAGTAGATCAAGTCTTGTGTTAGACACAATGTCCTTAAGACGATTTACGACTCTCACAATAGTGCTTACGAGTTATTGGCAGTACGTCTCCTAGGATAAAATGATCTAAACCAACACAGAGGCAAGCACTTCTAATGTGTTGTCTGTCGAACTAGAACTTTAATGCAAAACTCTCTTTCAAATGAAGATGAAGATGATATGTAATGAATTGATGAAGATATGTTGTTTAGTGTGTCCTATTTAGAGACTCGTTCATGCCTATTTGGTACAGGCATGAAGCTTGGGTCGTGTCTGTTAATGGCGAACAGACATAGTCGCGTCTATGGAGAAGAAGTCCATTCAGTCAAACCGTACTTCCAAAACGACAGTGTTTTGGATTCCCAACGGTAACCATATATAAGTCTAAAACGACAGCATTTCAGAATCCCAACGGTAACTTAAATGCATGTTCATAGACGTTGTGACAGAATACAACTCCAAGCACTCAAAATAATGTCATGATCAACAGAATTCTACAAGTGATGTACATGTATGTGGAATAACAAATTCTCAACAGTGAAAAACATAGCAATTTTTCAATATCCAAAGCAAGGTATAGAAATGTGCAAACAATCATATTTAGGTTAATGGCAATCGAGTTCCCAACAAATCCACAAGGTAGACCAAGCATCAAATTATGAAAATCAATAAGTATCAAGCATGTATAAGAATACAAATTGGCAGCATCAAAGAAACAACATTGTGACATGGATAAAAATTACCACATATTAAAGTTCGGGTTCACTTACCTCAAAATAGTTTCTCCTCCTTTCCGGAGGAATTAGACTTCATTTTCTTTTCTATGGAAAATCTGATAGATCAGGGAATATTATTTAGTTTGCTGCCATTCATAAACTTAATCTGATTTTATTATGAAATTACAGTCCTTTAGTCTCATGTGTCATATTTAAAGTCTACGGCTTATTTCCCTCCTCTTGGTAGCATCGTTGTACTATTACAGTGTCCTAAAAATAGCTCATTTCATATATCAGTATTTTTTATACTTAATTTGGTAAAATAAACTCACCACTGAGTCCAGAATGTCGAAAAAAGTCAATTTAGGCTATTACGGACTTTCATTTGGCTTTGGACATACTAAGGGCAAAACGGTAATTTTGTATTTTACGTGTCTTAATTGTTCGGCATCTTGTCTCGTAAAATGGACTCCATCATTGGGACCAAAATGCGCAAAATAATAAATTTACATTACCCTTTTATTTTTATTTGGGTATTGGGATTTATTATAATAATTAAATTAATTTAACTATCTAATTTTATATTATATATTATATTCTGTACATATTGTTCACATATGCCACAGTGGCACAGTAGTCCACACATGGGACTTAAGTCTCACACGCATGCAAGGCCTTGGGTTCGAAACTAGGGAGTTGCGGCTCCCCTTATTTTTCTTTATTTCCTTAAACCAAACAGTGGACAAAGGCTCTAAACAGGGATAGGGTTATCCCTGATCCAAACAAGGTTATCAAATCAAACCCCTACCCTTGCAACCAAACGACCCAATCCAATTTCAATTTGAAAACTTAAAAGCTCAAAACGACGCAGCTTGGCTTGCCATTTCTGCGCTTGGGCAGGTTCTAACCCAAACCCTGAATCCGACCTGACTGACCTGACTCGTACAGTTTTCTTCCCCCTTATTTTTCCGGCGACACTCCAGTAACCTTCTTCAGCACCGATGACCAAATTCTGCAAATTTTAAAAATTTTAAAATTCAATTTTCTTGCGGTTTTAAAGTTTTTTTTTAGCCTAATCGATTCTAACAATGTTTTAGAACCTTTAGGTAGCCTTTTTCCCCTTCAAAACTCAGTGACCAGGCGGCCACCTCCGATTCACGTTTTTTCGGCCACCCCTAAAAACCCGCTGTTTCTCCCTCATTTCTCTACCAAAAAAAAATCATTTTTAAACTAGTGTGATCCTTAGTTCGAGGGCTACAAATACATGGCTTCAAAATGAAGCCATTCGTTCATTTTTTCGAGGTGGCTAAATACTCACTAAAACTACAACTGGCTACAAAATGCCCATTTTTAAGCCAAATGATTTGATTTTGCATTGTGCTCCATTTGCATTATACTTCTAATCCCCGTTCACAAAATGAGGTTTGGTCTTGGTTTATCTTAGACCCAGTTTCTAAGGTTATTAATGGCAGTCTCATGGAATTTGCTATCTAAGGCTCTTTTAGGTCTCCCTATTACCTCCATAATAAAGCACATTAATATTAAAGACCATGCATGCAGCCGTTTACACATCTAAGGTGTTGTTCTGAACCCATGTATGGTTGTGTCAAATCCTTGCATGCACAGCCACCACTAGTTCTCCCTCTTTCCTTCTTCTTTCACTCACTCTCTCTCTCTCTCTCTCTCTCTCTCTACACACATGCACTCAAGCACACACACACTACAAGTCTGACTTGCATGACACACAACACACTCTTATATACACACAACTCACTTAATCACTTTTAATCCCACATGCAATCCCCCCTATGCACTCATTTCACCTATAGTTATATAACCTAGGTGTATATATATATATATATATATATGTTTATATATAGTCTGTATATGTTTTAATTGTTGGGGGAGGGAGATGGTCTAATAGAGTGTTGCCACCTCAAATATGAGTATTCAGATTTGGGAGTTTGATATGGCATATATACATTTTGGGTGAGACATATAGCACAAAAGTGTTGTAGCCAAGTTGGCTTACTTTTTGGGCATAAGTCTTTGTTAAATTTTTAGTCTAACGATCCAATCCCTTGGCCTCCCTTTTTGCCTCATTTTTACTCTTTTATTCTTCTTATGCATCGTTTGGCATTTTGGGGTGATTCTTGAATTTTTGAAATTGTACCTCAATTATCCTAAACCTGTTGGTATTATCGTCGTGTTCTCGAGTTTTGTGTGCTCGTCTATATGTCTTAAATTTTATTTTGGACACGTTACATCGTGTCTCATTCAAACTAAAAATATATTGTATTTAACAGGATATTTTTGACTAAATCATTTTTCTCATATATCGCACTAGTTTGCCCAATTTCACTTTTTGTACTAATTTTAGGATTCATGGGCTACCAAGTCCTTTTTAAGTTGTCAAATTGATTAACATATAATTAATCTCAAAATATCGACATTAAAGTAAATTACTCAGCTTAATCGGGTCGGGATATTACACGTACAATCTCCTGGATATACAATGTAGCTAGCTTTTCCAAGCTATGCGTCATCTTTATCGATAAGAAATGCACAGACTTCATTAACCTATCCACAATTACCCAAATAGCATCACAACCCTTCAAAGTCAGGTCTTCAAGTTGACTTCACTTCCTTACTAATCTTGATCAGTTCCTCATCTTGAGTTTGACCTTCTTTGATCCATTCCACCAATGTAGATCCAATCATCAGACTAGCCAAATAAGCTGTGCTACCTGGTGGAACTACTTCGATACCCATTTCATCTAGGCTTTGAATCAATTTCATCTACATAGTAATCATGTAAGCGAGATTCCCAAACCTTCAGCTTAAAGCATCGACTACCACATTAGCTCTACCGGGATGGTACTAGATCGTCAATGTCGTAGTATTTGATCAATTCAAATCATTGACGTTGCCTCATATTTAATTCATTCTGCGTAAATAAATACTTCAAGCTTTTATAATCAGTAAAGATTTTGCACGTCTCCCCATATAAGTAGTGGCGCTAGATCTTTAAGGCGAACACCACTACAGCTTGCTCCAAATCATGGGTAGGATAATTCTATTCGTACGATTAGAGTTATCGAGAAGCCTGAGCAGTGACTTTACCATTTTGCATCAAGATTCATCCCAAGCCCTTGTATAAGGCATCACTGTAGATAAATAGGTGCTGAGGTCACCTATTCAAACTTCCCTTCTTTGGAGGGAATAGTCAGAATAGGTGTCAAGGTCAACTTTTTCTTTGGCAGCTAAAAACTTTGTTCTTGTTCGTTTGTCCAAACGAATGGAATGTTATTTCTGGTAATTGAGTGAGTGGCTTTGCTATCTTAGCAAAATCCCTGATGAATTGTCAATAGTAGCCTACTAATCCTAGAAAACTTTAAATTTTCGTCACAGTAGTTGGTTGGGGCCAATTAAGAATAGCTTATACCTTTTGTGGGTCAATGACAATACCCTCTTTACAAATCACGTGCCCCAAGAAGGTAATGCTAGATAGCCAGAACTCACATTTCTTAAACTTCGCATATAGCTTATGCTCTCGTAGTGTCTACAATGCTATCCTCAAGTGGTTCTTATGCTCTTCCTCATTCCGAGAATATATAAGTATATCATCGATAAAAACAATGATAAAATCATCCAAGCATGGTTTGAAGACACTATTCATCAAATTCATAAATGCGACAGCGACACTAGTTACGCCAATAAGCATGACTAAAAACTCATAGTGGCCATACCGAGTCTGAAAGGATGTTTTCAACATCAGCATTCCTGATCTTAAGTTGATGATACCCCGATCTCAATTCAAGCTTGGAAAATACACTAGCCCCTTATAATTGATTGAATAATTTATCAATGCACGGAAGAGGATACTTGTTCTTGAGTGTTACCTTATTAAGCTTTCAATAATCGATACAAAAGCCTTAGTGAGTCGTCTTTCTTTTTTACAAATCATACGGGTGCTCCCCAAGGAGATACACTTGGTCGGATGAAGCCTTTCTCCAATAACTCTTGTAGTTGAGCCTTTAACTCTTATAATTCTAATGGAGCCATCTAGTATGAAGTTTTGGATATCGGTTGAGTCCCGAGAATGAGATCGATTGTGAACTCAATTTCTTGATCAACCAATTCATTTGGTAGATCCTCAGGAAATACATCGAGAAACTCACATATGATTGGCACTTCTGATAATGGAGGATCTTGAGCTTAGGTATCTAAGATACTACATAGATACCCATGACACCCTTTTTTCAATAATCTCCCCGCTTGGATGACAGAGATATGATAGGGCGGAGGGGTTATGCCATTTCCTTTGAACATGAACATCGGTTGTTTCAGGTGTTGAAGCAATACTTTCTTCTCAAAGTAGTCGATAGCGACATGATTAAGAGATAACCAATCCATGCCTAAGATCACGTCGAACCCTCTTATAGCTAAAGGTATTAGGTCCACCAATAGTTCTTGATCGCCAATCATCACACTATAGTCCTCGAGGACAGTGGACCCAATCATTGAAATTCCAAATGGGATTTGCACTGATAATAGATCATTTAATGGTTCAGGTGTCTTATGCAATTTATCAACAAAAAGTGGAGACACAAAAGAATGCGTGGATCCAGAACCAATCAACACATGTGTAGAGATTCCACAGATTGGAAGTATACCTACCACCACGGTATTTATAGTAGATGTATCTCCAAGTATCAATGTGAATACTCTTCCCGATCGCCCTTGCAGCTCTTTGCCTTTGTCCCTTGCAGGTGTCGTAGGAGTAGGTCTTTTATTTACATTGTTGGTAATTGAGGCTGAAGCTTTCGTATCTTGCGGCCGTTGAGGGCAGTCTTTGATTTGATGCCCTTTTTCTCCACATCTATAACATGCACCTTTGTGAGATAATCGACAGTGTGAGCATATGGGTCCTTCATTGACCTTTTTTAGGTTCTTGTTCCCATTACTTAGCCTCTAGTCTTCTACTTCTTAAACGGTTGCTCTTTCTTGAAGTTCCTTTATTTCTTCTTCCACTCTTAGTCTTTGAGATGATTAAATTCTTCCATATCCTTTTTGATGATGAGTGCTGTGTTTAAAACATCCGAGTAGGTGTGCAACTCGAAGGCTGAAAGTCCTACTCGAATTCCCATTCAAAGGCCTCGTTAAAATCTCTTTGCCTTGTGGTGTTCATCCTACACTAGGAAAGATGCAAATTGAGACACTGTAGAAAACTTGGTGGCATAGTGGATTATCGTCATATCTCATTGATTTAGGTCTATAAACTCTTGAATCTTCCTTTGTCGAATAGTCGATGGAAAGAACACACTACAGAACTTATCTACAAATTTGTTCCAAGTCATATTTAGGTCCTCTCTTTGCATTTCCAGCCACCATTTGTATGCTTCTTCTTGTAGCATATACGTTGCCAACTTAAGCTTTTGTTCCTCTGTACAGATCAAGAGATTGAAAACTTTTTCCATTGCCATGAACCATGATTCAGCTTGCTCAGGCAAGATCAGTCATTGCGTTAAAAGAAGGAGGCTTGAGCTTATGGAATCTATCTAGCAATTTGTTGCAAATACCAACTTCCATTGGTTGCACCGGGGCAAGTGTAGGTGGCATTGCTAGAGTTCCCATCGAATTAGCTGTTGGTATGGGCTGGCCATGTTGTAGAGCCCTTGTTAATCCTTCAATTTCCTGACCAAACCGAGCCAAAGTCGCTTGTACTTCATGTAAAATCGTACCTTCTACCGGAACTTGAGGTTCTGTTTAATTGTTTCTGGTACGCGGCGGCATCTGAGGCAAAATTAAAGTTATCTTAGTACTCTCATTCAGTACGCCATGAAAGAAATAACATTTTTTTTTATCGTTCATCAATTTAAGGATCCTACCACTTAAATGCTATCGACCCTACACTTAAGCAAGCATATCCCGCCTTGTTGGCTAACTTTATGTTTTAGGATTCGTTTTCCTAACAATTTAGGGTAAACCTAATCCTTTGATACTAAGTTTGCCACATCCTAAAACCCACCCTATGCGACCGGCCAGTTAGGCACCCATCGTACTTTTACTTATCAAAATACCGATAGTAATCCTAACCTCAGGCCATTCATTACGCAAGAGTTAAGCAGCAAAAATTAAATAAGAGAATGCATCCTAAACTTGGTAGAGCAACTAAATATGATCATAGTTGGTTTATACAAAGTCTAACTACAAAAGTTACATCATTGTTCGTATGGTTATACAAAATATCAAAAAATGAGGTAGGTTACAAAAATGAGATGGCTTCATAAAGTCTTCCTATAAACTTCTGAGGATTTTAACCTTTTAGTCCTTGCCACTAGGATCTTCGCCAAAAAAAATGTGAGTATAATAGAGTGAGCTTCAACAAGCCTAGTGAGTAACATAAGTTTCCTGCCATGGGTTTCAAAACCAGTTATTGTATATAAATCACATGGATAGTTTAACCATTTTAAAAGTAACAATTCCAAATAAAATGCATGATTAAATGCAGCTCAAATAAAACAAAACAAATCTGAATAGAACTGAACTGAACTGAACTGAATTGAGCGAAACAGAACAGAATAGAACAGAATGCCAATATATTAAGCAGGCATATCATCAAGTATGTTTGAGCCTTTCCCAACTGCCCATAAGTGGACACTCGTCGGGCCTCTACCCTCTGGGTTTGCTCTGGCCTACTTATACCATATTGCTCAATTCTTGTATAGGGCCAACAGATTAGAATATAACAAAACAAAATATAACATAATCATAATATAACCGAATAGCATAACAAATGGAATCATGCCAAGTTTTATGCAGTACAAAGTGTATGCATTTAAGTATTACAATATATGAAAATGCTATGACAGTTCAAATATCACCAAGTCAAAAGTCCTAAGTTACTCATAGTTTGTTAGGACTAGCTCAATATGTCACGACCCGAAACCTACCTTATGCGGATCTCGTATTGCGACTGCCAGCCTTTGGCCGAGGCTTTAGGGCAAGGCTTACATAAGCAACAGTATTGGACGGCGGTGCGGCCTGTGGTTGCGGAAGCGTGAAAAACTTTTTCTTTTCTTTTCTTATTTAAATCTTTCGCACATCCGCCCGGTACTGCCGCTCTTCATAGCGGTACACCTGATTATACATTTAGAGCATAATAAAAATTCTAAAGTTTTATACATAATACATATCCATTTGTCTTTCAGGACTTAATTACATAACACCCTAACGTTTACTATAACAAAAGTGGTAACTACAATCCACAATACATTACATAACCTGCCAACACCAACGTGACCAACACATGGTCCTACTATCTCCATGCTACCCTGTAAGGAACTTCCTATGCCTTCCTCAAAATGGGCACGGCTTTCACCATCTTCGTCACAAAATAGGGGCATGTCACTTCCGTTACCTGAAAGGAGGGGTCGGATAAAAATCCAGGTAAGCTAATCTAAGCTTGTGAGTAATTCCAGTATTCGTCATGGGGTTTCAATTGGCAGTGGTTTAGCACATGAGAGTTTATAAAATACTCACTACCAATTACTTGTACACTTTGAACATAGAGTATATGCATTCTTTAAAACAGATAGCTTTGAAACATTTAAATTATTCAAGCTAAACATGTACTTTTTCACATAGAGTATATGAACTTCAAAACATGTAAATATGCATGGTGAAAATGAGGGTAAAACCTGCTTCCATTTTTAACACACACTTTATCACTTTCATTAATGGAATCCGTTTCGAACCAGATTCTCGTTTTACTTTACGTGGAGATATCTTATATGCCTGGGGGATTAGATCCTACTATCAGGCATTTATTCGTATCGTGGTTGAGTTTCGAAGAAACCCAACGAAATCCGTATCGGGGTTGAGTTCTGAAGAAACCCAACGAAATTGGTGGTGCTTATGCACAATTTATCTTGCATTTAAAAACATTTAACTGCATTTAAAAACATTTAACACGTGACTTTTCACATCGATGCTTTTGTGAGCATTCAAAACATAATGTTCATGATTTCGTAATAGAATCTTCAAGTACTTGGAATATGCAAATCCAGAATATTTAACAATGTTCGGAAATTCAAAACTTAGACATGCTGAAATATATTTTAAAAAGGAGCAATAGTAGAAATCATTCGCTCAGCATGTCACAATAGGATTTGTAAGAACGGAAGTATTTTGAAACAAGAATCATGTAAACACTGAATTTGCTATTCAAACACTTCATATATTTTGAACTTAAAACTTCTTCAAATCTGTGGAGTTAAATCTCCATTTCAAATACAGGGTTACTCACCTTATACGTTTAGGTTGACGCTACTGTTGTGCTTTCCCTTTGTCCTTTTTCAACCTAAAATAATTATGAAAATTTCGTAAATCTCACATGCATTTAAATCAACTTGTAATCTTAGTCTATTCTTCGACTATGTAAGTCTAGTTCGATGTTAGGTCATACTCTTTAAAATTTGCCTAACTCATTGTGATTTATAGTTGTATTACATATCTATTTACCTTATGGCTTTATTTATAAATAACATTACCTCTGAAGCATTTCCATAAGTGTCTCAGTATCCTCGGAATCTCTCTTTCCAATGGAACATTTCTGGTGACCCCAGGATGACTGTACATCACTTTCATTGCAATCACCAACCTGTTTCTGTTGATCCCATTGAAACTGTACACTTTCACTCCAATCGCTAACCTTTGGAGAATTTGTAGTTAAGTGTCATAAGTCCTCCATCATGTGTCTCGCTCCGACCTTCCACCGGTTAGCCATCTCTCTCCCGAGGAACTACATTAGTTTGCCCAACAAATTTTCTATACTGAACTTCTCAATTAATCCCTGTACCATGGCATGAAACCCCTAAACAAAATGGACAGTAATAGCAACACTAAATCACACCAAAATCCTATTCAGAATTCAAACTCTAGCAATGGAACTTCCTCCACTTGCTCGAGTACAGTAACCATGTCTAGAACACATAGGACTACTTAACCTCTTACAAAGAATCTCAATAGGACATTCTGCACTTCGGGAAAATACCATTTCAATCAATTCCAAATTCCCACGCCTTAAGCATGCACTCGAGAGTGCGCTGCTGTCTCTGCCACATTTCGATGGCGTCTCTGCTTCGTGAAGCAGCTCTGGTACAGAGAAGAACCAAACGGCTATTCTCATGGGTCATATCTTCAGTCGCCATTCAAGCCCAAACAGTCAGCCTCATCTGTTACAGGATTTTCCCTGTGCATGAACTTTGTTTCACTTGCGATGAAGTTGATTTAGTAGCATCAACAGTGACAATATACCATCATGTACAGATTCTCCTTCACCAACACACTGCTGCAACTTTCCCACTTCTGCACTAATTCTTTAGCTTTCTTCATCATCCACAAAGCCTCTCTATCGACCTTCCTTCTCTACCCCGCTGTTCCTATCAATCCGCTTCAAACCTGAACAACCGGCTTATTATTTTGAATTAAACCACTATGCAACGAATTTATGTGCAGCTGTGCCTTTAATTATGACGCCTTCATGGCCCGGGTTGTGAGCTCTATGTATTATCAATCGTACTTGGGATTTGATCGCTTACAACAATGGCGTCCGCCCCTTTTCGAACCATACTGCTCTCGGCAACGCTCAATCAATCTCTCTCTCTCTCTCTCTCTCCAATATTTCTGCAAACCAAGATACACACACACACACACACATATATATATATATATCTATTCATATATCTATATATATGCCCCTGTTGTCCATTTGTTCGGCTACCTTACCCTCTTTCCATGAAGCTTCCTGACATATTATAATATATTTTATATTTATCATATACTATGGTCACTCAGCCCCCTAGTTTCAACTTCCTCAGCTGCTGGTTTTTGTTTCTTCCAGCAGCTTCTTGGTTATTCTTCCAGTTTCTTACATACATATATATATATTTATATTCACATATAGTTGCCTCACTAATTGTTGCCCAATCGATCCCATGTGTCCCTCTGCTCCATCGCCACACAAACACACACATATATACATACCACCTACTACAGCTCCACCATACACCTGCCGCACCACTACACTCTGCTGCACCGACTCTCTTTTCTTTATTTCCAACTTCATCAAGAAGCTTCTCCCTTGTTTCTCTTATATATATATATATATATATATATATACAATGATGTGTGTGTTTATTCCTGTAGCTTCAGCCGCACCACCATATATATATATACATATTATTATGTATTTTGGCCAACTTCAAGCAGTTTCTATGAAGCTTCCTAGTTTCTAATATTCGATAATATGTATCTATGTATATATCTATATATATATATATAATCTTATATATATTTATATAGATATATATATATATATATATTAAATCTGGATATATTTTTCTATCTCTAGATATAAAAGATTAATTTTTAATATTTTATTTCATAAAATCTTACTTCCTTGCATATCGGTAAATTTAGCTTAAAGTCGAGGCTCGGTTCACTGTTATTTATTTTACCTGATTTTGGGTTCCCATTCGTGTCTTATCTTATTTTTATTTTTGTAATTAATGATTCGTATCAGTCCCATTTATTTATCCCGGCACTCGGTTGACCGAATCGTCTATTTTTCGAGCATACACCATTTTTAGTGGTCTGGATTAATTTCATATTTTCTAATAATTAATCCCATCATCGTTTACTCTAATTTAAGCTATCTTTAATCATTAATATTACATAGCCTATTTTAATTTATTCAGGATGTAGTTTGGGTCATGTCGAATTTTTGGGGTGTTACACAATACTTTCGCTCGTGACTTAGATTAACTCCAAGAGTCCTATAGCAGTGATTAGATACACATCAGTTATCATATAATAATGTATTTTGCCTATATCACTAGCTTAGAGGTCAATTTTGTGAAAATCGATTCCACCGTTGGATCCTAGAAAGTCAAAAAATGTTAAGGTAGCATTTTTCATATCACAATTTGGACTTTATTTGGCTTCTGGCATCAATAAGGGTAAAATAATAATTTTACTTTTTAGGCGTCTTAATTTTTTAAGATGCCATCTCATAAAACGGACCCCATCATTGGGTCCAGAATGCCTAAAATAGTTAAAATACTCAACTTGTTTAATTTATTTAGGTAACGGGGTAATTTATAATACTTAAATTAAATTAATTAGTTAATTTTATATTATATATTTATTTAGTTAATATTATGTCACATGTGCCATGGTGGAACAGTGGTTAGAGCCTTGGTTTTAGAGTTTAGGCAAGTGAGAGGTTGGGGGAACAAACCTAGGGAGCTGTGGCTCCCATTTGTTTTTCCTATAATTTGCGTGCCAAACAGTGAACAAGGGGCAAAAGTAGGATGGGTTATCCTAGTTCCAATAGTGAATATCAAATCTAACCTCTACCCTTGTAACCAAACAAGCCCATTTTAATTTAAAATAACATCAAAACGACGTCATTTAGTTTTAGAGTTAAAACCCAAATATCCCAAAATGGCACCGTGTCACTTAACCCTTATATGCTATCGGGCAGGTCCCGACCCGAACTCGATCCGACCTGATGACCAACCCATCACTGTTCTTCTTCTTCGACAAGGGTTCCGGCGTCTTCTCCGACACCAGTGACGGTTTTTGGTAGGGTTCCGACCTATTTTCAATGGTGTTTGATTCTAAAAGTCTTAGGGATTTCATATCTAACATTTGTTTTCAAATAGCTTCTTCCTTAAGCTCGAAATAGGGCATCACAGATGGGCTCTGGCAAGGCTTGACTTTCCAGTGACTCTAGTTCTCCTATTTTGTGGGGTTTTACGCACTATTTTTTCTATTTTTTTTCTTCCTATACACTTTTGGGATTTAGGGGAACACTTCCCCGATCCTCAAATCACTCTAATCCACCAAAAACCCTCACCACCTGAAATATCACCAAACTTGCAACCTCAATTTTTTCCTTCATTTCTCCACCAAATCACCCTCTGTTTCTTCCTATATTCACCCATATTTTACATACTTTTTGGCCCTATGATTAGTTAAAGGTTTTATTCAAGTTTTTATAAACCCAGTTTAAACCTTAAGTTTAAAATATAGAAAATCAATAAAGCTTATGGTTGAAATCCTTACTTGCCTTAGCTTCCTTTGTTATTTCTCTTCTTTCTCGTTTAGCCGTAGCTTTACTTCTCTTTCTAGTACAACAACTTCCTCACATAGGGCCCTATTTTTTTTTTTGTTTAGAATTGGTTGCTACAACTGCCTATACATACACACACACACACACACATATATACATATAAGAATAGTCTAGAATGCCTCAGAAATTGAAACATGTCGGCTACCTCTAATCTTGCTGGTAGCTTCCTAAATTTATTTTTTGCATATATATATATATATAGAAGCTTCATGAATTCATTTTTTGCTAGAAGGTTCCAGATTTGCTGCCATATGTATATATATATATATATATGTATATCATCATCCTTCAGCCCCTTTTAGTCTAGCAACATTCTAGAAACTGCCTGAATTACATATTATGTAACGTATACATTACATAATATGTAATGTATACATATACGTATACATGTATAGACATGTATTGATATATATATATATATATTCATTCACACTGATATCTATAAGTGTAATTTTCAACGCCTATTACCGTAATTGTTTTCGCACGTATATTGGTCGAAGCAGATACATCGGCAATTTAGGAAAAACTGAATTTAAATTCTAAATTTTTAGTTGTGCCATTTTGGGTCGTCATAAATCATGTATGCTGTAATACCTCGTAAAATTTGATATAACTAAGACGGCATCCCGACGTAATAAAATTAGGTTATGTAACGGTAATGTTCAAAATGGCTAAAAATACATTAAGCCATAATGAGATTAATTATCCTGAGATACAAACTTAATAAAAAAACACCAAAGATGGTGCATGCTCATAAAATTGACTACCTAGTCAACCGAGTCAAAATAACTTGGACTAGTGCCAAAAATTAACAATATGAGATCAATACAGATAATTAATTATGGAAATAATATGAATATGGAATAAGGCATTAATGGGGACCCAATATCGGTAAAATGAGTATTGATGATACCAAGCTCCGGATTAATACCAAATTTGCCGGTGTTTCATAAATTGATATTTTCTAGAATAAATATCAATGTTTCCGGGGGGGGGGGGGGCAATGTATATATAACATAAATATACATACACACATATATGTATTGGTGGTCAATACATACAGTAATAGACGCTGAAAAATACACACACACACAAACACACACACACACATATATATATATACGTGAATTAATATATAAATACATGTATGCATTGCATAAGCCCATTATTATGAAAGCCCATACAGTTACATGTATACATATATACACACACACACATATATATATATATATATATATATATGCGTTCACCAAATTATGTACTGCATATATATGTTGGAAGGGAAACATGCATATATATATATGTGTGTGTGTGTGTGTGTGATTTAATATATACATATACGGTATTATGTATATGAGTATATATGTGTGTTGTATACATTACATCATGTGTAAAGTACATACATGTGCAGCAAGATGATACACACACACACACATATATACATATATATAAATATGTGGCAGCAATTGAAGTGTGGCAAGTGAAATATATATATATATATATCTATAGAAACAAATATAAGGCAATAAATTCATGAAACTTCCTTAAGGGAAGTAATTGGAAGTCGGTGGAGTAGGTGGTTATATATAGACAAAATGACAGTAGATTTTTTTAGTAGAAGCATCTAGAATAAACCTATATATATACGTGTGTGTATGTGTGTGTCTAAGCAGCCTAAAATGCAAGTAGATCCATGTAACTGAGCAACCCATTTTTGAACCAAAAAAAAAAAGGACCTACTGTGAGTGAGGAAGTGAAGAAGCATAAGTAAGAGGAAGAGAGATAGAAGCAGCAGAGAGAGGAGAAAATCGAAGAGAGAGAGAGAGAGAGGTAAGATTTTTTCTCTCTAGAAAAATTCCATCTATAGACTTACTTATGGCCTAAATCATGCATGCATGTGTTTTAAATTACTAAGGGATGAAAATAGAAGAAAAATGGTAAATTTTGAAGCTTGAAAACCTTAGGAAGTAAAAGACCCGGAATTGTGAAAAATGAGATTTTTGAGCAAACTTGATTTAGACTTCAAACCATTTACATAGCTCAAACGAGCATGAAAAATGGAACATGCAGCAATTTAAATCACTGAAAATGGTTGAAAAATCATTGAGAAAATAATAAGTTTTAGATTTAGAGAGAGAAATTAAACCAACATAAAAATGATTGCATTGTTGGGTTTTAGGATCGAGAAAGTGTTTCTTAGGCTTCCAGGAACTTGTAGTGAAAATTTTGAGCAAAAAAATGTGGTAGAAAACTAGGAAATAGAGGAATTGTACCTCACCAAAAAGTCATGGTTCATCGGAGCCCGACCTATAACTCCCTATTTTTAGCGTGGAGAAGGTTCAAATCATAAAATGGAAACCATAGGTGGAATCTTCAT
Organism: Nyssa sinensis; assembly: GCA_008638375.1. NCBI lineage: Eukaryota > Viridiplantae > Streptophyta > Magnoliopsida > Cornales > Nyssaceae > Nyssa > Nyssa sinensis. The sequence continues at coordinate 25,197,395 of CM018032.1, forward strand.
GAATAGTATCTTAGAACCACATTGAAAAAATACTGAAAACCCACCGGCGATGGTCACCTGCGTCGGTCACCGGTGCCAGAAAAGACACTGGAGTTATCGCCGAAGAAAAAGAAGTATAGGGTTAGGTCGGATCCAGTTTCGGGTTGGGACTCGACCCATTGCACATATGGGTTTAATAGAATGACATCGTAGTAGGAGATTTGTTTTAATTTTAAAACTGAATTAGTTATGTTTGGCAACATGGATAATAAATCTGATCTAATCGCCTCGGACAGAACAAGGATAGCCCATCCCTAAATTGGAACTTGTCCACTGTTTGGCTTTGAACCAATTAGAAACAAATAAATAAATAAGGGAACGGTGCGGTCAATGGGATTTGACCCGTTGACGTGCATGCGTGTGAACCCTAGCTCACACATGTGGACCATTGTGCCACTATGGCACATGTGACATAATATTAACTAAATAAATATATAATATAAACTTAAATAATTAATTAAATTTAATTATTATAAATTGTCCCGTTACCTAAATAAATTAAACAAGAAGAGTATTTTAACTATTTTGGGAATTCTAGACCCAATGGTAGAGTCCATTTTACAAGATGGGATCCCAAAAAATTAAGATGCGTAAAACTGTAAAATGATCATTTTACCTTTGGACCCTAAATAATGTAAATGAAGTCCAAATTGAGATCCGGAAGAGGCTATCATGCTTTCAGACGTTTCGGACACAATGAAAATGTCAGATTGGACATCTGAGGACTCCGGGGTGGTCCCACCATAAGATGTAAAATTATCAAAATACTCCTAAAACGATATGAAGTCCAAATTCAACAGAATTGATGCTAATGAAGGTCCAAATAATTGTGAAATCATATAAATGACTAAATAATAATTCAGGGTCGGAATTTCATAAAATATGAAATGACCAAAATACCCCTAAGCATAGGAAATACAAAGTAAAGGCCGAATAAATCCTAAAAATGACCAATCTGATATAATTGATTGTCATAAGCATAATAATATGAATTGAGGGTCTAAATAAGACTCCGGAACAATCAAACTATAAAATGGGATATGACCAATGTGTCCTGGTAATCTAAAACGGATACCAAATGAGATCCGAAAGACTCAAAAATTTATATAAAAGACATGTGGAATATTCTAAAGGACGAAGATGGGGTCTGGGGCAAGAATAAGCGTAAAATTTTGTGAGTAACTTGAAACTTCTAAGTTAGTGTTACTTTAACTGCCATAGCATTTTCATATACTGTGCTATTTAAATGCATACACTTTGTACTGCATAAAACTTGACATGATCCCGTTCTGTTATGTTATATTCCATTTGGATTCAGTTTTGATTCTGTTCTGTTTTATTATGTTTTGACTCTTGGGCCCAATACAAAAATTGAGCGATGTGGCATGAGTAGGCCAGAAGCAAACCCAGAGGGTAGAGACCCCATGAGTGTCCGCTTATTGGCAGCTGGGAAAGGCTCAAACATACTTAATGATATGCCTGATTAGCATTCTGTTCTATTCTGCTCAATTCAGTCCCGTTTCGTTTTGATCTATTTTGTGAGCAAAACCTAGAAGGTAGAGGCCCCACGAGTGTCCGCTTATGGACAACTGGGAAAGGCTCAAACATACTTGATGATATGCCTATACTTCTGATTGATATATTGGCATGCTATTTTGTTCTGTTCTGATCCGTTTGGTTCTACTTGAATTGCATTTTATCATGCATTTTATTTGGAATTGTTACTTTTAAAATAAGTAAACTATCCAACTGCTTTATATACAAGAACTAGTTTTGAAACCGAAGGTAGTAAACCTATGTTTCTCATTGGGCTTGTTTAAGCTCACTCTATTAGCCTAGCATTTTTCAGGATTTATTTCCATTGGATTAAAAGGTACAAGGAAATGAAACTAGTAGGCCAGAAGCATCCCAAACAAGGATTTGATAGCAATGAATTATAGAGACTTGGATTATCGTGGACTTAATCATGCTATTCAGGTTCGTAGAACTATATTATTGAAGTTATTGATATACAATAGATGCATTGGGACATGGCTCATGTATATTGGTACGTTAGAGATATTAGGTGACTGATTATATACGTGCTCTGATGTGTTTAAATGAGTTGCATTCCCGACTCGAAATGATAATTAAAAAGGTTTTAATTTTTTGCTGCTTTGACCCTACATTTGGAATGCAATTCATTGTAAAGTTAAGAAGTTTGCCATTGGTTGGTTGTATTGTCAGTAGGGAAACCGACAAGGTGGCTAATTGGCATCACGTCTTTGGCATCCGTGTAGGGTGGGGTGCCGAGATGTGACATATGCTAAATCAGATAAGTTAAAAATTTGGGGCGTTTTATTTATTTCAGGTTTTCGAGGTATTACACTCTCCCCTCCTTTAAAAGAGTTTTATCCCCCAAAACTCGACCTAACTCTATTTTATGCTAACAACTCGGGGTACATTGCATGCATTTCTTATTCACATTCCTATGTTGCTTCTTCACTTGTGTGATTCCGCCATAAAACTTTTACCAGTGGAATTGCTTTGTTGCGCAATGTTATTTCCTTCTGGTCTAGAATTTGTACTGATCATTCTTCATATGACAAGTCTTCCCTTAACTCGAGTGGCTCATATTCAATGATCTGTCTCGGTTCTTGTATACATTTCCTTATCATCGATACGTGGAATACATGGTGTACTTTATCTAACTTGGGTGGTTGTGCCAAATGATATGCTACTGGTCCAACTCTTTCCAGGATCTCGAATGGACCAATATAGCGTGGACTTAACTTCCCCTTTTTGCTGAACACAGGGTCGCCCACTTCGAATTCAAGATCTTTTCTTCAGTTGTCAGCATAACTCTTGTATCAACTTTGGGCCGTTTGTAGCTTATTCCGAATCTTCTGGATTTGTTCAGTGGTGTCTTGGACTAAATTTGGTCCAAGTAACGTTTGCTCGCCTGCTTTAGCCCAACATAGTGGATATCGACATCTTTTTCCATATAGTGCTTTGTATAGTGCCATTTTGATACTTGTTTGATAGTTGTTGTTGTAGGTGAACTCAACTAACGGTAAGTGTTCTGCCCAATTCCCCTTAAAATCCAACACACACAGCCCTAACATATCTTTCAGCATTTGTATCACTCATTCAGACTGTCCATCTGTCTGCGAATGGTATGCTGTACTAAATTTGAGTTCAATACTGAGTGCCCTTTGTAGACTTTTCCAAAATCGCAACACGAACCGATGGTCTCGATCTGACACGATGGATAAGGCGTGCCATGTAGTCGTACAATCTCCTGGATATACAATGTAGCTAGCTTTTCCAACTTATGCGTCATCTTTATCGGTAGGAAATGCGCAAACTTCATTAACCTATACACAATTACCCAAATAGCATCGCAGCCCTTTGGAGATTTGGGCAACCCAAACACAAAATCCATGGTAATGTGGTCCCACTTCCATTCTAGAATAGGTAGTAGTTGTAAAAGTCTGCTTAGACGTTGATGTTGGCAACGCGTATAGTGAGCAATGAAATTGGCTATGTCCTTCAACCCAAGCCACCAGTACAATTCCTTGATGTCATGATACATTTTAGTATTCCCAGGGTGTACTGTAAATCTCTAAGCATGGGCTTCCTCTAAAACATTTTTCTTCAATCCTAGTACATTGGGCACATATAATCTGCCTCAATATCATAGAATTCCTTCTCGAATTTCAAAGTCAGGTCTTCCAGTTGAATTCACTTCCTTACTAATCTTTATCAGTTCCTTATCTTGAGTTTGACCTTCTCTTATCCTGTTCCACCAATGTAGATCCAATCATCAGACTAGCCAAATAAGCCGTACTACTTGGTGGAACTATTTCGATACCCATCTTGTCTAGACTTTGAATCAATTCCTTCTATATAATAATTATGTAAGTGAGATTCCCAAACATTCAGCTTAAAGCATCGGCTACCACATTAGCTCTACCGGGATCGTACTAGATCGTCATGTCGTACTCTTTGATCAATTCAAGGCATTGATGTTGCCTTATATTCAATTCTTTTTGTGTAAATAAATACTTTAGGCTTTTATGATCAGTAAAGATTTTGCATGTCTCCTCATATAAGTAGTGGCGCCAGATCTTTAAGGCGAACACCACTACGACTAGCTCCAAATCGTGGGTAGGATAATTCGGTTCGTGCGATCGGAGTTATCGAGAAGCATAGGGATTGAATTTACCATTTTGCATCAAGACGCATCCCAAGCCCTTGTATGAGGCATCATTGTAGATGACAAACTTCCCTTCTTTGGAGGGAATAGTCAGAATAGGTGCTGAGGTCAACTTTTCCTTTAGCAGCTGAAAACTCCATTCTTGTTCATCTGTCCAGATTAATGGAACGTTATTTCTAGTTAATTTAGTGAGTGGCTTTACTATCTTAGCAAAATCCCTGACGAATCATTGATAATAGCCTGCCAATCTTAGAAAACTTTAGATTTCTGTCACGGTAGTTGGCTGGGGCTAATTAAAAATAGCTTCTACCTTCTGTGGGTCAACGATAATACCTTCTTTACAAATCACGTGCCCCAAGAAGCTAATATTGGATTGCCAAAACTCACACTTCTTAAACTTCACATATAGCTTATGCTCCTGTAGTGTCTGTAATGCTATCCTCAAGTGGTTCTTGTGCTCTTCCTTATTCTGCGAATATATAAGTATATCATCAATAACAATAATGATAAAATCATCCAAGTATGGTTTGAAAACCCTATTCATCAAATCCATAAATGTGGCAAAGGCATCAGTTACACCAAAATGCATGACTAAAAACTCATAGTGGTTGTATCGGGTTCGAAAGGTTATTTTCAGCACATCAGCATTCCTGATCTTAAGTTGATGATACCCCAATCTTAAGTCAACCTTGGAAAATACACTAGCCCTTTGTAATTGATCGAATAATTCATCAATGAACGGAAGAGGATACTTGTTCTTGATTGTTACCTTATTGAGCTCTCGATAGTCGATACAAAGCCTTAGTAAGCCATTTTTCATCTTCACAAATAATATAGGTGCTCCCCTAGGAGACACACTTGGTCGGATGAAGCCTTTCTCCAATAACTACTGTAGTTGAGCCTTTAGCTCTTACAATTTTGATGGAGCCATCCGGTACGGAGTTTTGGATATTGGTTGAGTCCTAAGAATGAGATCAATTATGAACTCAATTTCTCAATCAACCAATTCATCTGGTAGATCATCAGGAAATACATCGGGAAACTCACATATAATTGGCACTTCTGATAATGGAGGAGCCTGAGCTTTGGTATCATAGATACTACACAGATACCCATGACACCATTTCTTCAATAATCTCCCCATCTGGATGGCAGAGACAAGATAAGGCGGAGGGGTTACGCCATTTCCTTTGAATATGAACAGCAGTTGTTTCGGGTGTTAAAACAATACTTTCTTCTCAAAGTAATCGATAGCGGCATGATTAAGGGATAACCAATCCATGCCAAAGATCACGTCAAACCCTCTTATAGCTAAAGGTATTAGGTCCACCAATAGTTCTTGATCCCCAATCATCACACTGTAGTCCTTGAGGACTGTGGACCCAATCAATGAAATTCTAGATGGGATTTGCACGGACAATAGATTATTTAATGGTTCAGGTGTCTTATGTAATTTATCAGCAAAAAGTGGAGACACAAAAAAAAAAAACGTGGATCCAGAATCAATCAACATATGTGTAGATATTCCACAGATTGGAAGTATACCTGCCACCACGGTATTTGCAGTAGATGTATCTCCAGGTATCAATAAGAATACACTTCTCGGTCATCCTTATAGCTCATTGCCTTTGTCCCTTGCAGGTGTTGTAGGAGCAGGTCTTTTATTTACATTGTTGGCGATCGAGGCTGAAGCTTTTGTATCTTGCGGCCGTTGAGGGCAGTTTCTGATTTGATGCCCTTTTTCTTCACATTTGTAACATACACCCATCAACCGACAACACTTTCCTTTGTGAGATAATTAGCAGTATGGGCATATGGGTCCTTCATTGACCTTTCTTGGGTTCTTGTTCCCATTACTTGAGCCTCCAATTTTCTACTTCTTAAACGGCTGCTCTTTCCTGAAGTTCTTTCCTTTCTTCTTCCGTTCTTGGTCCTTGAGTTGGTTAAATTCTTCCAAATCTTTCTCGATGACGAGTGGCTTATTTAGAACATATGAGTAGGTGTGTAATTCGAGGGTTGAAACTCATACTCGAATTCTCATTCAAAGGCCTCGTTCAAATCTCCTTGCCTTGTGGTGTTCATCATGCACTAGGAAAGATGCAAATCAAGCCATTGTAGAAAACTTAGCGGCATACTGGAATACCGTTATATCTCATTGATTTAGGTCCATAAACTCTTGAATCTTCCTTTCTTGAATAGTAGATGGAAAGAACATACTATAGAACTTATCTACAAATTGGTTCCAAGTTATATCTGGGTCCTCTCTTTGCATTTTCAGCCACCATTTGTATGCTTCTCCTCGTAGCATATATGTAGCCAACTTAACTTTTTGTTTCTCTGTATAGACCAGGAGCTTAAAAAAATTTTCCACTACCATAATCTATGATTTGGCTTGCTCAGGATAAGTCATTACGTTAAAAGAAGAAGGCTTGAGCTTATGGAATCTATCTAGCACCTCGTTGCTAATGCCAACTTCCATCAGTTGCATCGGGGCAGGTGTAGGTGGCATTTTTTGAGTTTCCATCAGATTGGTTGTTGGTATGGGCTGGCTATGCTGTAGAGCCCTTGTTAACCCTTCGATTGCTCGGCCAAACTGAGCCAAAGTCACTTGTACTTCATGTAAAATCATGCCCTCTACCGAAACTTGAGGTTCCGTATTATTGCTTCTGGTACACAGCAACATCTGAGGCAAAATAAAAGTTATCTTATGATTCTCGTTCAATACGTCATGAACAAAATAACATTTATTTTTATCGTTCGTCAATTCAAGGATCCTATGACTTATATACTATCGACCCTACACTTAAGCAAGCATATCCATCCTTGTTGGCTAACTTTAGGTTTTAGGATTCAATTTTCTAATGATTTAGGATAAACCTAATGCTCTGATACAAAGTTTGTCACATCCCAAAACCCACCCTATGCGAATTAAGGATATGCGATCGACCAGTTAGGCACCCATCGTATTTTTACTTATCAAAACACCGATAGTTATCCTAACCTCTGGCCATTCACTTGTAATTCCCAAGGCCATTCATTACATAAGAGTTAAGTAGAAAAAATTAAATAAGAGAATGCATGCTAACTTGGCAGAGCAACTAAATATGATCATAGTTGGTTTATACAAAGTCTAAGTACAAAAGTTACATCATTGTTCATATGGTTATACAAAATATCCAAAAATGAGGTAGGTTACAAAAATGAAATGGCTTTATAAAGTCCTCCTAAAAACTTCTGAGGATTTTAACCTTTTAGTCCTTGCCACTAGGATCTTCACTTGAAAAAAATGTGAGTATAATAAAGTGAGCTTCAACAAGCCCAGTGAGTAACATAGGTTTCCTGCCATGGGTTTCAAAATCAGTTCTTGTATATAAAGCACATAGATAGTTTAACTATTTTAAAAGTAACAATTCTAAATAAAGTGCATGATTAAATGTAACTCAAGTAGAATAAAACAAATCAGAACAGGACAAAACAAAACTGTACTGAATTGAACTAAGTGGAACAGAACAGAATGCCAATATATCAATCAGGCATATCATCAAGTATGTTTGAGCCTTTCCCAGTTGCCTATAAGTGGATAGTCGTGGGGCCTTTACCCTCTAGGTTTGCTTTGGCCTACTTATGCCATACTGCTCAATTCCTGTATATGGCCACAGATTAGAACATAACAGAACATAATAGCAGACCATAATGGAATCATGCCAAGTTTTATGCAGTACAAAGTGTTTGTATTTAAGTAGTATAGCATATGAAAATGCTATGACAGTTAAAATATCACCTAAGTCAAAAGTTCCAAGTTACTCACAATTTGTTAGGACTAGCTCAATACTTCCATTCGTGGCTTAGATTAACTCCGGGAGTCCTATAGCAGTGATTACATACACATCAGTTATCTTATAATGGTGTATTTTGCCTGTATCACTAGTCTAGAGGTCAATTTTGAGAAAACTGATTCCACCATTGGATCTAGAACATCGAAAAATGTTAAGGTAGCATTTTTCAGATCTCAATTTAAACTTTATTTGGCTTCTGGCGTCACTAAGGGTAAAGGGTAATTTTACTTTTTACACGTCTTAATTTTTGGGATCACGTCTCGTAAAATAGACCCCATTATTGGGTCCAGAATGCCCAAAATAGTTAAAATACTCTACTTGTTTAATTTATTTGGGTAACGGGACAATTTATAATAATTAAATTTAATTAATTAATTTAATTAGTTAATTTTATATTATATATTTATTTAGTTAATATTATGTCACATGTGCCATGGTGGCACAGTGGTCAGAGGCTTGGTTTTAGAGCTTAGGCAAGTGAGAGGTTGGGGGATCAAACATGGGGAGCTGTGGCTCCTCTTTGCTTTTCCTATAATTCACGTGCCAAACAGCAGACAAGGAGCAAAGTAAGATGGGTTATCCTAGTTCCAATAGTGAATATCAAATCAAACCTCTACCCCTGTAACCAAACAAGCCCATTTTAATTTAAAATAACATCAAAATGACACCATTTAGTTTCAGAGTTAAAAGCCAAATATCCCAAAACGGCACCGTGTCACTTAACCCTTATATGCGATCGGGCGGGTCTCGACCCGAACCCGATCCGACCTGAACCGATGACTGACCCACCACTGTTCTTCTTCTCTGGCAAGGGTTTTGGCATATTTTTTGGCACCGACGACTGTTTCTGGTGGGGTTCCGACCTATTTTCAACGATGTTTGATTCAAAAGGTCTTGGGGATTTTATATCTAATGTTTGTTTTTCAAATAGCTTCTTCCCTAAGCTCGAAATAGGGTATCACAATCGGGCTTCAATGACACTATTTTCTTCTATTTCATGAGGTTTTACACACTATTTTTTGTTCTTTTTTCTTCCTATACACTTTTGGGATTTAAGGGAACACTCCCCCAATCCTCAAATTACTCTAATCCACCAAAAATCCTCACCACCCGAAATATCACCAAACTTGCAACCTCAATTTTTTCCTTTATTTCTCTACCAAATCACTCCCCATTTCTTCCTATATCACCATATTTTACATACTTTTTGGCCCTATTATTAGTTAAAGGTTTTATTCAAGTTGTTATAAACCTAGTTTAAACCTTAAGTTCAAAATACAGAAAATCAATAAAGCTTATGGTTGAAATCCTTACCTACCTTAGCTTTCTTTATTCTTCCTCTTCTTTCTCTTTCAGTCGTAGCTTTACTTCTCTTTTTGGTACAGTAGCTTCCTCACGCACGGCCCTATTTTTTTTTTTTGTTTAGAATTAGTTGTTACAGTTGCCTCTACACACACACACACACACACACACACACATATATATATATATATACATATAAGAATAGTCTAGAATGCCTCAGAAATTGAAGCATGTCGATTGCCTCTGATCTTGCCGAAAGCTTCCTAATTTCTTTTTTACATATATATATATATATAAATGAAAGCTTCATGAATTCATTTTTGCTGGAAGGTTCCATATTTGCTGCCTTGTGTGTGTGTGTGTGTCTATATATATATATGTATATCATCATCCTTCAGCCCTTTTTAGTCTAGCAGCATTCTAGAAGCTGCTTACATTACATATTATGTAACGTATACATTATATAACATGTAATGTATATATATACGTATACATGTATAAACATGTATTGATATGTATATATATATATATATATTTGTTCACACTGATATCTATAAGTGTAATTTTCGGCACCCATTACCATACTTGTTTTCGCACGTATATTAGTCGAAATAGATACATAAGTAATTTAGGAAAAATTGAATTTAAATTCTAAATTTTTAGTTGTACCATTTTGGGTCATTGTAAATCATGTATGCTGAATCATATAAGTCAAAAAATTGGGGTGTTTTATTTATTTTAGGTTTTCAGGGTATTACATGCTTGATCCTACAATTAGTGTCAGAGCCAAAATCTTAGGCATTAGATTGATCCAAATAGTTGTCTAGATGGATAATCGTGAAGGTGGATCCATATCTCGTCCTCATTATTTAATAGTGCTAATTATGCAAATTGGAAAGATAGGATGAGAGCATTTCTTAGGTCAATTGATGAACGTGTCTGGTTGAATGTCGTATGTGGCTGGACACCTTCTATCGCTACAACTACTACTGAAAAACCATTTAAACTAAAAAATGCTAGTGAATGGAATAAAGTTGAATTGAGGATGAGTGGGTATAATAGTAAGGGGTTGAATGCGATTTTCAACGCCGTTAGTGTTGATAAGTTTAGATGTATCATGACATGTGAGATTTCTAAGGAAGCCTAGGATATTTTTCAGACTACCCATGAGGGTACAACTGCTGTTAAAAGGTCTAAGCTCCAAATATTGACCTTTGAATTTGAAACACTTAGGAGGGAAGAGTCAAAGTCATTTGATGATTTTTATGCCAAACTAAGTAATGTTGTCAATCCTTCCTTTAATCTTAGGGAAAGAATTAAAGAGCATAACATTGTGCGTAAAATTTTGAGATCTCTACCTGTGATCTTTCAACCAAAACTCACTACTATAGAGGAAAGCAAAGATATATATTCCATGAGAGTAGATGAGTTGGTAGGTTCACTCTAGCTAGACCTATGAGTTAACTTGCAGACAAAATAGGAGACCGAAAAGCTTAGCCTTAAAATCGGTTCAAGAAAAATCTGAAGAGGATCATGACACTTTTAATACCCAGACCCAATTAAAAAAAGAATAAATCCATTTATATCCTAAAAGAGTCAAATAATAATACCGAGATTTGACCAAGCCATGAGTATAGTACTAAAAGTAAATCGAGATCGACTTGGACTAAGAACAATAGACCCCAAAAAGTACCAAACTATCATGGTACTTAGTAAATAGTAATGAGTACGCATACCAAGGCAAATAGTAGAAGTCATGATCTTAGGGAATTATGAGATTAGGACAAGCCAAGTACGAACAGACCGAACTAATAAATATAATACCAAAAGAGACCGAGCTAGCTAAGTAAGTTATGTACAGAATAGGCACATAGTTTGAACTGAATAGCAAGATTCACAAATAGAGTGAAATATGATATTTAAATATATGAGAAGTAGTTACAACTAACCTCAAGTACCCTAGGACCCCCGTACGAGAAACCCGAACGGTACGGAGAATCGTACATGTAGGCCCATATATGCCTCAATATACGTGCATAGTATATTCTCATCAATACGAGAATATACATATATATACAAGATAATATATATATATATATATATGTATATATAAATGTAGATGTATGATATATAAATATTAATATTTATACGGTATATGTATATACATGTATATATATACATGTAAAGTAATGTCTAAGAATATATATACTAAAAGCATGCACAACATGCAAGTGGGTGAGGGAATACACCCTAGTGTCAGCCAAGTGTGTGTGTTGGAGTGTGTGTAGTGTGTGTTTTGTATATTATGTATTATATATAAATACAAATATCCTAACTTAACTAAAGAAAGAAAAGAAAACAGAAAAATAAAAGAAAAGATCAATCAAGAAAGTCAAGAAAAGGGGCTGGAAAGAGAGGAAAGAAGGAGAAATCGAGAGAGTAGAGAGAGAGAAGGGGCGGTTAGGAGTGATATTTTGTATATATATGTGTGTGACTGTTTGGAGTAGAAAATATAAAAGAAAGAAAATCAAAGGAAGCTAGGGGAAAACAAGGAAGCTGAGAGCACCTTGAGAAGATTTAGAGGCTTGGAAGTGGAACTCTGAAGTGAGAAGGGGAGATACAGTGACAAACAAGGTTAGTGAAATTTTCAAGTTACCAATTTACGTTTTGAGTTTTAGTGTATAAAGCATGGTAGAAACTATAGGGCCGTGTAGTTGAGTTTAAGAGAAAAATTATGCAAAAAGAATGAAACAAATTGGTGAAGAAATCAGTGAGAAAAAGAGATTCACAGGTCTTTGTGATAAATCGATTTTTAGGATTTTAATGCATGAATCTCAATTTTTATGACAAGGAACCAATCCTCTTGAATGCAAAAAATTATTTGAAGAGAAAACTGAGTGAAAACAGAAGAAAAAGATGCATAAAATGAAAGAAATTCAGTTGGCCAGAGCTAGTCGAAAAACCAAAAACAACCACTGAATTCCTCTTATTTGTGAAACTTGAAATGAACTTTGTGGAAAACTGATTATGAAGTAGTGATCTTGGAAGGGAAAGGAAGAGAACGACACTATTTTCAGGCCGAAAAACTAGTCGAAGAGACGACCGGTGCCGGAAGGGACGACCTATGTATATCGGAGAAGAAAGAACTGTTCAGGGCCCTTGGTTTGGATCAGTTTGGGTCAGGTTAGATCCGACCCACCTGCACCTAAACCTGTTTTCAAAACTGTGACGTTTTTAAGTTTATGTTTAAGTAAATGGGGCTGTTTGGTTGTAAGCTTAAGAAATTAAATTGGAAATTTAAATGGGGCTATTTGGTTATCGTACACATACACACATACACATCTAGTATGTGTATTCTACATATGTTAATACAGATGTCTATTATATGTACATCATTATACACATACATGTATATATATACATAATTATATTTATATATAATTACTACTCGATCTTTTTGTACTGAATTTTTGAACTACTATTTTGAAATCTCGTAAAGTGTGCCAGTTTACTAGGGTACTTTGGGTCAGGGTGTTACACAATAGATATACTACCACAATAAATAGATAACCAATCAATCGTAAATCAATGGATAAGCTCTCAACATATGATTATTCATAGGGAACAATATGATCATCTTATGAATCCAATAAGAGGTATGATATCAAACGTAATTGATACACATTCTGTTCAGGGCTTGGCATACCTTCGGTCTTTTGATTGTTATATCTTGATCATTGATGCTGCACTTTTCGACTCGGAATAATTATGGGCTCCGTGACCTGTAGAACACTCAGAAAGATGATCAAAGGACCACCGGATTGGCTCCGGCGGTAGCCGCTCTGATGCTTAAGTAAGTAAATGGAATTGAAAGACTGTATTGAAAGCCAAAGAATGAGCATGAAAATAAAGCGTACCTTTAGGGTTTAATTTATAGACCGTGGCCTTCCTAAGTTGATTAGGATTCGGAGCCATGAATGTAGGGATTTTATCATCGGAGATTGCAGTTACCTTGTGGAGTATTGCATAGAGATAATCATAGATGGTAGTTTCCTTGTTGAAGACTGTTTCCTTGTTGAAGACTGTCTCCGTGTTGAGGATTGCTTCCTTATTCCCTGCTCGGCATCCGCTACGGCGGTGACGAGGTCTGGAGTGTTGGTCTGGATCTTGTAATTAGCTCTGAGATCCTTATCCGGATATATATGTGCTCTAGAGGCATATGCTTGGTCACTTCCGACCCTTTGTGCTGATCTGGATGCTCGAGAGCTTAGCCATTGGCTGAGCAAGAGCTGAGTTAGCCGAGCATGAGTTGGATTCATGATCATACGTGTCAAGTGCTGATTGGCCTGCTCTTTTATGGTATATCAATCATAAATGCTTGTAGGCTTTGTACCATACCTTAACTGTTATGTTCTCACTAAAATCAATGATATTCCACATATGTACACTTTTCATGGAATTATAATGATCATGATATATTATGAATGTCAGAGTTGTGCTCAGTCACAACGTCTATCCGATGCTTTTTCTAAGATTGACAGGACCTACGGGTCAAATTCCATGAATGGACATATGGCAAAGAAGGTCCCAAGAATCACTTGAAATGGTACAAAAACAACCATGAACGATCGAGTTGCAGGTGTGATTATCAAACCTTTAACCGAACACCAGAGCTCAGTTTAAACTCTTATATAAATGTCAAATCATTTCTTCATGTTTCAGAAACATTTTAGAGTAAAAACAAAAATATTTGAGCAATCCAAAACGCATGAAATTGAAGGTTTAGAACTTCAGAGATTAGGGCAACAATGACCCTAGGTGATGAAGAAGACGATGAGTCAACTCGTCAACTTGTTTGAACCCAATGAATCGACTCGAACACGTGTTGGGAAGGGGGTAGCCACCGCATAAGTGGAATGGTGTCGTTTGTGCTCAATCATAACTCTATCTGATGCTATTTATGACCCTCGGGTCAAGGTTCCGAGTGGAACATTTGTTACATTGCTCTGTGAGGCATGGGACGTAGAGTCACATTGTATACAGAGTAGTATTATTCAGAGAGCACGCATGGAACTGAATACGAGCTTAGGAGGATTTTCGGGCCCCACAAGTGCATCTCAATTTGATATCACTATCATTTATTGATTATCATAGCTTGATTATGTTATACCATTATGAATGATCATGAGATTACACAACTTTTTATTGAGTGCATATGATTATACTTGAGACAACTCATGATTGTAGTAGTATGGTTATATTATCCGACAGATTTTTCTTAATTTATCATTTGAGCTTTCTATCATCTGATATTGAGTTCTATATTCATTGACTGGCAAGCACATTTGCATTTATCCTAGCTCTTTTATGGATAATGCTTTCTATATTCACTTGTACACATGGCAGAGTAAAGGAGAATTACTTACTGAGCTTAAGTTAGCTCATCCCAAACTTACTAAAACATTTCAGGAAATGAAGCTGTAGAGGAACAGTAGCAGTAGCAATCAGCTAGATAGCAGTGGGCATTTTTGAGATAAATGTAACGTATAATATTTAGTACAGTCTTGTAGCTCTCCCATGTCATCCACGTCTTAGGGATGGACAATAGTTAAGGAATTTCGCAGTCTGTATTTTGAGGATCAGATATATATTACATGCACTTTTTATATCTAAGTATTTCACTATGTATGTTTATATTATGATAGTTATTGCAGGTTAGTAACACTGATTGTGTAGCAAATTCCATAGTTTCAGTTCAGACAAGACCTAGTTCGGCAACAATGTCAGGTCGGGGTTCGCGATACGAGATCTGCATAGGGAGGGTCTCGGGTCGTGACAACACCAAAGATTTTCTTATTTTTAAGTTCATTGGAATGCTATATCCCTAATTATTTATTTTCAATAGAATGCTACTAAGTATTGGAGACAATGTCATACACTCTTAATTTTTTCTATGTTTCACATTTGCTCTTTATTACTTAGTTGTCTTTAGTCTTGCTATCACATATTTTCTTATTATGCTTGTCATGCTCATTTGATCATTGATATATATCATGTTGAAGAGAGGAATCAAATCAGTTTTATATTGAACCTTTAATGACTCCATCGCTAGAAGAGTCATTTTGGGTAGATTGTACATATGATAAATAATTTAACTAATCTTGTACAAGGAAAGAGATACCTATGAGATAGTATGAAAGCTATCAAAGGGGTTGGTGTACCTTTGAAAAGAGTTTCCTACCTAGTATTGTGAAAGTCTCCTTTAAAAAATGTAAATGCATTAAAATGGTAATATCTTTTGCCTTGTCATATTTTAAAGCAGACTTATGGATAGAAAAAGTGTCATGAATTACCTTGGTTGATTCACTATAGTTATTTGTGCTTGAATCATTCAATACTTTAGTGAACTCATTGATATTGGATTATCTCATGATTGAATTTTTACAATTCCATATTCTATTACATAAGAGAGTGCGTTGAGGGGGAGTTTAAATGCAAATTGATTACTTTAGACAATTTATGAATATTGAAAATCTTGGGAATATATCCAATTGTCTCTAATGCATGGTTTTATATTGATATATATATATATATATATTTTAACAAGGGTTTTGGGGATAATATGTTCTTTGTGCTTAATTATGATTTTCAAAATCTTTCCTTCAAATTTTTTTATAAAGAGAGAGAGAGAGTGTGTGAAGTTCTACTTAAATCAGTCCAACGACCACACCTTTGTTCGAACAAGCATTTAATGTTGTTCGCATTTAATGGCCTCTCATTCAAATGACCACCCCCTCATTTAAACGAGTGCACAGAACTTGAGGCACTTGTTTAATTTGTTCGAATGCGTCTTAAAGGGTTATTTTCCATTTTTTCTTTCACTTTTGATACGAATTCTCTCTCATCTATCATATTTCTTACTGCTATATTTTCTCCGTGCTTTTGAGTTATGATATTCCATTTTGCTTAAAGGGTCAAGCAGGTCACGAGTAGTATTTTGTTTCTATTCCATATCATAGTTAGGTTTAGTTTCATATTGTTAGTACAAGTTCATGGACTTAGAGCTATCTTAGGAGTTCATCATTCTCTTTAGTGTCAGTTCCTTGGCTTAGTAGCTAGCTGCAGCTACTCGCTTTCTATATGCGATCTCTATTGTGAGAACCATTGATGTGGACATTGTTTGCTCTATTGATGCCCTAGGAGGATTGATCCTCGATTAGACACTGCACAATTCTAGTAAAGTGGTCAGTGTGTTTAGAGCACTTCGTCGATACACTGATGCATCATTAGTTTGTAGCACCGAGTTGGAGTTCCTTTCTTTCTATCACTAGCCCCGCCGATGTGAGTTCAATGCGAACTTGGAGACACATACCATAGACCCTACTGCTAGTGTCTATGTTCATGGAGTGACATTCACATTGACTCTTGGAGTGATAGCTACCTTTCTTTAACTATTGCGTGTTTTTTGTCGACATTATCCTATACTCAGTGTTGATGATGTTTTTGTGGATGATGTTGCCTCCACTCTTCGTACTGTTAGGTTAGCTTTCTATCGCACCCATGGGCGTATTGCTCATGTGTTACTCTCTCAGGACTATCGGGTCCTCAATCTGATAGTTTGTTCTATGTTGGCCTCAATGAGTCATACTAATACCATTAGTTCTAATAGAGGTCGATTCTTGTATGCCATTGAGACTGGGGAGACTATTGATACTTCTTCCCATATCTTCCACTTCATTACCACTGCTCAAATGGGTTATCGACGTGATGGTTTACCTTTCAGTAGTTTGATTACATGTGTTTTAGTTTAGCAACATGTTTTGCTTCTACGGTGTGACACTCTTACATTCAAGATGGGTCCGGTCACCTAGACTATAGTTCTTCAGTCTCGTAGTCATATTCCAGCAACTGCTCCTCCTACTCCGACTCCTATGGTTGTAGGTAATCCAACTATAGATTTCTTAGCTGAGGACATGGAGCAACCTTATATTCCCTATCCTCCTACTCCAGCTCTAACTCTAGCTCCACCTCCAAACATTACTCAAGCTGATCTTGATCGTCATTACACGTGCATCAAATAGGATTTCTTTCTCTCGATTATGACACAGATAGAGTATTAGCACCAAAGGAGAAGTCATGATTTTCACTTTCCCATTTTAGGGAGGCTAGATCGCCATGAGGTTGCATTGGACCATCTTGATCATTGTGTAAACATATTGGCTACAGAGTAGATAGAGCTCCACTAGTCCATTAGGAGCCTTACCATTAACACCATTATTGTTCTCGAAATGAATACCTCTTCCTCTAATGATGGATTTAGGGATACCATGGAGATTGATCATGCACCGGATTCTTCTATATATAGCTGAGTGATAAGTGATATATGTGGTGAGGCTTAGTTGTATCTTGTTGAAATTTTTTGGATCAATGTTGTAACACCCCGACCCGATTAAATAATAATTAAGTCATCAATTTTTAATTAGTGACCTTAAAAGGAATAATTAAGAAATTTAATCAGGAAATAAACGACAATTCTAAAAATATCGAGACCTTAAAAATCAAGGTCGACTCCGGGGAAATAAAATACGACTACGATTTATAAAGTTGGTACATTAAAAGAGTAAATATTTAATTTAAAATCATAAAGTGAAAATAATGCAAAAAGTTAAAATAAATAACTTATTTGGCCAAACAAGCCCTAATGGAAAAGTGACAAAAAAAAGCTAAGTTGAGGCCAATGGGTTTTAAACCCTTGACCCAAAAATAACCAAAGTCTTAAAGTCCAAAAAGTAGCCACTTGGGCTGCCCACCTAATTGTGCCCTATATTGCAAAATATATATATATATATATATATATATATATATATATATCTATAAAGTAACAAGGCCCCACCTCGCAAATTGGCCAATGGCCTTTCATGCACCAAAAGAAATACTTTTAAAACAAAATTATTATTTAAAATATATGACTACTTATATACACATCTGTATTGCGTGTATTCAAAAAGAAATCAAATTGTGAGTGTGTGTTCAGACTTGTAGAGAGAGAAAGTTAAAGTGAGAAAGAGAGTTAGAGAGAGAGAAAGTGAAGAAGAAGAGTGAAGAAGAAGAGTGAAGAAGAAGGAGGAGAAGAGAGAGGGCTCCCTGCATGGCTGCCTGAACTGAAGGAGACCACAATCCAAACCAATTTGAGCTTAGAAGAAGGAAGAGAGCACTGTTTGGAGGTATAAAACACAAAACCACCATTTTCTCTCTCTAGGAATTTCTCATTTTTACAAACTGTTTAGGCCTTTTAAATGCATGCATGATGTTTAGGATAAGAAATCTTCATGAAGGCATCACAATGAGACTTCAAAATGACCTAGAACACTAAGCCGTACACCCAGCTGCCATTGATACACCTTGGTTGGATAGGTCTGAAAACATTGGCACTAAACCAAAATTTGACAACTCAGACCTAAACTAGACCTTTCTAGCACTCCAAAAACTGTAGACCGCGACCCCAACACTCAGGTTAAGACCATTGAAAACAAAGTTGCAGGTCATAGGTTGAAATCCCAACTCTTAAGTTAGACCATTATACCATGTTTTTGGAATGAGGATCAAATCTACTTGCTATTATGGTCACAACAAGATAAAAACCAACTGATTTGGTCCAAAAACGGGCATTTACAAACCAGTTACAGGTTCGATTATTCCTCTTGGATAGAAGCTTTTGAGTTCGATTTGATGCCTCAAATGAATGTTAAGATGTTTTTTAGGCTTCCAAGAATACATTAGAACAAAAAATAGTGAGAATCAATGGTTGAAATCCCACGAAATTGAAGGTTTTGAAAACTGCAACTAGGGCTACAATAACCCTAAAACGTTGGGGAAGATGAACAGTAAAGGGTCGGGTTATGGACCGGGTTTTGGGTCGAGCCTCGACCCAACCGAGAAACTGGCAAAACCATTAAACTGAAATACAACGTTTTGAGTCAACTGATTTTTAAATTTTAAGTTTTAGGGTTGACGTCATCATGATGTCAGCATTACGCCTTGGACCAGTCAAAACCGGTTGGTCTAGTCCGGTTCACTTAAGGGTAAACTGAACCCTTCAGTTTATTTGGATATTCTTGAAAATTACAGTTTGACCCCAATAGTTCTGGGGAATTCTGTTCTGGCCCAGCTTCTGAAAAATTATTTCAAATAAGCCCTTGGAAAAATAAATAATTAATAAAATAATTTATTTAATTATTTTATTAATTAGGTAAAATTACTGTTTTACCCTTGGGCACTAAATCAGTCAAACGAAGTCCAAATAAAATAAATGAATAGTATATTTTGACTGTTTTGGACGTTCTGGACCCAATGGCAGCATTCGTTTCCCGAGACAGGACTCCAAAAAATTTAGACACGTTAAGGTATAAATTACCAAAATGCCCCTAATACAATATGAAGCACAATGAAGTCCAAATTGATACCAATAGAAGCCCAAATAATAGCAAGCTTGTATATATGATTAAATAAAGATTCGGGGTTAGAATGTCATAAAATTTAAATGACTGATGTGTCCCTATGATCAAAAGCAGATACCAAATGAAGTCCAAAAGACCTAAAAATTTACGTATAGGATATGTAAAATATTTTGAGGACCATGATAGGTCCGAGGCAAGAAAAGTAAATTACCATTTTGCCCCTGCATATGCCCGAAGCCAAATAAAAAGTCGAGAAGGCCTAAATTGATATTCTTCGACATTCTGAATCCAACGGTGAGGTCAAAAATACCAAAATAAGTACTGACAAATAAGTCACATGAAAAATAAAACTTATTAAGTTACCACGAGTAGACCGGTAAGACCAATCCTAGGAAATTAGCATATATCGGGTCAAAAATTAAATGCAGAGCATCAACTTAGAGATGATTTGAAGTAAATGGGAAAATTAATTGAAGTTTTGGTGAATTTGATTTTCTTAGGAATCACAAGGGAAAGGGAAAAGCCCACCAATAGTGCAAACCCGAGGAATCAAGGTGAGTAATTCTGTACTTTGAAGTGGAGGTTTTAATCTCCATAGATTCCGAAGAAGTTTAAGTTCAAATGTTCAGAAGTGTTTTTATATCTGCTGTATTTCAAATTCTAAACTCTCGTATTTATATGCTTTATATTCCAATGTTTTATCGTAATCATTTATAAATTCTAACATGGCATGCAAATTTACTTCTTGATATTCTGGCAAATGATACGTTTATTTCTGCATGTCCATGTAATTGTCATTTTACTAAATTCCTATTGAATTAAATGTTTTTATTCTGTTTATGCTTTAATAAATTCTTGTGCATCGTGATTTAAATTCCTCAAGTTCTCGTGCTAAATGTTTCAAGTGTTGTCCTCCAATTATTTAAAAGCCCGGTTAAAGAGTTTGTGTTTTGAATACACATGAAAACTCATTCTTTTATTGAAGTCATGTTTTAATCGTACATGAGAAGCATTTATTGAAGAAGCTATATTTTTTTAATGCTCGTGAAAAGCACATATTTGAAGAAACCATATTTTCAATGCTCTTTGAAAAGCATCAATGAAGAATTGAAAAGTTTTTCAAGATAATGATGCATAAGCATCACAAATTATTGAGCTCCCTTCGAGTTCTCAATTCAGAAGAATGCTCGGTAGCAGGATCTGATCCCCCAGGCATGAGATCTCTCAGAAGTAAAATTAAGGTCTGGTTCGAAACGGATCCTTGAGTTAAAAAGTGAAAAGATGAAAAGGCTTTCAAAAATGGTAGCAGGTTTTAAAACCCCATCATCTGAAACGGGTTTTTATATAACCCTTTGAAGTTTTGAAGAAGAAGAAATTGCATCCTCCTATTTTCATGGGAAGGATTTCAAATTATTTCCTTGGTCTTCAAATGGCCACTCTACACATGTTTATAAATTCTGTTGCATATTAAATGCTTTGTTGAATGCTTTAAAAATGCATCATGCTATGTGATTTGAAGAATTCTTGTATTCTACGATCATTGAAATACGTGCCTAGCTTGAATGCCTTGTATGCTTCATGCTATCTTTTTGAAGAATTTTGTCTTCTGTATCTGAAGTATATGTACAATTGGTAGTGTATGTTTATATGAACCTCTTCTTATAAGTAACCCACTACCAGTTGAAACCCATGACAAAGTACTGGAATTACTCATTGGGCTTTTCGAAGCTCACCCCATTCCCTAACATTTTTCAGGTGATGATGACAAATGGGAACCTTGCCCAATTTAGGGATTGGCGATTAGTAGCTCCAATATGTTCAAGGACTCTTGGAATATTAGGACCCATAGTTGGTCAATTTTGTTGTAGTAATTTTTGGATGATTATGTATTTAAGCCCGAGGGGCAAACAGATAGGTACAATGTAAAACTTTCAAGTTTTTAGTATGCTCTGAATGTATATTATTTGTTTACCGCTCCGAAGAGGAAGAAGAAGCGATACCGGGCGGGCATGTGAAAAGAAAAAGTTTTTCACGCTTCCACAATTTACCAGTCCTGGCCCTATCGCACAGTTGTCCGGCATCGTTGCTCACTTGAAGCCTCGCCCAACGGCCCACGGGCCGAAGGGTGGCAGTCGCGATCCCTCGATCCACATAGGCCGGGTCGGCGGGTTGTGACAAATGTGTTAGACATGATTCTATTTGCTGCATTATTTATAAACATGTCACTTTTTCTTTTATACTGTCTCCTTATATCATTTGCCTTTATTCTTTTATCTTTGGTTATATATCTTTCTTGCTTTGTCATCGTGACAAAATGGGGAGTATTATATAATTGAAGGGGAGTATATATTTTTTTTGTTGGCATGAGATATAGTTTGCTACCTGATTCGACTTATTTTTTTTTTTAGA
This sequence comes from Nyssa sinensis, assembly GCA_008638375.1. NCBI lineage: Eukaryota > Viridiplantae > Streptophyta > Magnoliopsida > Cornales > Nyssaceae > Nyssa > Nyssa sinensis. The sequence continues at coordinate 25,219,636 of CM018032.1, forward strand.
TTGCATGCTCACTTATTTATGTTTAGACTGTATCAAGTGATCATTCGATATTTTTCACAGTTATAGTTTAGTGTTGGTTTTGTAATTAAGAAGGGTATGATGCACTGGATTTAAAAATAGTTGATGAGATCTATCATAAGCAGATGGTAAAAAATATTGTAAATCATTTCTTTTGGATTCTTAAAGGTTTACATTTTTTTTTTCTCTTAGATCTATTTATGTATAGGATTCAGTTTTATCATAGATTGCCAAAGGGGGATTTTGTTAGGACTTGTAGTCTATCACGTATTGGCTTATACGTGTTCAAAAAAACTTTTTGAGTTGTAAATTCAAGTTAAGCCTTGTCCCTAAGCCTTGTGGTCATCTCGGTATTTCAAGCTACATTGAGAGTTCTTTGAAATATATATGGTCGCAATGGAGAGTTCTTCAAATATTTTTTAAATTATTAAGAAAGAAATCTTTTTATCAAGTTGGTGTGTGTTCGATTGATCTTTCTGCCTCGATCATTTGAACGAGCCACGACTTTGTTCGAACGACTAAGATAGTGAGGTCCTGCGTTTGGTGTGTGGGATGTTATGGGCTTGGTCATTCTAACGACCATACAAGAGACCTTGCAAACATTTTTTGTGGGATCTGGTGGGATAGCTTGGTTGAACTACCAGAGCAGTGGATTCATCCCTTGTTTTATAAAAGGCGCTCGTTTAAACGACAAAATGGTTCGTTTGAACGACCATTGGAAGCTGTGCGAACAATTTCTTATTTTTTAAAAAATTTTGCTATATTTTGGCTACTGTAATATACAATATTCTTCAAGTACCAAAAGTGTAATACCCCGACCCAAAAATATCGGGTCATAGGGCACGCAATTCGAGGCGATGAAGAATTAGTGTAAATGATATACACTTAAGGGAAATAATTGATTTATTTAATTTAATTTAATTAATTAGTTTATGAAGTTGATTTTTAATTAAATAAATAGAAAATATGTACCAAGTGATCAAACATGCATAGCTATTTGTGCATGATTATATAGATATATACATGTATATGTATATATATATACTTGAAATACATTAATAAATAAATGAATAAAAATATATATGTATATACATGCATATATATATATATATATATATATATATATATATATGGTAGAAGAATGAATAGTGCAGTATGTGTGTGAACCGTGTGTGTGTATTATGTTATATATATATGTATATTTTTTTTTAATAAGTAGGTAGGGGACAAAGAAGTATGGTGGGAAGTGAGGTGAGGTAAGGCCAAAATCAGAAAGTATGGGAGAAGCATGGCTGTTGATTGATGGAGAATGGGAGTGAAATGATAGCCATCTAAATCTCATACACACAATCATATACACACCTCATTGAAAACACATGGATAGAAAGAGAGAAAAAGAGAAGTCTGAGAAAAAGAAGAAGGAAGAAAATCAGAAGGAAAAGAGGAGAAAGGGCACTGTTGAAGGTAAACCCACAAATCTCATATGTTTCTCTCTCTAGGAATTTAGGCATGTATAAACTGTTGTAAGCTTATTTAGACATGCATGAGGTCATTTTGATATCCTAACACTATCAGAATTTAACTAAAGGGGCCAAAAATGGCTTGACAAGCCTAAGCCACGAAGGACCACCATGGATGAACCATGGATGGAACAGGTCTGAAATGATCGACACCAAATCTGGTTTTGATCATCAAGACCTCAACTAGACTCCTCAAACATGCCAAAAACCCATATCCGCGATCAAAACTCAAAAGAATTGAAGCCCAAATGTCAAGTTATAGGTACGGGTTCCAAAAGCAAAACTCAAAAACATGGGATTAAACGTACCTTTAGGAATGAAATATAAAACCCCATGGAAAGGGGATCACAACAGTACAAGTCCCATTGAATTCGGCTCAGAAACGAGCATGAACGGCCGAATTGTTGGTTTGAATTATCAAACCCAAAATCGAACTCAAGTAGCAGTTTTGAACTCCAAAACAAATGTCAAACTCTTATAATATGTTCCAGGAGAGGATCGGGTTGAAAACAGTGAGAAAACAGTGAATGAAAATCCACGAAATTGAAAAGAAAATTAGTTGAAAATTAGGGCTACAGTAACCTTGAAGTTGGGGAAGACGATCTACAGTGATGGGTCGGGTCTTGGACCGGGCATCGGGTCGGGCCCCGACCCAACCGAGAAACGGTTAAAACCCTTTAACCGAAACTACGACGTTTTAAGTTGGGAGTTTAAAATTTTAAATTTTAGGGCTGACGTCATCATGACGTCAGCATTACGTGTTGAACCGGCCCAAACCGGTTGGTTCGATGAAAACCCAAACCGGTTCACTTAAATCCCAACTGAACCAACTGGTTCGGGCCGAAACTTGTGGAAATTTGATTTTGACCCCAACTATTTTTCTGATTTGTACTGTGGCCCAATCCTTGGAAAATTTATGCAATTAAGCCCCTGGAAAATAATTAAATAATTAATTTAATTATTTAATAAATAAAGTAAAATGACTATTTTGCCCCTAAGTCATATATGATGCAAATGAAGTCCAAATTAAACATATGAATAGTGTATCCTTACTATTTTGGATATTCTAAGACTAATGGTAGGGTCCGTTTTACGAGACGGGGCCTGAAAAATAAAGACACGTAAAGGGGTAAATGACCAAAATACCCCTTGACCAAAATTAACAAGTTATTAGTGTATTCTTACTATCTCGGACCTTCTGAGTCCAATGGTGAGGTCTATGACACGAGATGCGGTCCCGAAAAATTTGAGACCCATAGATATGTCAAAATGACCAAAATACCCCTACTCCATAAACGAGTCAAACGAAGTCCAAATTAAGTAAATAAATAGTGGATTTTAACTATTTCAAACATTCTGAATCTAATGGTGGGGTCCGTTTCACGAGATGGGACTCCGAAAAATTTAGACACGTTAAGGTGTAAATTACCAAAATGCCCCTACTATGTCCTAAGCCAAATTAAAACCAAGGAAGGTCTAAACTGACTTTCTTCGACCTTCCGGACTCAATAATGGAGTCCAAATTACGAAACGAAGTACGAAAAAATATGACACGTAAAATGATAAATGACCATTTTACCCTTTTACATATAAAAGTCCGAATTAAAATCTTGGAAAGCCTAAACTGACTTTCTTCGACACTCCGGACTCAATGATAGAGTCTATTTAACCAAAAGAAATGTCTAAATAAAAAGACATAAAATTTGATAAATAGAATCTATCAGATGACAATAAATTAATGTAATGCCAAAGTACTAATCTAAGGCGTATACGAGGAAATGAAATACGAAAAGACACGACACGTAAACATGTCAAATAAATAACTTTAATTCAAAGTTAATGGAGCTACCAGAAGAGTATAAATTGAAATAAATTAAATTTCTAACACGTTAAATTGTGTCATAGGTTAAGAATACGAGTTAAGTTAAGTACATATGAATTTATGAAATCATTTTAGGATCTAGTACGATTTAAGCATACGTTAAGGAATATGGAAATGATATTACAATGGATGTGAAGTTGATGAGATGTTTATGAATTGTTCTTAGGAACTACAAGGGAAGTGGGAAAGCACAATTTTAGCACTAACCCTAAAGGACCAAGGTGAGTAACCCTGTATTTGAAGTGGAGATTTAACTCCATGGATTTGAAAAGGTTTTAAATGCAAAGATATGAAGTGTTTGAAATTCTGAATTCAGTATTTACATGATTCAGTTTTAAATTGTTCTATTTTATAAACTCTATTATGGCATGCTTAGTGGATGGATTTACCATAGTTTTCTTCAAACATATTTCAGCATGTCTAAAGTTTTAAATGCCAAATTATGTAAAGTGTTCTGAATTTGTTATATCAAATGTTTAAAGGATTTGTTATGAAATTATGTACATGATGTTTTAAATGTTCATGAGAAGCACCTATTTGAAGGAAATCATGTATTAAATGTTATGTTTTGAAGTACTCACGAGAAATATCTATTTGACATACTCATATGTTAAATGTATTTGAAATGCAAGATAAATAATAAGCACATAGGTAGTGAGGAGGGTTGTACGGAACCCAACGGACCTATCATGTGCATTATCACATAGGTAGTGAGAAGGGTTATACGAAACCCAACGGACCTATCATGTGAAATGCCCGGTAGCAGGATCTAATCCCCCAGGCAAATGAGATATCTCCACGTATATGTAAAATGGGAGTTTGGTTCGAAACGGATTCCACTAATGAAAGAGATAAGATGACAAATGAGTTTGAAAATGGAAGCAGGTTTTACCCTCATTTTCAATATGCATATGTTTTGAGTTTTATATACTCTGTTTAAGAAATGCATGCTATGTCATATGTTTTGAAGTTATATGAAGACGTATATGTTTAGCTTGAATACTTTAATTGTTTCAAAGCTATATGTTTTATGAAATGCATATGTCTTGAGTTATATACTCTATTTGACGAAGTACGAGTTTAGCTTGAATACTTTAATTGTTTCAAAGCTATATGTTTTAAGAAATGCATATGTTCTATGTTCAAGTATACGAGCAATTGGCAGTGAGTGTTTGCAAAATCTTATGTACTAAAACCACTGCTAATTGAAAACCCCATGACAAATACTGGAATTGCTCACAAGTTTAGATTAGCTTACCCGGACTTTGTTCGGATCCCCCTTTCAGGTGACTTACGGCAGTATTGATCTTGAGGACGATGATGATGAAGTCTGCCATTTGGGAAGATACGTTTAAGTAGTTCTTTGGGAAACTTATGAACTCTAGTGATACGTTTTGTATTTATAGGCATTGTAAGAATATGTATTGAGCCCACGAGGCAACTGAATATGAAATGTTACGAGTCTTTAAGTTTTAGTTATGCTCTGAATGTATGATTATACATGTATACCGAAATGTGAAGAGCGGCAGTACCGGACGGATGTGCAAATTTTGAAATAAGAAAGAAAAGAAAAAAAAAAATTTTTTCACGCTTCCGCAACCATTTGAAACACATTTATCCGATACCGCTGCAGATGCGAGCCTTGTCTCGAGGCCTTCGGGTCTCGGGGCGGCGGTCGCGATCCGGTAATCCGCATAGGGTGGGTTTCGGGTCGTGACAAAAAGGATTTCATAAGGCATATTCATATTTATACATATCCTTGGACTATTTATCTAAGAACCTTACCATTCATTCTTCTTCACCATTGGAGTACATTTTTTGGGATTTTAAGCTTCTGCAATCAATAGAGTTTGAGGTTGCATGGAGTTCGCAATTCTGATTGAGGTTCTCCATTTGAGGATTCAAAGAGGAGGTTTACATGAAGAGCATTCACGGATCCAAGTTTTGAGGAGATTTAGAATAAGATCAAGGCTTGAAGAACTTAGTCATTGTGTCTATCATGTTTGTAATCACCGAAGCTTTTCTAGTGGATTAAGTGCATCCGAGTCAGCGTCCCAGGGTTTTCCAAAATAGATACGATTCATTTGTGGCAGTTTTCTCATCAACAAAAATTGGTGTGTTCGTCTCTTTGCTCTTTATTGCTTTTTTAGCTTTATAATTGCTTTCCATTGGTTTTTAACTGCACGCACTATAAAATAATTTTACTTAATCAAAGTGATAACCTTAATCATTGTTGGGTTGTTTAAAAATTGAATATTAAATTTTTAATTTACCATCTGACCTATTAACCCCCCCTCTAGGTCAAGTTTAATACATCTAGATACGTATAGGGCCTTTAAATATCAATTGTCCATGTGGTGAATGACCATGGAGATGTCAAGTTGTACAAATCCATAGGAGAGAGGTACTATAGGTTAGCATATATTTGGAAGTTGTGGTATTTTCTTCACAAAAGTGGTGTAGTCTTGACCCATGGTGTTCTAATAATATCCTAGGTAGATTATTTTCTTAGCTAGCATGTGTCAATTCATGTAGGGTTTGTAGACACCCTTATAGACCTCTGTCATGACTTGTTCGACTTCTTACTTGTCTAAACATAAGAGGTGAATCCCATTGAATGATCTTTTGTACAAGCATTCTCCACATATGATGAATTGAATGGCCCAACATCTTGAGGATGCCTTAACCCTTTTGGTGTATCCTATAAGGTATTGTGAATGTTTGATGAATGATCAAACATCGGTGTACTAAGTAAAGGGTTTTGGCGTGCTTGTGACCTCATTGATGTTGCAACAGTACTGGGATTCCTTGAACTTAGACCAAGAGAGGCCTGATAGTGGCTTCTTCAGGTACGTCTATCATAAAAGCTAAGGTGGCCAAGGCCTCCAAAAAACTGTTCTTGGCCCTACGTATGTAGTGAAACTAGACATCCTCAAAATTGGCCATTACTGTTTTCAAGCATTGACGATAAGACATGAACTTTTCCTTTTTGATTTTCCACTTTACTTGGATTTTTCTAATGATAAAGGCCAAGTGCCCGTATACATCAAGGTATTTGGCCTTTAGTTCCAAAGCGGCCTGCAAGCCTACTATGCAGGCTTCATACTTCATGGTGTTTTTTTGGAGGGGTATTATAATTTCATAGCCAAAGGCATGTGTGCTCCATCTAGGGCTATCAAGAGCATGCCGATTTAGTACCCCTTTTTATTGACGATACCATCAAAGAAAAGGCACCACCTGTCTTCCTAGGTTTGCATGATGTCATTGTCTAGGAATTCTGTCTTTCTAACACCTTCGCCCTTGAACGGGTAGTTTGCTAGGTAATTAGCCACAACTTTTCCTTTGATAGATTTCTATGTCACAAGAATTATGTCGAAACTCAGACAGAAGCAAAAGCCACTGAGTTGTGCGGCTAGACAAAGTTGGCTTTCAAATAGGAACTTCATAGGATCCATTCTAGACACTAAGTGTCTGGTGTAGGCCATCATGTAATGTCAAAGTTTCTAGGTGACCCAAACAAGGGTTGTGTAGGTTTTCTCGAGAGAACTATAGTTCTACTTGTATGAGATCAACTTCTTACTGGCGTAGTAAATGAATTTTTCCTTCTTCTCTAGTGTTTGGTTTTAAGCCAGCATAGCCCTTCTGACTGTGTCTGTTATAGTGATGTACAATAACAAGGGAATATTTTGTTGTGGAGGTGCCAAGATTAGGGGATTGTCTAGGTAAGCCTTGATCTTTTTGAAGGCCTCTTAGCATAAAGAGTTTCACTTTTTAGGGAAATCCTTTTTCAGGAGCTTGAAGATAGGTTCACAAATGGTGGTCAATTGGGATATGAACTTGCGGATGAATTGTAGTCTCCAGAGGAAACCCCTGACTTGCTTTTTGATCTTGGGAGCAGCCATTTCAATGATTGCCTTGGCCTTTGTAGGATCGACTTTGATTCCTCTTTAGCTTACCATGAAACCTAAGAGTTTACCAGATGCAACTCTAAGCACACATTTTTTAGGGTTGAGTCTCATTTGGAATTTTCTAATTCTTTTAAAGAATTTTCTAAGGGAAATGGACTGATTCTCCCTATCCTTGGACTTTATGATCATGTCATTGATGTACACCTCGATCTCTTTGTTGATTAGGTCATGAAAGATGGTGGTTGCTGCCATTTGGAATGTAGGCCTACATTTTTTAGTCTAAAGGGCATGACGGTGTAACAATGGATGCCCTACTGTGTTATGAAAGTAGTTTTTCAATAGAGTCGGGGTGCATTTTGATCTGATTATACCCCGTAAAACCTGTTAGTATGTATGCTCTCACTTCTTAGACATTTTTTTTATTATTTAATAAATTTGATTTATTATCATTGAGTTTCATATTATCATACATGTGGATGTTGTTATATTATACCATGAGATGGTTAGTCCTAGAATTGTTATTGAAAATAGTTCATGTATATAAATAAGATTTTTATACAAGCGATATGAACTTATGATCAAGTAGTTCTAGAATTGTTTATAGTCATTGATGAGAGTGGGCATCTTCTTTGTAAGACTATAACACACTTGACCTTTATATGATAAGGTGTTTTCTCTCAACCGCTGGAGTAGTGGACTCTGGGTTATTGTATTTGTGTATTTGGAATACACTGAACTGGATTACTATAAGAAACACATCATATAAAGCTATCATCTTTAATTTGACTCATATAATCACTATTCGTAATAAACTCTTAATCTTGAGAGAATAGTGGACTCTAGTTCTTAATGTTAGTGACTTTGAGTTATCAGTGAGTAATGTAAAGATCTGAAAAATCAGGGTAAATTTCTCATTTTTGTCGATAGGGCACTATTCATGCATTGTTTGACGGTAGGACGTTATACATGCATCATTTAGGCACAAGTCATGTTTAGGAGCATAATTTGAGTATGCCATAGAAGAGAAAAATGCTTATAATGTCAAAATAAACCTCTTGTGAGAATTTGAACCTAATCAGAGATAGTTTAAAAAATTGGACCAAAAAGGGCATCCCGGGTGGACCTGGCCAAACCCGCTCGCAAGCGAAAATAAATTTTTTTGAAAATTTTTATTTAAAATAATTTTAAGAACTTTGGCTACAGAAAAATATCAAATTGAGGTGTTTCGGGATGGGTTGTAGTGTAATGGGGTCCCGGACTCATTAAGGGCAAAAGGGTCTTTTCACCCATTTGCCCCTTTAGTATAAATACAGCCCCTTAGAGATAAAAATCATAGAAATTGGTTTGAGAAGAAGCAAAAGTTGTGCATGGACAGAAAAGTGAAGAAAAACTTAGGGTTTTCCAAGTTTCAAGCCACCAAAACTCATCTCTAGGCTAAGATTCTCCCAAGAGTTCCTTCTAAGAAGTTGTTCCTCACATCAAGGACTACATTCTCACTGATTGGTTCGGCACACAGCGAACCCAACTCCCTAGGGTTGAGAAAAATCCTTTTAGGTATGATATTTTGCTAAGTAAAGAATAGGGTTAAGTTTAGGAGTGTTTTTATATGTTGATTGTATGACCTACATGCTTATTTGTTATTAGAGAACCACCTAGCTTATAGTTACTTTGAAAACCTATGTATTCTTTGGGAATTTTTTGGAGTGATGAACATGTAATATGACTATATGTATAATTGATTGGATTACATGCTAGGTTCATGTAGACAAAGTTTTGTGATTCAAAAGTTATGGTTTCTTTAAGTATAATGCATTATTTAAGGCATACACCATGTGTTTGATGAAATAGTCCCTTGGAATTACATAGAAAAATTAAGGCATCTTTCTATACGTGAATCCTTCGAACATGACGTGTGTTGAGAACTTTAGTGCTATACATTATGAGGGTGTAGATCCTGTGGTGAAAAACCCAAAATTGGCTATTGGTACTCGCTAATCCAACGGGAGCGCACCCGTGAAACGAGACATATGAGTGGTACTTGCAAATCCAATAGGGAAGGACCATGAAACGAGACATGTGTTAGGCATAGAGTTGTATGTGTGAGTCATGCATATTGCCATTGTATTGCATTGATGAATTGGAAAGACATATAGAGTATAAATGTACACTTTCACATGCCACACCTTAACTTTTTAAATTAGCATTATGTCATACCAACGGTTGTGCTGACCCTTTATGGGATATCATATTACAAATAAGGCTCCCGATACTTGAGACTTGAGGAAGTCTTGAAGGATGGAGGGGAAGTGGACTATGAAGGACATTTGGCCCTTGGGGCATATTTTTGAATTGTATAAGGGCATAAGCCCTAAGACATATGTAATTCACTTGTAAAAACCTTGTGTAGTATGGAAACTATGGGCAAGGCCCTACATTTGTAATGAGTTTGAAGTTGTGACATTTTGAATTTAAAGTATATGTGTATGAATGGTGGATTGAATGTATTAAATGATGTATAAATGGTTAATTGAATTAAAGGATGTAGTTTGGTTGCTAGTATGAGAGTCGTGGATTGTGTTGAGAAATATTAGGTGGAATAAGCTTAGAAAACAAAGGAAACTATGGTGGAATTTTTTAAAATATAGCAATTAGATTGAGTGGAGCGGGAGAGCATGCCTAAATTTTCTAAGTAGGGAAATAAATGACTTAAGAAGAAAAAAAAAAGTAAGGAAATGGAAATAGGGGCCTATTAGTCCAAAAAATTACTTAAGGTTCAAAAATAAGGGAAAAGGGTAAAATGATCATTTTACATATTATATGGCCCCACACCAAGTTTGGTGATGAAATAAATTGAAATGGGTATAAAAATATCAAAATCAAGATTTTTGGTCAAGGTTGAAAAATTTGGTATTGTAGCATTTTAGATACTGGTTTACTGTAGCAATAAACAGTAGCTACAGTGAACCAACAGCAGACCAGCCCAAGACAGCCCTTGTCGCATGCCCAGCCGTGTCGCGCGGCGCACCCTGCACGCTCTGCCTGGGCGCGCCTGCACCACTGTTGCCCCTGCATGCCTAGCTTGCTGCCCTGCTGCTTGACAGCCCCTTGGGCCATGTTTGGCCAACCTTTAGGACATGTTGGCCAACCACCTTGGGTCATGTTCGGCCAATCCCTAGATCATGTTTGGCCACTCTTTTGGGCCATGTTTGGCCACCCTTTAGGGCCATGTTTGGTCACCTTTATGGGCCATGTTTGGCCACTTCCTTAGATAAATTTCAGTAGACTTTTTGACCTATTCTTGGCCTATGTCTAAGGGCATTTGGGCCAATTTGGGCTATTGTTTCAAGGTATATTTAGAGACATTTTGGGACTATTTTGGTGGCCATTTTTGAACATGACTTAGACCTATTTTGAATAGTGATTAGGAGAGATATTTAGTTGGCATTAAAAAACCATTTTGGTTAGGTCTAGTTTCAAGTTTTCATTTTTAATTTTGGGGAAACATGGGGAAATAAACATGTAATTAACTAAATCCATCTTATGGCCTTTTATTTATTTTTCTTATTTCATTTCACTCACTCCCCAGGTTTATGAAAATTCGGGGCGTGACAAGTAAGGTCTCTTAGATCAACACCTCGGTATCTTGAAAAATCATTGTTTAGACTGTGGGAACATATATTCTCAAGAAGGAATCTACACTCTCCAAATTAAAGAGAATGATATCACAAATATGTTAATTCAATTGATTAATTATTGAAACCCAGATCTGGTGTTTTCAATAAATTATTTATTGAGATGTTGACCATTTAATAGTAATTAATAATTGGTGAATTAAGTTGTAAAAATAATTAGAAATTGGTTTGATAGTGTATAAGCCCAAATTCAAATTATTACTATCTAAGTAAAAGGACCCATTGTATATGTTTAGTGATTTTGAATTTTTCTCTATTTCACCAAATTAGAGTACAATTCTAATTATTTAGTGGAATTAATTAGAATTAATTAAGAGTTAACTAAAAATTAATTGACTAATTTGAGTTAATTTGGTAGTACCCTAGATCCCTCATTTTGCACTAATTTTACAAACTCTTATAAATATGTGTTATAAAGGGGACAGCCGTACATAACAACAAAATATTATTTCCTTGCGAAATAATAAAAGAGGAGCCTACTCTCGTCTCTAGTGTATAACTTGCATAGAGAAAAAAGATGAGAAGATCTGAAGGAGCAAGAGAAGGAATATTGCATCAATTTCTTTAGGAAGGCTTCTTTAACAATCAAGATTTTCAAGTACAAGGTGATTTTAACCCCTCTTTTCAAGATTGTATGATTCATGTAAAAAAAATCCAAATAGATTTTTGAAATCGCTTTCGCTGTGGTTACGAACCCAAAAATTGGTATTAGAGAAACGTTACATGAATCCATCAATTTTAAATGTTATATTTACTTTGTTCTAAAGCTAATTTGTGGTACAATCTATTGATATAAAGATTTAATTCTTGTTTGAGTTCCTGGTTATTGGATGTAATCATTAAGCTCCGTATATTAAATTGGTATAGGATACCTATGGCATAATATATAGAATAGCCCCATGAGATGTGGCGACTTGTTACTGCCACACGAGTTTAATGGAAATTGTGGTTGAAATTTTTGAAAAGAAAAATTTTTCTTTAAATTTCCCATGATACTAAGTGCTTGTGACTAACTCATAATTGAAAGGGTTTTTAGTTTGGAAACTCACGTTAGTTTCTTAGAGAACAATCTTCAAGATTGTTGTTGGGAGACTATTGTGGTTGTAAGGACTCGAGAAATCATCAAAGGGAAATTTGGTAAATTGTCAATATAAACTGAGGTTAGACAACAAATAAATCAAAGATGAGTCAGAAAAATTATAAACTAAGTCGATAAGTTACCAATATGACATAGTAAGGCTAAAAAGGAATTTTTAAAATTTATTTGGAACTCGTGTGAGTCACGGGGCTATATAGCCATCTATAGGACGCAAATGGATAAGAAAATTCTAAACGATGGAATTTGGAGAAACATCAAATGACTTAGAAACAATATGATAAGGTCTTCTTAGGGTTTTTGAGGACTGGGAACATGTTTTTAATATCTGTTTGGGAAAACGAATGCCCGATGTTAGGGGTCGGGGTTGTTTCAGAAGTGAAAGTGTGAGTGTGTAAGGTGTTTAATATTCATTATGAAAGACACTTATAGTGTCTGCTTACAATTAGATGATGACCAATAATTGGGTAATGTCCCTGATTAGTTGGCATAACTTACTCCCTATTTGATACATGCGATATGACTGTCAAATGCCTTATCATTGATTTATTTCTTATAATGTTGCTATCCTTACTATTTTGATGCTTGGCTTTTATTTGTTATTATGATATAATTGTTATTATCATGCTAGTGCATTATGACTATTTATATTTTTACCATGGATGTATGGATGGACACGTCTTGTATCAAACATATTGGAATTTTTGTGGTGTTTACTATAATTCATACTGTTAAGCATACCTGAGTGTGTGAAACTTGAGGGATAGATATGATGATATTGAGCATACCTGAGTGGTGTGAGATTTGAGTGGATGTGATGATATTGAGCATACTAAAGTGGTGTGAGAATGATGTGGAATTGGGGATATTGATCATACCGGAGTGGTGTGCGATTTGTGTGGATTTGATGATGTAGATTATATGATTGTGAGAGAATGTGAGCCCCGATGTTGTGATGGAAATGGTGTTGCCTTTTGGTTACGAACTATAACCTCGGGTGAGAAGTTTCTTAGGCCTATAAGTTATTAACTCATGAAAGGGCAAGATACGGACACTTCGGGGCCCTGTACGTGTGACATGAAATCATAAGCATATTATACTAGATTCATAAAGTGTTTATGTATTAAGAATTGAGTGCTTGGATCAGTTGTATGGGTGAATGCAATGGATGATGATTGACTTATTGTGTTGTGGATTGTATTTGGTGTGTACCTATACTATATAGTGATCAAACCTTGTTGATTTATCTTATAGATTAGACATTAGGGTTTGTCCTTTTCGGACTTGCATTAGTTTTGGAATGCTGTTTGCTTGTGTGTTTTGGGAAACCTTACTAAGCATTATGGCTCACCCCTGATGTTCATGAGAATGACAAGTATTAGATTGAAGGACGATAGTTATTAAAGAATTACAAGATGGACTGAGGCCTTTATAATGTTTGGTTTACACTGTTGTACTTATTCATTTTACTTATTAAGGGTACTTGTACCTTTTAGACATTAATGTATATGTTTTGTATAAAAGGACTGTTAGAGTCAGCTCTGGACATTACCATAGTAAAGAATGTTGATGGATATTTTGTACAGTACATTGATAAAATTCAATTTCATTAAATCCCATTACGAGACTTGAACAAGTCTAATCATGAGATCGAATCAGAACCAATTAAACAAAAAAAGTTAGCCTGAATTTTATACACTTGACTAGGATGGTTAGTCATATTACTTTTCTTTTGGGGTTCCAATGACCCTTTAATACGGCACTACAAGTCAAAGGCACGATAGTATGTAGTGCATAAACATATGTTATGATGTGAAAATGTGTGCTTGGTATTCCAATTATAAATTCATCACTTTACGAATTCCATACATCCATTCAAGAAATAAATAGATAGAATAATACAGAAAATAAACATATAATAACAATAACATGAGGCTTGTAGATGAACACAATGACGGGACTAGCTCTCTTGGTCTCTAGTGGAGTTGCCACTATGAGTGTAAGCGCCGAGAAAAAACCTTTGGCTTTCAGCTCTCTCAAGGTAGGAGAGAAACACCCTCTTTTCAAATTATGTGCATGTAAATACAGAAAGGAGTTGCCAGCTTATTTTAGGCTAATAACAAGTAATCCGGATACAACCCACATATAATATATTTAAAAGAAATAGCAAAGAAATTAATAATTACAATGATATAGTCCTATTTACATTCTAAACCCTTTGACATAGGCCAAAAAGTAAAACAAACAAGTCTACAATAAACAAGAGAATTCTAAATCTGGGAACTAAGGTACGAGATGGGAAAGGGTTACGCACCCATCATGCCCAGTCCGAATGGACTAGCCTCTAATGTTCATCCACAAGGTGTATATTGCATGACATAAAATAAAGGAGAAAAGAGAGAATAATAATGATTGTATAAAAGAATAAAATATACAAAATAAATAGAATAAATAAGATAAAGGGGAAGAGTAGACTCGAGCCTATGAGGTATCTTACGTATCCGTTCAGATAACGGAATTAGAGCCAACGTAGTTCTCCAATTCAATTGATTCTATCAAAAGTGATAGGACGAATTGAATTGGAAAAAGAGAAAAAGAAGGGTTTAGGAAGCGTACCTGATTATTTATGGTTAATCAGTCAAGGCTTTGGCTTGAACTCCTTGATTTTTAATTTTCAATTGTGTAAAACTCCGTCTTGAATTAGGTAGAACTTTGGCTTATGTAGAACAAAGCTTCAAAAATATATATAGAGTGAAGAGTGACAATTATTGCAGTAACACTCTGACTCTTAATTTTATGTCCTTGATTATGGTGGCCAAGAGGCTTTATTTATAGGGAAAAGTAATTTTATAGGTGGATGGCTTAGCTCCAAGTGTCCACAACGAATCCTATAGATAGAGGGCTTAGATTAAGCCTTAAAGTGTAAACAAACAAGATTTAGAAAGTTTCTTGTGAACAAATCAAGGCAAAACCCTTAAAATACAAGAATGAGGGATATGGCAAATCTATATCACATATATTTACTCTATCACCCCTAATTCATTGGAGAATTTAGGGACATGCTAATTACAAAAGTGCCACTAAGGCATAAAAAGTCTAAATTATCCCTAAAGGCTATATTTATCAAATTAACCCTATATGGATAAAATGGCATAGAAATTACATGTATGCCCTTAAATGACCAAAATAACTTATGAGGAATAGGATTATGCTAAATTAAAAAGTACCCTTGATGGTCAAATATGTGTGGGACAACTAAAATACCCTCAAGAGCCCTAATGTATCAAACAACCAAATGCTCTTAGTGGGCATAATAACCGAATGCCCCTAATAGGCAAAATGACCAAAATGCCCTTAATGGGCATAATGACCAAAATGGCCTTAGCCATAATGACTAGAATGCCTTTGATGGATGAAATGACTAAAATGCCCTTGGTGGGCATATTGAACAAAATGCCTTTAATGGACGAAATGACCAAAATGCCCTTGGGAGGCGTAATGATGAAAATGCCCCTAATGGGCGAAATGACCAAAATTCTCTTGGTGGGCATAATGACCGAAGTGCCCTTAGTAGAAAAAATGACCAAAATACCCTTAGTGGCATAAATGTGAAATTACTAAAAATACCCCTAGGTGGGACATTTTGTTGTAACTTCTCAAAAAATGGCGAAACTATCCCTATATAATCAAGGATCTCAAAATGAGGTGTCTATAATATATTATATATTATACTATGGTTGAACAATAAATTAGTTTAAAAAATTTTTATATAAAAAAACCGGTAGACAATTGTAAAAAAAAAAAATCTTTTTGGTTTTCAAGTAACTTGAGTAGGCTTGATTTTTTCCTTGGGTTGGGTTTAGGCTAGGATCTTCATGCTTGGAATCGGGCTTGGGATGGGCCTAGGGAAATTTTTTAAATCGCGGGCTGACGCTGGGGCTGGGTAGACCTCAACCCAAGCCTAGCCCGCTTGACTTGCACCCCTAATTTTACGTATTGCCTTGCTATCCAAACTAGTAAACTTATCATATACTTTGACTCACATAATCATGCTTAAAGCATAATTTAATCCATACTTATATTTCTTTGAAGTGAATTCGCATATGGAGATAGAGTATAATGAAAATAATAAGATATAACTTATTACAGTACCTTCATTAAGGAGCACGAGATTTTGAGTGTGCCTAATCCAAAATAAGATTTTCTAAACTCTTTTTATTATTTATACAATTACGTAAATAAAGACATTGTGGGTAATGTTGATGTAACCATTGTACATCGAATTCGATATTGGAACTACAAAAAGTGTTTCCCATATTAAGACATAATATAATTGATATACCACAAACAGACACACCAATCACCTTGAGACACGTGTGCTTACAGAACCGATAAACTAGGTCATACAGAGCAGTCACAGCCTTCAGGGCATTCTCATATACATATCCTACAGAGCCGATAAACTCGGTCATACAGAGCAGGCGGAGCCTCTAGGGCATTGTCATGCACATATCCTCCAGACCTTATGCTCTGGGCAATATTCACTCAGTATTCCGTATGGTTCCGACCTTATGGTTCCCTTAACAATTGCCAAGCAGGGAATAAGGAAACAGTCTTCAACACGGAAACAGTCTTCAACAAGGAAACTACTATCTATGATTATCTCTATCTACGATACAATACTCCACAAGGTAACTGTAATCTCCGATGATCAAATCCCTATATTCACGGCTCCGAATCCTAATCAACTTAGGAAGGCCACAGTTTATAAATTAAACCCTAAAGGTATGCTTTACTTTTATGCTCATTCTTTGGCTTTCAATACAGTCTTTCAATTCAGTTTACTTACTTAAGCATCGGAGCGGCTACCGTTGGAGCCAATCCGGTGGTCCTCTGATCCCCTCTTTTGAGTGTTCTACAGGTCTTGGAACCCAGATTTATTGCGAGTGCAGCATCAGTTTGGCGCCGTCTGTGGGAAACGACTAATCTCCAAGTGCTCTATTCACAAACTAATCTTTTTCCTCACCGAAAAACCATGGCCCCAAATCTCCGGCAGAGACAGAACGCTCAAAACCCACAAAGCTCTCAACGTCGGCCGCCTGTTCCACGAGCAAGAGGGTCGACGGTTGATCCCATGCGACAAGAGATCGAATCAATCAAACGACACAACGAACTGGAGCAGGAACAACTACTTGCCATATCTAGAACTCTGGCAATTCTCACACAGAATCAAGGGACGAGTCCTCCTAACCTGCCGGTCAATGTTGTTGAAAGAACGCAACCCCATATAACCACTGAGAATGAAGAGCCTCATGAGCAGGCTCCAACTAACTAGCCTGGGCACCCCCAGGGTGTTGCTCACGTTGGCAGAGATCCACAACCGTCAGCAGCCCTAGACTGGGGAACATCAGCCTTCATCCTTGACGTCCACTACCGAAGCACTATAGGAGCCCCGACTCCAAGGGCTTCGGGAGCACATCCGGCACCACAAGAGCCTCATCCCCAAGCAGCACCAATCCCGCCAGCTCGGAACCCTCTCCCGTCCGAGGGACGTACTCAGCCCGACTACCCTAAAGCCGAGGTTGTAAGGCAAGGTTCACAAGAGGTCCGGTTCAGAGACCCACGGAGGGTCGAAGAAATTGTCGAATCCATGGACCGAACAATAGCTTTAAGAGGTGCCCAGAACACTCCAGAGCAAGACGAGTTGGCCAGGGTGCTCGGAAGACTTGCCACTCCATTCACTCACGCCATCATATCAGAAGAAAGGCCCAGGAAGTTCATGGTGCCAAAGTTTACCCTGTACAATGGGACTGGAGACCCAGGAGATCACCTATCGCACTACCAGCATACGATGGCCCTCCACGGAGCCTCTGATGCTTTTATGTGCTGAAATTTCATTACTAGCTTGAAGGGAACTGCTCTAAAATGGTTCCACCACCTCCCTTCGAACTCAATTACCGGCTTTTATGAGCTCGGTAGGCAATTCCTGGACAGATTTATGACTAGCAGAAGGCTTAGAAAAGGACCAGAATTCCTGTTAAATGTCAAGCAGACTAAGGAGGAGTCCCTCAGAGCCTACATTGCGCGCTTTAATGCCAAACTCACAGAGATCACCGACTGTAGCCCAAGATTCCTTGTAGCTGCCTTAACTGTTGGACTTGCCCACGGTGGCTTCAGAGATTCCTTGACCAAAAGCCCTCCTACCGACATGGTGGCTTTAATAGACTGGGCCAGGAAGTACATCAACTTGGAAGAAGCCAATCGCACATCCCAGAAGGGTAAGGAACAGAACCTAGAGGGATAATCCGAAGAGGGAGGATCATAAGAAGGAGGACCACAGAAGAGACCCTAGCAAGAAGAGAGCCAGGAGTCCAGAAAAGAGAACGACACCCAAGGTTATTTACAATTCTGGACCAAGGGAGTTCAATAACTTTACCCCTCTGAACACTACTCTGAATCAGGTACTTCGGCAGATCCGAGATCGGGAAAACCTGAGATGGCCAGAACCCATCAAAGGGGATCCCAGCTTTCTGGACACAGGTAAATATTATAATTTTCACAAAGATCATGGGCATACGACTAACTCATGCAGGTCCCTTAGATATGAGATTGAGCAACTCATAAAGAAAGGACGTCTCCGGGAGTTCCTTAAGCAGGATGAGAGGCAAAATCCCCATGAAGAAAAGCCTCAGCAGCGGAGAGAGCAGAGGCCTGAGCAAAGATAAGAGCAGAGGGAAGTTCAAAACGAGCCTCAAAGGCAGAACAACCATGTCATCTATGTCCTCCATGCAGACTCTCCTACTACAGGAATGTCCAACAGGGTAAGGAAGAGGTATGCTCGGGAGGCCAGGGCTGCCCCAGATATATTGCAGATCTCCAACGTTGAAAAGAGGCTCAAACCAACACCGGAGATCCAATTCACTGAACAGGACCTAGCAGGGGTGCACTACCCTCACAGTGATGCCCTCGTCATCACTCTCAAAATTGCTAACTTCGAGATCAGAAGAGTCCTGGTTAACACCGGCAGCTCCATCAATATACTGTTCCATGAGCCACTCAAACAGATGGGGATGGACCACGACAACATCAAGCCTACCATTGGCGTAATGGCAGTGTTTGACGGTAATCTTAGTACCCCATTGGGAAGGATCGACCTACCCACCACTGTAGGGGAAGGTGAAGGGTAGAAAACCACCATCTCAGAGTACATAGTGTTGAATATGAAATCTCTCTACAATGTCATAATTGGGAGACCATGGTTGCACCAGATAGGGGCGGTCACCTCAACCCTCCATCAATGTCTAAAGTATGTTCACAACCAGAATGTTTATTCTGTCAGAGGGTGCCAGCCAACTTCTCAAGAGTGCCATGCCATTGCACTCAAGGAGAAGACTGTCAAATAATAATTATAGTACACCCGGGACTGTTCGGATCCAGTTCTCTCCCACACTCCTGAGGAGGAAAGTTGCCCTTTCAGAATTGAAGAACCCTTAAGCCCAAGGGGATGGGACAGCAGGGCCAAACCCATTGGCGAACCTATCAAAGTATTGGTCAGTTCAGAATCAGAAGGGCGCTATTTGTACATTGGTCCAGACCTGACACGCGCTGAGCAAGAGAAAATAATCAATTTTCTAAAAGACAACCTTTCTATGTTTGTGTGGGAGACCAAAGACATGGAGGGTATAGATCCAAATCTGATAACTCACAAACTAATGGTGGATCTAGATCACCCACCAGTGAGACAGAAAGGAAGGCCGCTAGCCCCAGAGCGGCATCAGATCATAAACGAAGAAGTCTAGAGGCTGCTTGAAGCCAAAATGATACGTGAAGTGTTCTACCCTGAGTGGCTAGCCAACACCGTCCTGGTCAAAAAGAAAAATGGCAAGTGGAGGGTCTGCGTTGATTATACAGACCTCAATAAGGCGTGCCCCAAAGACAGCTTTCCACTACCAAGGATAGACCAACTGGTTGACGCTACTGCAGGGCATGAACTCATGAGTTTTATGGATGCCTATTCTGGGTATAACCAAATTCAGATGTACCCTCCAGACCAGGAGAAGACAACCTTCATAACCGAACGAGGTCTTTACTGCTACAGAGTAATGCCTTTCGGTTTGAAGAACGTTGGAGCCACATACCAGCAGTTGGAGAACAAGATGTTCAAACCGCTGCTCGACAATACCATGGAGGTATACATGTATGATATGCTGGTCAAAAGTCTACAGAAAGGTAGTCACCTCCAGCACTTAGCCCAGACCTTCGATATCCTAAGACAGCACAAGATGAAGCTCAATCCCTTGAAATGTACCTTCGAGGTGACGAAGGGAAAATTCTTGGGATACATTATCTCTCAAAGGGGTATCGAAGTGGACCCCACTGAGATCCAAGCCCTTATTCGACTGAAGTCTCCAAGAACTAGAAAAGACATTCAGGCGCTAAATGGTAGGATCGCGGCACTAAGCAGATTTATCTCCAAGTCCACTGATTGCTGCCTACCCTTCTTCAAAGCCTTAAAGGGCAAAAAAGCTTTACAATGGACGGAAGAATGTGAGAAAGCTTTTCAAGAACTGAAGGAGTATCTTGCCTCTCCAGAACTTCTGTCAAAACCAGTACAAGGGGAAAAGCTACTCCTGTACCTTGCAGTCTCTGAAAACGCGGTTAACTCCGCATTAGTCAGGCAGGACAGGGGACTATAGCGGCCCATATTCTACGTCAGTAGGGCATTACTCGACACAGAAAAGAGATACCCAGAGGTTGAGAAGCTAGCTTTTGCTTTGGTAATATCAGCACGGAAGCTTCCGGCCTTATTTCCAAGCTCATCCAATTGAAATCCCAACCGCCTATCCTCTGAAGTCAATATTGAGGAAGCCTGAGGTGTTGGGAAGATTAGTGAGGTGGTCTGCGGAGCTAGGGGAATTTGACATATCATATGTGCCACGAAACTCCATCAAAGGCAGGCCTTGGCTGATTTCATTGCTGAGTTCACCCCGGCACTTCAAGACAAGGCACAACTTATCACATTCCATAACCCACCCTATGCGGATTACGGTATGCGATCGGCCAGTTAGGCATCCAATGTGGTTTGTGCTGATTAAAAATACCAATAGATATCCTAACCTCAGGCCATTCACTTGAAATTTCCAAGTATGATGCACCCATTACTTCAATACAAAGTAGCGGAAAGTAAAACAAGGAATGCATATTAACTTGGCAGGGCATCTAACTAATTTTTGTATTTATACATAAAAGTTACAAAAGAATTACACCTTTAAACAACGTGCTTACAAAACATCCAAAAATGAAATGGAATACAAAAATGGGTTTATCATCATCTAAACTGCCTAACTAACTACTTGCTCCCTCCTATTCCCTGCCACCATCGTCTTTACCTGAAAAATGTTAAATGGATGGGATGAGCTTACACCAGCCCAATGAGTAACATAGGTTCCTGGCATGGGTTTCAAAAACCAGTTCATATATACACGCATGTTCAAATGTAGCTCAAGTGGAAAAATGCATCTCAAGTAGATCAGATCAGAGCAAAACAGAACAGACAGATCAAACAGAACGAATTAGGACAGAACAAATCAGACAAATCAGATCAGGAGCAGCCGCCTGGTCCCTCTGGGGTAGGACTTATACTCACTCCTCGTCAGGAGCAGCTGCCTAGTCCCTCTAGGGTAGGACTTACACTCACCCCTTAACAGAATAGATCAGGAGAAGTTGCCTAGTCCCTCTGGGGTAGGACTTAAACTCACTCCTCGTTAGGAGCAACCGCCTGGTCCCTCTGGGGTAGGACTTATACTCACCCCCTAACAGAATAGATCAGATTAAAACAAGGCCAAAACAGGACAGATTCTAAACATAATAGACCCAAATAGAATCAGAACATGATATATCAAAAGGCAAGACAAAATAGGATCATGCCATGCACAATGCAGTATAAAGAGTATGCCTGAAAATTTATGCATTAAAACAATACAATGTATAAAACAGTTCAGCATTTAAAACAGTATAGTATATAGAAAATATACACCACGTCAGGAGTCCGAGTTACTCAAGTTCGTTGAGACTAATTCAGTATCCCTTCTAGTTGAACCCAAAGATGAGAGTCCTCCTAGAACAGTAAATATAGACATTAGTTGGTAATATTGTACCTCGCCTATTTTACTTAGAGAAACCAGGGTCATTGTTAGTTTCGATATGTCAAAAATGTTAAAGTAATATTTTTCGGATCTCGGTTTGGCCTTCATTATGTGTCTTAATTTTTCAAAACCCCATCTTATGAAACAGACCTCATCATTGGGTCCTAGATGTCCTAAATAATTAAAATACCCTATTATTTAACTTATTTGAGAAATGGGTAATGTAGTATAATTAAATTTAATTAGTTCAAAATTCAAGTTAATTCATTTATATTATACGGTTATTAATAGGCTTTAATCAGGGCAGCAGTGTGTGGAGAAAAGTTGACATTCAAAAGGTTTTAGTTGCAGCATGTCTACTGGTGGACTTGTCAACAAAACAATGGAAGGAGTTATGTGGCTTACCCATTGTATAAACAGCTTCTGCCACGGTAAGGAGCTGTTTGAATAGTTTCCAAATCAAAGTAGTTTTATAACTAGTTTATAATTTGTAAAGAGCCATAAGCATTATATCAGAAATCCCCTTATATTGTTTATGAATAAGCAAATTAGACATTAGAAACATTTAGATAATATAAGGGTTGTTCACACTTAACGGTTCAATATATGTATACCACTGTGCAGGTCTTTATCTCTACAATTGATTTCCACCCAATAGCTGAAACTATATTTATTTAACTATATTTAAATCAAAGGCAATCAATAGCTGAATTCCATTCAAAGCAATTGCACATCCAGCAGCCGCACCAATCACCTAATTTCTCTTATTTTAGCTTTCATACTACACAAGAATTAAGCAATAGAATAACAATCAAATCTCTCTTCAACAGTTAAAGGCTGGGCATCTTTAAAACAATTAGGAAATAATACTTGGAAGTCTGTCAATTATTCAGTACTGTCAAGAAAAATAGATTTTTAAAATCAGTTTATAAAATATTATAAATTCTTCATCGTATTGTACAGATCCACATTTTTCTCACAATTCCCTCCCATAGCTAAAACCAAATTCAACTAACAGCTAAATTATAATTAAGTCAAACATATTTTCCAGCAGCCAATATAATTCTATTAGGGATTGTGAATTTAGAGGAATAAGAATTTATACCTGATTTCGACTAGATGGGTCGTTAGAGAGGAGGAAGTCAAGAAAATCCTGAGTTACGGCTGCTCAACTGCTGCTCTGTTCCACACGTTAGCAGCCTAAAGCTATTTCTTACGCCCAAAATCTGATCTCTGTGGCTATATAATTTACTGGTTTACAATATGTAAATCGTCCAGCTTGACCAGCCCTCAACGATTCTTCAGAGATCTATTAGTCGGCCAAATCAACGCCGTTGATACAAGGAAGAATACAGAGCCAGGGAGTATGAAAAGAATCAAGGAGTAGAAGCAGGTGAGGATCGGGTGGTGTGGGTCGAATTGTACAGATTTGGAAGCAAAATCCTTCCCGAGCACTGTTTAGTGGCCGTTTATAAACAATGGAAGGATCTAGAAAAGGGTATGTCAGTTACCCTTTGTCGGTGTCGCTAGAATGTTCTACAGAGATCTTGATCCTTCCCTCTCACGTGACTTAATCCTCACTTCCATATATATATATGTATGTGTATATATATATTAGTTTTTATTTCTTTATTGATTTATTTACTTATTTTATTTATTTTTAACTTATTTAATTGTTGTTTTGGGCACACATTTTGTACGCACTATTTTCAAGCAAAATAAGACTTTTTATTTATTTTTAAATTTTCAGGATATTACATTCTTCCCTTCTTCAAAAGAGTTTTGTCCCCAAAACTCAACGTATCTAGATTTTTATGTAAACAGTTCAGGATACAAAACTTGCATCTCTTCATCACATTCCCATGTTGCTTCCTCACTTGCGTGATTCCGCCATAAAACTTTGACTAGCGGAATTGTTTTGTTACGTAATGTCTTCTCCCTTCGGTCTAAAATTCGCACCGGTTGCTCGTAGTAGGACAAGTCCTCCCGCAACTCGAGTGACTCATATTCTATGATCTGTTCCGACTCTCGCACACATTTCCTTAACATCGATACATGGAATACATGATGCACTTTGTCCAACTCGGGTGGTAGTGCCAAACTGTATGCCACTAGTCCAATTCTTTTCAAGATCTTGAATGGACCTATATAGCGAAGACTCAACTTGCCCTTTTTACCAAATCGGAGCATTCCCTTTAATGGCGATACTTTTAAGAACACGTAATCACCTACCTCAAATTCAAGGTCTTTTCTTCGGTTGTCAGTATAGCTCTTGTATCTACTTTGTGCTGTCTGTAGCCTTTCTCTAATCTTCTGGATTTGTTCGGTGGTGTGTTAAACTAAGTCCGGTCCAAGTAACTTTTGTTCGCCAGCTTCAGCCCAACATAGGGGAGATCGGCATCTTCTTCCATATAATGCCTCGTATGGAGCCATCTTAATGCTGGCTTGATAACTGTTATTATAGGCGAACTCAACTAGCGGCAAATGCTCTGCCCAAATTCCCTTAAGGTCCAATGCACACAACCGAAACATATCTTCCAACATTTGTATCACCCGTTCAGACTGTCCATTTGTCTGTGGGTGGTATGCTGTACTGAATTTGAGTTCAGTACCGAGTGCTCTTTGTAAGCTTTTTTAGAATTGCGACACAAACCGAGGATCTCGGTCAGACACGATGGATAGGGGTGTGCCATGTAAGCGTATAATTTCCTGGATATACAATGTAGATAGCTTTTCCAAGCTATAAGTCATCTTTACCGGTAGGAAGTGTGCAGACTTGGTCAGTCTATCCACAATGACCCAGATAGCATCGGAGCCCTTTGGGGATTTAGGCAATCTTGATACGAAATCCATGGTAATATGATCCCACTTCCATTCAGGGATAGGAAGTGGCTGTAGCAATCCACTGAGACGTTGATGCTCCATTTTTACTTGCTGACAACGCGTACAATAAGCAATAAAATTGGCGATATCCCTTTTTAGTCCAGGCCACCAGTACAACTCCTTGATGTCGTGATACATCTTAGTATTCCCAGGGTGTACTGTAAATCTTGAAGCATGGGCTTCCTCCAATATCTCCTTCTTCAATCCTGGTATATTGGGCACACATAATCTTCCTTGATAACGTAAGATTCCTTCTTGAATTCCAAAGTCCGGTTTCCCAGTTGACTCTACCTCTTTGTAAATCTTGCCCAGCTCCTCATCTTGGGTTTGACCTCTTTTGATTCGTTCTACTAACGTAGATTCAATCATCAAACTAGCCAAATAAGCTGTGCTACCTGGCAGAACTACTTCAATACCCATCTCGTCGAGGCTTTGAATCAATTCTTTCTATATAGTGATCATGCAGGCAAGATGTCCAGACCGTCGGCTTAAAGCATCGGCTACCACATTAGCCTTGCCGGGATGATACTGGATTTCCATGTCATAATCTTTGATCAATTCAAGCCATCGACGTTGCCTCATATTCAGCTCCCTTTGTGTAAACAAATACTTCAAGCTTTTATGATCGGTAAAGATCTCGCACGACTCCCCATACAAGTAGTGGCGCCAAATTTTTAAAGCGAACACTACTGCTGCTAATTCCAGATCATGGGTAGGGTAATTCTGTTCATGAGGTCGGAGTTGTCGAGAAGCATAGGCAATAACTTTACCATTTTGCATCAAGACGCACCCCAAGCCTTTATAAGAGGCGTCACTGTAAATAACAAACTTCCCTTCCTTGGAGGGAATAGTCAGAACGGGTGCTGACATCAACTTTTCCTTGAGTAATTGGAAACTTTGCTCTTGATCATCCGTCCAAACAAAGGGGACATTATTTTTGGTCAATTGAGTGAGTGGCTTTGCTATCTTAGCAAAATCCTTAACAAATCGCCGATAGTAGCTGGCCAAACCAAGAAAGCTACGGATTTCTGTCACAGTGGTTGGCTGGGGCCAATTTAGAATGGCTTCTACTTTCTGTGGGTCGACAGTAATACCTTTCTTAGAAATAACATGCCCCAAGAAGGTAATATTGGATAGCCAAAACTCACATTTCAAAAACTTGGCATATAGCTTATGTTTTCGTAGCGTCTGTAAGGCTATCCTCAAGTGGTTCTTGTGTTCTTCCTCATTCCGTGAATAGATGAGGATATCATCGATAAACACAATAATAAAATCATCCAGGTATGGCTTAAAGACCCGGTTCATTAGATCCAGTAAATGCAGCAGAAGCGTTAGTCACACCAAAAGGCATAACTAAAAACTCGTAATGGCCTGTAGCGAGTCCGAAAGGCTGTTTTCGGCACATCAGCATTTCTGATCTTGAGTTGATGATACCCTGACCTCAGATCAATCTTAGAAAAGACACTGGCTCCTTGTAGTTGGTCAAACAATTCATCAATACGCGGGAGAGGATACTTATTTTTGATCGTCACCTTGTTAAGTTCTCGATAGTCAATACACAGTCTCAGAGAGCCATCTTTCTTTTTCATAAATAGTACAGGTGCTCCCCAAGGAGATATACTCGGTCGGATAAACCCTTTATCCAACAACTCCTGCAGCTGGGCCTTCAGCTCTCGCAATTCAGATGGAGCCATCCGATATGGAGTTTTGGATATTGGTTGAGTCCCGGGCACGAGATCAATTGTGAATTCAGTCTCCCGATCAACCACTTCATTTGGTAGATCCTCAGGAAACACATCGGGAAACTCACATGCTATTGGCACTTCTGTCAATGGAGGAGCCTGAGCTTGGGTATCTAAGATGCTGCACAGATACCCACGGCATCCCTTCTTTAATAATCTTCCCGCCTGGATGGCGGAGATAAGATATGGCGGAGGGGTCACTCCATCCCCTTTGAAGGTGAACGCTGGTCGTTCTGAATGTTGAAACAATACTTTCTTTTCAAAGCAGTCAATAGCGGCATGATTGAGAGATAACCAATCCATGCCTAAGATTACATCGAACCCTCTTATGGCCAAGGGTATTAGATCCACTAGAAGTTCTTGATCTCCAATCATCACACTACAATTCTTAAGTACGGTGGATCCAATCATAGAAGGTCCAGATGGAATTTGCACTACTAAAAGATCATCTAAGGGCTCAGGTGTTCTATGTAATTTATCAACAAAAAATGGAGATACAAAAGAATGTGTGGAACCTGAATCAATCAACACATGTGCAAAGAGTCCACAGATTGGGAGTGTACCTGCTACCACGGTGTTTGCAGTAGGTATATCTCCAGGCACCAAAGCAAACACCCGTCCAGGTCGGCCTTGTATCTCCTTGCCTTTATTCCGTGCAGGAGTAGTAGTAGTAGGTCCTTGCTTCCCATTGTTGGTGGCTGAAGCTGAAACTTTCGTGTCTTGGGGTGGTTGAGTGCAGTTCTTGATTAGATGTCCTTTCTCTCCACATCTGTAGCAGGCGCCCGTCAACTAGCGGCATTCTCCTTTATGAGTTTGGTGACAATGAGGGCATGAGGATCCTTCAATATTCTTCCGTTGGTTCTTGTTGCTATTATATGTGCCTCCGGTCTTCTGTCTTTTAGACGACTGCTCCCTTCTGGAGTTTCTCCCGTTCTTCTTCCGTTCCAAGCCCTTGAACTGATTGAATTCCTCTATATCTTTTTCAATAACTAGTGCCTTATTTAAAACATCCGCGTAGGTACATAATTCGAAAGCAGAAACTCGTACGCGAATGTTCATACGAAGGCCTTGTTGGAACTTTCTTGCTTTGTGCCATTCATCTCTCACGAGAGAAGGTATAAATCGTGATAGTGCTGAAAACTTGGCGGCGTATTGAATCACCGTCATATTTCCTTGAGCTAGCTCCATAAACTCCTGGATCTTTCTTTCTCGCACTGTTGAAGGGAAATACATATTGTAGAAATTTTTTACAAATTTACTCCAGGTCATGTGCGGATCCTCATTTTGCATTTCTAGCCACCATTGATATGATTCCCCTTGTAACATATAGGTGGCCAACTGAACTTTTTGCTCCTCAGTACACGGTAAGAGCTTGAAGGCTTTTTCCATAGCAATGATCCAGTATTCTACTTGATCCGGTTCAGTCACAGCATCAAAGGTGGGAGGCTTGAGTTTATGAAACCGATCCAACAACTCATTACTAATGCCTCCAACCGGTTGCACTAGGGCTGGCACAGGTGGCACTGTCTGCACTGTTGGTGTCCCCCGTGAACCATCTGTTGAAGTGGGCTGATTACTTTGTAAAGCCCTAGTCAGCCGCTCCATCGCTTGGCCAAACTGGGCCAAGGTTGCTTGTATCGCTTGCATGGTCGCATTCTCTGCCTGTGCTCGAACATTCATCTTCTTACCTTTGGTACGTGGCGGCATCTGATACAAAATAAGAGTTAGTTTAGTAATCTTATTCAAGCGTCAGATCGTTTGCCGATTCACGTATCAATGCGACATATGTTTAACGACCCTAAGCATTCCTATTCTACAGTTTCGCTTTCCTAGCACGGTAGGATACAACCTAATGCTCTGATACCAAGTTTGTCACATCCCATAACCCACCCTATGCGGATTACGGTATGTGACCGGCCAGTTAGGCATCCAATGTGGTTTGTGCTTATTAAAAACACCAACAGATATCCTAACCTCAGGCCATTCACTTGAAATTTCCAAGTACGATGCATCCATTACTTAAATACAAAGCAGCGGAAAGTAAAACAAGGAATGCATATTAACTTGGTAGAGCATCTAACTAATTTCTGTATTTATACATACAAGTTACAAAAGAATTACATCTTTACATAACGTGTTTACAAAACATCCAAAAATGAAATGGAATACAAAAATGGGTTTATCATCATCTAAATTGCCTAACTAACTACTTGCTCCCTCCTATTCCTTGCCACCGTCGTCTTCACCTGAAAAATGTTAAATGGATGGGATGAGCTTACACAAGCCCAATGAGTAACATAGGTTCCTTGACATGGGTTTCAAAAACCAGTTCATATATACATGCATGTTCAAATGTAGCTCAAGTGGAACAATGCATCTCAAGTAGATCAGATCAGAGCAAAATAGAATAGACAGATCAAACAGAACGAATTAGGACAGAACAGATCAGACAAATCAAATCAGGAGAAACCGCCTGGTCCCTCTGGGGTAGGACTTATACTCACTCCTCGTTAGGAGTAGCCGCCTAGTCCCTTTGGGGTAGAACTTACACTCACCCCTTAACAGAACAGATCAGGAGCAATTGCCTAGTCCCTCTGAGGTAGGACTTAAACTCACTCCTCGTTAGGAGTAGCCGCCTGGTCCCTCTGGGGTAGGACTTATACTCACCCTCTAACAGAATAGATCAGATTAAAACAAGGCCAAAACAGGACAGATTCTAAACATAATAGACCCAAATAGAATCAAAACAGGATATATCAAAAGGCAAGACAGAATGGGATCATGCCATGCACAATGCAGTATAAAGAGTATGCCTGAAAACTTATGCATTAAAACAATACAATGTATAAAACAGTTCAGCATTTAAAACAGTATAGTATATAGAAAATATACACCACGTCAGGAGTCCGAGTTACTCACAGTTCGTTGAGACTAATTCAGTATCCCTTCTAGTTGAGCCCAAAGATGAGAGTCCTTCTAGAACAGTAAATATAGACATTAGTTGGTAGTATTATACCTCGCCTATTTTACTTAGAGAAACCAGGGTCATTGTTAGTTTCGATATGTCAAAAATGTTAAAGTAATATTTTTCGGATCTCGGTTTGGCCTTCATTATGTGTCTTAATTTTTCAAAACCCCATCTTATGAAACAGACCTCATCATTGGGTCTTAGATGTCCTAAATAATTAAAATACCCTATTATTTAACTTATTTGAGAAATGGGTAATCTAGTATAATTAAATTTAATTAATTAAATTTAATTAGTTCAAAATTCAAGTTAATTCATTTATATTATACGGTTATTAATAGGCTTTAATTAGGGCAGCAGTGTGTGGAGAAAAGTTGACATTCAAAAGGTTTTAGTTGCAACATGTCTACTGGTGGACTTGTCAACAAAACAGTGGAAGGAGTTATGTGGCTTACCCATTGTATAAACAGCTTCTGCCACGGCAAGGAGCTGTTTGAACAGTTTCCAAATAAAAGTAGTTTTATAACTAGTTTATAATTTGTAAAGAGCCATAAGCATTATATCAGAAATCCCCTTATATTGTTTATGAATAAGCAAATTAGACATTAGAAACATTTAGATAATATAAGGGTTGTTCACACTTAATGGTTCAATATATGTATACCACTGTGCAGGTCTTTATCTCTACAATTGATTTCCACCCAATAGCTGAAACTATATTTATTTAATTATATTTAAATCAAAGGCAATCAATAGCTGAATTCCATTCAAAGCAATTGCACATCCAGCAGCCGTAGCAATCACCTAATTTCTTTTATTTTAGCTTTCATACTACACAAGAATTAAGCAATAGAATAACAATCAAATCTCTCTTCAACAGGTAAAGGCTGGGCATCTTTAAAACAATTAGGAAATAATACTTGGAAGTCTGTCAATTATTCAGTACTGTCAAGAAAAACAGATTTTTAAAATCAGCTTATAGAATATTATAAATTCTTCATCCTATTGTACATATCCACATTTTTCTCACAATTCCCTCCCATAGCTAAAACCAAATTCAACTAACAGCTAAATTATAATTAAGTCAAACATATTTTCCAGCAGCCAATATAATTCTATTAGGGATTGTGAATTTAGAGGAATAAGAATTTATACCTGATTTCGACTAGATGGGTTGTTAGAGAGGAGGAAGTCAAGAAAATCCTGAGTTACGGCTGCTCAACTGCTGCTCTGTTCCACACGTTAGCAGCCTAAAGCTATTTCTTACGCCCAAAATCTGTTCTCTGTGGCTATATAATTTACTGGTTTACAATATGTAAATCGTCCAGCTTGACCAGCCCTCAACGATTCTTCAAAGATCTATCAGTCGGCCAAATCAACGCCGTTGATACAAGGAAGAATACAGAGCCAGGGAGTATGGAAAGAATCAAGGAGTAGAAGCAGGTGAGGATCAGGTGGTGTGGGTCGAATTGTACAGATCTGGAAGCAAAATCCTTCCCGAGCACTGTTTAGTGGCCGTTTATAAACAATGGAAGGATCTAGAAAAGGGTATGTCAGTTACCCTTTGTCGGTGTTGCTAGAATGTTCTACAGAGATCTTGATCCTTCCTTCTCACGTGACTTAATCCCCACTTCCATATATATATATATTAGTTTTTATTTCTTTATTGATTTATTTACTTATTTTATTTATTTTTAACTTATTTAATTATTGTTTTGGGCACACATTTTGTACACACTATTTTCAAGCAAAATAAGACTTTTTATTTATTTTTAAATTTTCAGGAAGGCCCTTACAGAGTGACAAAGGTTGTTAGGCCTACCACCTACTGGCAAGAGGACATGACTGGGAAGCCTATTCCTAGGCCTTGAAATGTAGAGCATTTACAGAAGTATTATCAATAAAGATATTTCTTTCTTTTTAATACCTCCCTAAAATGTTCATCTCTAATGCACAGGCCTCCAGAGCCTGGTTCATCTATAATGCACAGGCCTCTAGAGCCTGGTCCATCTATAATGCACAGGCCTTAGTGCTTGGTCCATCTTTTAATGCACAGGCCTCTAGAGCCTGGTCCATCTCTAATGCACAAGCCTTTGTGCTTGGTCCATCTTTTAATGCACAGGCCTCTAGAGCCTAGTCCATCTCTAATGCACAAGCCTTAGTGCTTGGTCTATCTTTTAATGCACAGGCCTCCAGAGCCTGGTCCATCTCTAATGCACAGGCCTTCAGAGCCCGATCCATCTATAATGCACAGGCCTTTCGAGCCTGGTCCATCTATAATGCACAGGCCTTCCGAGCTTGGTTCATCTTCAATATACAGATTCTACGCTTCAGTCCATCCAAAGACTGAAGTTCCAAACATCTTCAACTAAAATTCGACTACTATTTACACAAGTTTCCTAGATCGAAATATCTCAGAGCTGATACTTAGATTATTTGTCTTATGTACCAACAAGCGACAAATACTACAATATCGAGCAGGCTTAAAGTACTTTGGCCCAAGGCTTCAAGTTTTATACAAGTTTCTTTGATCTACTCTTAGAACATACAGAAAAGTTAGTCATCAGAAGTGCACGAGAAGGTGTTTTAACTCCAAAAGAGCACATTCAAATACAAAGAACATCAGATCTGAGAAGAAGGAACTCAATTTTATTGATGATTCAAAAAATTTATATCAGTACAAGAAGACTGGAAATAAAACAAGCTACAACAAAGACATCACTACGTTTTTGCAACATCATGGCTTTCTTTCTTGAATGAGAAAGGGACAAGTTCCAAACTTCCATTACCACCGTCGCCGGCTCTATTTGAAAGGAAGGAACCCTGAACCCCAATCTGCAGCAAGAAGTACCCAAGCCATTTCATCATCACTGTCATTGATCTTAATACCAACGGATGATGAGGGCTCTGGGTCTCAGGAGACCTCCATTCTCCACCTTCGTTTCCCTCAAATGTGGCATGACACCCTAGCCGATTTGAGCAAGGGTCTCTGCCAAGACACAAAGGGAAGGAGGCATCCCACTTTCGTCTTCATCACCAATGCTCCAAGCCTCGGTTGAATCAAGGAGGGTCCACCTCCAATCGGAGAAATCTCGACCGAATGCTAAGATGGACAAGAAGATCTTCGCCTCCTCTAATCCTTCCTTGGAGATTGAATCAAAGGGAAGGTTAACTCTCGGCCACAGTTTAATCATTCCTAACTCGGACTGAAAATCGTCAATCATCTCCGGGCGAACAGAAAGCCTCTAAAAGATATTCAAATTCTTTTCGACAGGGGAACAGTCTGAGAGCAAAAGTAAAGAGATGGGGTGCAACCGTATGCTCCTCTCTCATATATATAGACCCTCGAAGCCTAAAAGTCACCTAGTTGAACCGTCGCAAAGGTTAAATAAAGGGTTGGCCTCGAAAACCCAAAAGACAGCTGTATAAATAACGTATAAAACTGTCCTTTCGGATACCTAGAAGATGGGATGCAAGGCTTCCCAAGCATGTCGTACTGGTCAAGCAAGCAGAGTCTGATCCACCTTAATACAAAGGCCCTCGGTCCAACATACAGACCTCTCAGTCTTGGCCATTCCATTGATCCCTGGCGGACCACGTGTACGACAAAAGACCATCAGTTCGGATGTATCTCAGTCCTGGTCTAAATGACTTAAGAGGCAGAAGTCTCAATCATCAGAGTGACAGACATGAGACACCGAATTTCTGCTACAAAACTTGGGTTCAGAACAAACTGCCTTAGAATTCTTCAAAATTTACTCTCAATATATGTGACACAAGATCAATATCAGATCCCTACATGTCTGATTAAAATTGCCTTCCTATCTTATCCAAAGAAGAAGAAGCAATCAGAACTAGTCTACAATCATCGTCTTATTGCACATACAGATCGGAAGACAGCTGCCAATCGTTAAAAAGTTGGTCTGGAGGGATCCAGAATAGCCTCACTTGCAGCAATTTCTCACATCAACCACAAATTCAAAGGAAATACTACATGGGTCAACTACGCAGTAGTGCAACACAATACTACATGGGTCAACCAAACACAAAAGAAATGAGAGGAAGACACTTGAGAAAGAAAAAACTGTTTTATTCTACAAAATAGTCTGTTACATTGAAGGTTCAAAAAAAAAAAACTAAGCATATTTCCTAAGCCTGATCAGT
Organism: Nyssa sinensis; assembly: GCA_008638375.1. Classification (NCBI taxonomy): domain Eukaryota; kingdom Viridiplantae; phylum Streptophyta; class Magnoliopsida; order Cornales; family Nyssaceae; genus Nyssa; species Nyssa sinensis. Next base: position 25,253,654 of record CM018032.1, read on the forward strand.
AGTAGCAGGCTCGACAGCCGGGGAAGGATTGGCAGGGGCAGCATCAACATCTCACTCGGGATGGCAACTTCAGTGGGATCGGCAGGGGGAACATCGACCACCTCGCTCGGAACGGCAACCTCTAGAGGGGTAACCCCTGGAGGCACAATCGAGGATATATCGAAATCGGGAAATTTAGCAAGGAACCTAGATCGGAAGTTGTTGAAGCCAAACGTGATCAGGGTGTTGGCCATTCCTTCCAGTTCCATCTTCATCTCCGTCTCGTTCTTCAGCTTGGCCTGCTCCAGTACATCCTTAAGCTTTTGATTATAGTGGTACTGCATGCCGTCCATCTCCCTCTGAAGCCTCTTTGCCTGCTGAACGACAAGGTTCTTCTCTGACTCCATGATGGCTAGAGAATTCTGGGACTCCTTCAACCTCTCCACAGATTCGTGAGCCTCAGACTTAGCAGTACCGAGCTGAAGCCTGACCTCGTCCAGCTTGGCCTGAAGCTTGTCAACCTCCTCTGAAGGGGGAGAGACCTCCGTCAGAGTAGAAAGGGTGTGCAGGGTCTGCAATGTACAGAGCAAACAAGTTCGGTACCCAACCAAAAACACTTGGAAAAAGGGAAAAGAAATAGAGAGCCGAAGAACTTACCTTGACCTGAAGAAAAGCCAGATTAGCAAGAAGCTTCTCCAACTTTTGGGGCCTGAGTTTGATTAAGCCTTTGGCCCAAAAGTCCCTCAGAATCTTTTTGGCCCCCTGATTGACAGCACTAGGGGCCACTGAGGATCACGTCCCTTTGCCCGCTTGTTTGGATGGGGCTAGGGGGACCACAGAAATAGGTGCAGGTGCCTCCCTCTCCCCCTCAGCAAGTTCAGGGGAGTTCGAAAGTAACCTCCTCCTTTTTGTCTGGAGAGGAGGGTCCACTAGGGAAGAAGCCTCCCCCAATGCCACAGATGAAGATGGCTCGGTCTCCCACCTTGCCATCATATCTTTTGCCAGCTCCTTAACACTTCCCCTGGCAGCCATCAACTTATCACGGTTAACAATGGAGGAATGGTCTCGGTTGTTAGGCTGTAAAAGCTTCTTGTATTGCTCCTGAAATGCGGGAGAAAAGCTCGGCCTCTTCCATACGCTCCTAACTGCACAAAAGATACAGAGATTAATCAGCTCGGCAATTGGTGCACAAAACAAAATCAAAGCAGCCATGGGAAAAATTGGGTCTCACCCTTTCGCCCAGTGGTTCGAGGGAATGTTGAAAATTGGTCTTGGAAGTCCTCATATTCCTATCCTCCTTTTATGAAGAAATACCACTTCTTCCAGGTCTTGTTAGAGGAGGGCATGGAAGTAAGGGGTCTGAACCCATTGTCAAAAGACATATAATAGAGGCCTTCCGCCCTTATGTATTTTAGATCCATATTACTACGGATCAGGTCAAGGGACACGTTGACATTATTCATATGCCCCAACACTATGAAACTTAACAGATGTCTCCAACTATTAAGATTAAGGTCTGCAGGGCAAAGGTTGAACCAACAGAAGAATTGTTTTACAAGGTCAGGAAGGGGGAGTGTCAGTCCCATTTCAAACCAAGCCAAATAGGCACAAATTTCCCCCGCTCTAACATCGCGTGGGCGATCCAGAGGATCCGGGACCCTAAAAGTAACGTTTGAAGGTAGATTGAATTTCTCCCACAACTCTACTAACATCCTCTCAATAATCGCACTCTCACCCTCCTCTCTATGGCCAGATCGACCAGAGGTCTCACCGGCCCTATTCGGGGGCTCATCGAATGCGTCAACTATCCTAACCCCCGGACTGGAGGGGGGCTCTACCAATATATTATTAGCATCATTAACGGAAGGAAGATTAACGAGTTCTAGTTGAGGAATGGTCCTAGAAGAACTGCCCGAACCAGAAGGTAACCTAGGGCCAGACATGGCGGACAAGAGAAAGTAACGAAGCAAATGAAAGGGAATGTAAAAGGGGCTAAAATCAAACCTGAAATCAAGAAAGGCTATGAACACCGGATATCCTTCAACCTTCAAAATACGTCAACTGGCGGTGGCAGTCTCTGATACTGTAGAAGCAAGTGTAGAAGAAAGGCATAAAAGTCCTTTCCCCCTCTTTATATACACATTCGAAATATGAGCCCCCCAAGACGATTCGACACGACGGTTGAAGGTAATGATGGCTTCTCAAGTATCGGCTGCGCAATAAATGACCCATTAAACCGACTGTCTCAAAAAATGGAGAAACAAAATGTGTGACTCTTCATAAAGCTAATAGCACTAGTTACACCCTAGCTCCTAACTAGGGCTCGGGGAGGGGGGGAGTAGCTGATATACCACAAACAGACACACCAATCACCTTGAGACACGTGTGCTTACAGAACCGATAAACTCGGTCATACAGAGCAGTCACAGCCTTCAGGGCATTCTCATATACATATCCTACAGAGCCGATAAACTCGGTCATACAGAGCAGGCGGAGCCTCCAAGGCATTCTCATGCACATATCCTCCAAACCTTATGCTCTGGGCAATATTCACTCAGTATTCCATATGGTTCCGACCTTATGGTTCCCTTAATAACTGCCAAGCAGGGAATAAGGAAACAGTCTTCAACACGGAAACAGTCTTCAACAAGGAAACTACTATCTATGATTATCTCTATCTACGATACAATACTCCACAAGGTAACTGCAATCTCTGATGATCAAATCCCTATATTCACGGCTCCGAATCCTAATCAACTTAGGAAGGCCACAATCTATAAATTAAACCCTAAAGGTACGCTTTATTTTTATGCTCATTCTTTGGCTTTCAATACAGTCTTTCAATTCAATTTACTTACTTAAGCATCGGAGCGGCTACCGTCGGAGCCAATCCAGTGGTCCTCTAATCCCCTCTTTTGAGTGTTCTACAGGTCTTGGAGCCCAGATTTATTGCGAGCCGAAAAGTGCAGCATTAATAATAATATCCAATCTCTAGTACAAACCCTAAAAAAGGAGTAACAGTTAAAATTTTAAAAAATAAACTCAGTACATCAAAATATATGATGTTTCAAGTCTGGATAATAAGAAAACATGTTATGCCCTCCTGACAATGAGAAACATAAATAATTATAAAGAGCGAAAAAAATACAAGAAATAAAGAGAAAATTCCTACGTGAAGCTTTCCACCGAGTTCATGGTCGGCATAGAGCTTGACGTAGATTCTCTTATCAAAGTTGAGTCTGATGAGACCCAGTGGTTCTTTTGATGCGCTCTCTTCTTCACTCCCTATTCTCTTTCCCTCACACTTACCAGTCACACCAAGTCTTCGCTCAACCTCGATTCATAACACTGTTGTATCGTTGAAGTGTTGGGCAACATTTTAATCGAACCCGTTTATCGGGATCAGGTTATCGTTCTACTTGACTGCTTTTGCTTAGTGAGTGGATCAGCTTGACCCAATAATTAGGTCGAATTTCAAATCTCAACATCTCCCACCATGCCTACTTTTGAACAAAGGTTAAATCTATGCGAAGAATATTTAGTGGGTGTAAAATTAGTTTAATTTTTGTATGTTTGGAGGGAAAAAAAAAGATAGAGATTTTCTCTTTGATAAGCATACTTTTATGTGTTTCAAAAATTACAAACAATGTAAAAATAATTTTAAAATTTTGATTAAATGGTCAATTACATTTATTAGAAATAATTTTTGCTAAAACAAATTAAAGAAAAGGTACAAAACTATCCAAACAAACCCTCACAACTCATTTGGATAAACAAGGGAAGAGGAGAGCATCAATTTACAAGGGAGATGAGAGAAGAGGAGGAGAAGGTAAAGGAATCATAAATAATTAACAAGCAAAGAAGAGATGAGAGAAAAGGGAAACGTAATGCTCCCATATTGTTTGGAAAAAATATAAGAGAGAACAGAAACCAATTAAATGTATAATTATGTGAGTAGAATAAGTGAAATGAGAATTCACTTATTTTAAATATATGTAAAAAATGGATAATCATTAACTCCTTAATCCTTTTCCATTATCTCTTTTCACTTTTGAAAAAAGAACAAAACATACTTTTAAGTCCTTCCCACTCCCTCACTCCTTTCCTCTCATTCCTTATTTTTAAAATCCTTTCTCATCTCCTCTCCTCTATCTCCTAAAATTTAAATACACAAAAAAAAAAAAAAAACCAAAAAGGCAACACGTAACACAACCATATGTACCTTGAAGCAAAAGTAACTCAAGTTTTAGAAGGAATTATTAATTGGGGTATTGTAATTGTTGGCATTGTTGTCAAGGGTTTTGAGAAAAGGTACTCAAATTGCAATCAAGGTCGGTTTTGAAAATAAAAATGTTAAGAGGTTGGACTCATCCATTGGCTGTTATTATATACGCGCCACAGCTGCAAATATATATATTTTTTTGTTAAGACGTGATATTAAGCATCCCACCTCTCTGGGTTAAACGTACAATATAGTACTTTATGATTATACCGTCATTATATATACTAGGTAATCACGAATCACATATAGAATACAATTAGGGGCATTGATCCACTGATAGACAAAAGCAAAAGTATCGCAAAGTGTTGTAATCCAACTTTTGCATATTTTGTGAGGAAGAAAAGTAAACGATAAAGACAAGGCACACAGTGGTCCTCAATGACTGCATCTAGTCCTTATCACACAGTCATTACAACTAATTATCAAGTGATTGGAGAGAATTTTTCTACTAATTATCAAAAGACTCATATTTCTACACAGTTGTAATCCAAATTAAAATTCGGACTGCTTTCCAATGATTAAGTTAACCATTGTTTGTCATGAGAGAGAGCCTGCATACTACATACTCAAAAGTCAATGGTCTAAATTTCTTCCATAATTTCTCGAGATTTGCTCTATCTAGAGACTTCTCACTCGATCAATCTTGATGTCCACCACATTCCTACTTTTATTTGATAACAAGTTGAGAACACACGGTGTCAATTTTTACTTGTCTACACTCACTATACTAATTTATTTACAAAAGATTGTACATAGAGATTCATAAATTATTATTTTAAAACAGAAACAATAATTTTTATAAGATACAATGTTTTAACAATTGTGAAAAAAGTTAAATGTAAAAGATAAGAAATCTTTTCTTCTTCTTGTTATCAATGGCTTTCAAAATACATCAAGGGTTCTCAACCTTTCATGTGGATTTGAAATTTGAAATATTGCCGAATCTTATATTGCATCACTTGCAATTTTAAAAAAATTACTAAACATGGAAGTGTCGTTTGGTTCAACCCTATGAAAGTGTTGTTGAAATTAAGTAATTGATAAGATTAAGAAATTGTATAAAAGTGTTAATTCAATTAAGTTATTAACTGTTTGGATACATATATTTTTGAAGAGATTACGATATTAGAATTGATATTTGAGTGTTTAGATAGACAGTTAATTATAACAAGTGTTTAAATAGTGATATACCATAAAAGAGCAGGCCAATCAGCACGTGACACGTATGACCATAATCCAACTCATGCTCGGCCAACGCGGTTCTCACTCAGCCAATGACTAAAAGCTCAAGCATCCAGATCAGCACAAAAGGTCGGAAGTAACCGAACATATGCCTTCAGAGCACATATATCCGGACAAGGGTCTTAGAACTGATCACAGGGTCTAGACCAACATTCCAGACCTCGTCACCGCCTTAGCGGATGCTGAGCAGGGAATAAGGAAGCAATCTTCAACAAGGAAACAGTCTTCAACTAAGGGAACTACCATCTATGGTTATCTCTATGCGATACTCAACAAGGTAACTACAATCTCCGATGATCAAATCCCCACAATCATGGCTCCGAATCCTAATCAACTTAGGAAGGCCACGGTCTATTAATTAAACCCTAAAGGTACGCTTTATTTTCATGCTCATTCTTTGGCTTTCAATACAGTCTTTCAATTCCTTTTTACTTACTTGAGCATCGGAGCGACTACCACCGGAGCCAATCCGGTGGACCTCTGATAGTCTTTCTGAGTGTTCTACAGGTCACGGAGCCCATACTTATTGCGAGTCAAAAAGTGCAGCATCAGTTTGGCGCCGTCTGTGGGAACGACTAATCTCCAAGTGCTCTATTCATAAACTCATCTCTTTCCTCACTGGAAAACCATGGCACCAAATCTCCGACCGCGACAGAATACTCAGAATTCGCAAAACTCTTAACGACAACCGTCTGCTTCCCGTACAAAGGGACCAGCGGTTAACCCCATGCGACAAGAGATCGAATTGATCAAACGACACAATGAACTGGTGCAAGAACAGTTGCTCGCCATCACTAGAACGCTGGCAACACTCACACAAAACCAAGCAGCGGGTTCTCCTAACCCGCCGATCAACTTCGCTGCGGGAACGCAACCTCCTATTGCCACGGAGAATGAAGAACTCCATGAGCAGGCTCCAACTATCCAGCCTGGGCACCCCCCGGGCGTTGCCCGCGTTGGCAGAGATCCCCAACCGTCAGTAGCTCCAGGCTGGGGAACATCAGCCTTCGTTCCTGATGTCCATTACCGGAGTACTACTCGGGCCCCAACTCCAAGGGCCTCGGGAGCACATCCGGCACCGCAGGAGCCTCATCATGTAGCACCAATCCCTCCGGTTCGGAATCCTCCTCCGTCCGAAGGGCGTACTCAACCCTACTACCCTGAAGCCGAGGCTGTCAGGTAGGGTTCGCAAGATGTCAGACTCAGAGACCCACGGAGGGTAGAGGAAATTGCCGAGTCTATGGACCGAACAATCGCCTTGAGAGGACCTCAGAACCCTCTAGAACAAGACGAATTGGCCAGGCTGCTCGGAAGACTAGCCACTCCGTTCACTCACGCCATCATGTCAGAAGAGAGGCCCAGAAAGTTCATGGTGCCCAAGTTCACCCTATATGATGGATCTGGAGATCCAGGAGATCATCTCTCGCATTACCAGCATACGATGGCCCTTCACGGGGCCTCTGATGCTTTCATGTGCCGAACTTTCATCACCAGCTTGAAGGGAACTGCTCTGAAGTGGTTCCACAACCTCCCTCCGAACTCAATTACCAGCTTCTACGAGCTCGGTAGACAGTTCTTGGACAGGTTTATGACCTAGCAGGAGGCTCAGAAGGGGCCCAGAGTTCCTGTTAAATGTCAAGCAGACTAGGGAGGAATCCCTCAGAGCCTACATCGCGCGCTTCAATACCGAACTCACAGAGATCACTGACTGCAGCCCGAAATTCCTTGTAGCAGCCCTAACTGCTGGACTTGCCCAAGGTGGATTCAGAGACTCCTTGACGAAGAGCCCTCCAACTGATATGGCGGCATTAATGGATTGGGCCAAAAAGTACATCAACTTGGAAGAAGCCAACCGCACATCCCAGAAGGGCAAAGATCAGATCCAGAGGGACAATCCGAAGAGGGAGGACCACAAGAAGGAGGATCACAGAAGAGACTCCAACAAAAAGAGGGCCAGGAGCCTAGAGAAAAGAACAGCTCCCAGAGCTGTGTACAATTTCGAACCAAGGGAGTTCACTAACTTCACTCCCTTAAACACCACACCGAACCAGGTACTCTGGCAGATCCGAGATCGGGAGAACCTGAGGTGGCCGGAGCCAATCAAAGGAGATCCCAATCTTCGGGACCAAAGTAAGTATTGTAATTTCCATAAAGATCATGGACATACAACTAACACATGCAGGACCCTCCGATATGAGATAGAGCAGCTCATAAAGAAGGGGCGTCTTCGGGAGTTCGTCAAGCAGGACGGAAGACAGAACCCCCAAGAAGATAAGCCTCAACAACGGCCAGACCAAAGGCCCGAACAGAGGCAGGAGCAGAGGGAGAGGATGAAACGAGCCTCAGAGGCAGAACAACCATGTCATCTACGTCCTCCATGCTGACTCCCGTACCACAGGAATGTCCAACAGGGCAAGAAAGAGATATACTCGGGAGGCCAGAGCTGCCCCGAACGTATTACAGATCTCCAACGTAGAAAAGAGGTTCAAACCAGCATTGGAGATCCAATTCACTAAACAAGATCTAGCAGGGGTACACTGCCCTCACAGTGATGCCTTTGTTATCACACTCAAAATTGCCAACTGCGAGATCAGGAGAGTCCTGGTCGATACTGGCAGCTCCGTCAACATACTGTTCTTTGAGCCACTTAAACAGATGGGGATGGACCATGACAGCGTCAAGCCCACTACTGCCGTGATGGCAGCCTTTGATGGCAATCTCAGCACCCCGTTGGGGAGAGTCGACCTTCCTACCACTGTAGGAGAGGGTGAAGGGCAGAAGACCACCATCTCGGAGTACATGGTGCTAAACATGAGATCTCCCTACAACGTCATAATCGGGAGACCCTGGTTGCACCAGATAGGGGCAGTCACTTCAACCCTCCATCAGTGTCTGAAGTACGTCCACAACCAGAGCGTTCACTCTGTCAAAGGGTGTCAGCCAACCTCCCGGGAGTGCCACGCTATTGCTCTCAAGGAGAAGGCTTCTAAATAGTAATTACAGTACACTTGGGACTATACAGATCCAGCTCTCACCCACTCTCCCGAGGTAGAGGATTGCCCATCCAGCATTGAAGAACCCCTGAGCCCAAGGGGGCGAAACAGCCGAGCCAAACCCATTGGCGAGCCCATCAAAGTGTGGGTCAGTTAAGAATCAAAGGGGCGTTATTTATACATCGGCCCAGACCTAACACACACCGAGCAGGAAAAGATAGTCAGGTTCTTGAAAGACAACCTCTCTATCTTTGCCTGGGAGACCAAAGACATGGAGGGAATAGATCCCAATCTTATAACTCACAAGCTGATGGTGGATCCGGATCACCCGCCAGTCAGACAGAAGAGAAGGCCGGTTGCTCCTGAACGGCATCGGATTATAAATGAAGAAGTCCAAAGGCTACTGGAAGCCAGGATGATACGAGAAGTGTTCTATCCCGAGTGGCTAGCCTCTCTATCTTGGCAAGTGGAGAGTCTGCGTTGATTATACAGACCTCAACAAGGCGTGCCCCAAGGACAGCTTTCCACTGCCAAGAATAGACCAACTGGTTGACGCCACTGCGGGGCATGAGCTTATGAGCTTCATGGATGCCTACTCTGGGTACAACCAGATCCAGATGTACCCTCTAGGCTAAGAGAAGACAGCCTTTATAACCGAACGAGGGCTCTACTGCTACAGAGTAATGCCTTTCGGTTTGAAGAACGTTGGAGCCACTTATCAGCCGTTGGTGAACAAGATGTTCAGCCTACTGCTCGGCAACACCATGGAGGTATACATCGACGACATGCTGGTAAAGAGTCTGCAGAAAGGCCTCCAGCACTTAGCCCAGACCTTCGATATCCTCAGACAGCACAAGATGAAGCTCAACCCCTTGAAATGTACCTTCGGGGTTACGAAGGGAAAATTCTTGGGATACATTGTCTCTCAGAGGGGTATCGAAGCAGACCCTACTCAGATCCAAGCTCTGATCGGACTGAAGTCACCAAGCACTAGAAAGGAAATTCAGGCACTGAATGGCAGAATTGCGGCACTGAGCAGATTTATATCCAAATCCACTGATCGCTGCCTACCTTTTTTCAAAGCTCTGAAAGGCAGCAAAGCTTTGCAGTGGACAGAAGAATGCGAGAAATCCTTTCAAGAACTAAAGGAGTATCTAGCCTGTCACATCCCGAACCCCACCCTACGCGGATGTCGAGGACGTGACTGCCAGTTGGTCGCGACGCGACCAACCAAAGGCAAATTCTGAACTTTCCGACGAATTGCACTCCGACTGTAGGGTCAGATGCAGCGGAATTTAAAACTTTTTCTTTGTGTCACGGGAATGCAACTCACTTATCCATCATAAGAATATGTATCACAGAGCAAGACTAAATCCATGTCATAAGTGATATAGTACGAAAAGGCATGCATTTAAATAATTGCACTTAAATAATTGCATTCAAAACAGATCAATAAATCAAGGGACAGTATCAAAACAGTGTCAGAAGTTACTCACAAACTTTTAGGTTTATCTCCTTGCGCAAATAATCTGACAACCTCCAAACATTGTTTCAGGCACATCCTGAATAATCATCATTAATCATAGATAGATCAGAATTCATCCATTCAGGTCTTATTCGTCATCTTAGGTGTCTATCGGATTACCTAAGATAGCCTAGTAGCCTATCGCCCTTCCATTGGGTCTCACCCGAGGCTATTTCATTCTTTAATTAGGCTTAGCAATTATTAGGATTATATCCTAAATCATTTAGACTTCAATTGTTATCAGTCAGGCACTCATTCAACCTTAGGGGCAAAATGGTAATTTTACCATTCTTGTCCTGGACCCTGTCGTGGTCTTCGGAATAGTCTTTATATCTTAAGTACAAAGTTCTACGTCCTTTGGACTCCAATCGGTATTAGTTAGGTTCTCATTTTAACCATAGGGGCAAAATGGTAATTTTTCCATTCTTATCCCGGACCCATCATGGTCCTCAGAATATCTCGTATATCTTATGCGTGAAGTTCCAAGTCTTTTAGACTTAAGTCGCTATCAGTTAGGTACTTATTTAGTCTTAGGGGCAAAATGGTAATTTTGTCATTTTTGCCTCGGACCCTATCACTGGTTCTCAGAACGTCCCATATATCTCATGTATAAATTTGTAAGTCCCTTGGACTTCATTTGGTATCTGCTTTAGATTGTCGGGACACATCGGTCATTTCTCGTTTTACGCGTTGACTGTCTCGGAGTCTTATTTAGCCTTTCAGTGTTCATAATTATCCCTATGATAATTTATCATATCAGTTTGACCTTTATTCGACCTCTACTTTGCACTTACAGTGCTCAGGGGTATTTTGGTCATTTTACGTTTTGTGTAATTCTGACCCCGATTCGTCATCTAATCAACTATACAGTCTCACCAGTGTCTGGGCTCCTACCGGTATCAGTTTCGTCCCAATCGGACTTTGTTTAGGTCTCGTACGGTATCAGGGGTAATTTGGTAATTTCATGTGTCGTATTTTTCGGCACGTCAGTTCATAAAATGGACCTCACCATTGGGTCCAGAGTGTCCAACATAGTGAAATTGGACTATCTGTTATGTTTAATCGGCCTTGGGTATCATTAGGGCAATTCGGTCATTTATACCTACGTGTCTGTATTTTTCGGGACCTCGGTTCATTAAACGGACCTCACCGTTGAGTTCAGAATGCCCGAGATAGTCAAAATAGGCTATCTGATATTTTCATTTGGGTCTGGGTACCATTAGGGGCAGTTCGGTCATTTATCACTTACGGGTCTGTATTTTTCGGGACTGTATTTCCAAAATCGGACTGTACCATTGAGTCCAGAATGCTTGAAATAGTGAAAATACACTATTTATTTATTTAATTTGGACTCCGTTTGACATATTTAATGTCCAGGGGTAAAATTGTAATTTTACCTATTTAATAAAATAATTAAATAATTATTTTATTATTTAATTAATTCTTCAGGGGCTTAATTGTATAATTTTTCCAAAATCTGGGCCACTGTGTAATTCTTTAAAACTGTCAGGGGTAAATCCGTAATTTCAGGAATTATTTGGGGTCCAAAATGTAATTACATGATTTAGGGGTTCAAACCGTAGGGTTCAAGGGTTCATCAATTGAACCGGTCCAAAACTCTAGTGAACCAACCGGTTCTGTGACCTTCAGAAAACCGGAATAGCATAACCCATCTTATTCCCAATTGACCCTTATCCGTAATCAGGATATCCTCATAACCTGATTTCAATTTGTAAAGCCCGTAACCAAACAGGCCAACTCTAGGTTTTAAATTTAAAACCTTTAACCAAAACGGCGTAGCTTCACTAATGCGGTGGCATGCTCGTGGACAGACACGTGTTGTGTCGACTGGGCCAACTCGGTATGACTCGGTCACTCAACCGAGTCAACTCTGTCTTCTTCACCTCTTTCCCTTCAGTTTGCCCTAATTCTCGCAGATTTTCTTCTCCTATTTCGTGATGTTTCAAGCACGGATTATTCCTGCCTTCAGTCCCAATTTATTTCTGGGTATCATGCCAACAATTTGGCATTCATTTTATTGATCGAACCAAGCTCAAAGGCTCGGTTCACTCCATTATCCCGCAGACCTGCAAGTCGTCCATATAGCTTCATTTCTTAACCAAATCTCGTGAGATTTGGTTCCTTGTGATCCCTAGGTCATGGAGGTTCAGTTCATGTGCTTAAAACAAGTTTTAAAGCCTTGTTGATAAAAATGGGTCATGGACCCGTGACCTGTAAGTTCAGATTCGAGGGCCTTTCCTAGGGTGTTGGGGTTGCGGCTTAGGCATTTTAGAACCCTCTTGAGGTCTAGAACAGGTCTAGGCAATCCAAAATGGGTTTGGCTAGGGTTGAATCAGACCTGCTGTATGGAGGTCATCAATGGTAGTTTCTAATGGAGGGTGTGTTTCGAGCCTTCTAGGATCTCTCAAACTATTTAAATCCGTCCCTAGGTGTCACAGTAGCTTATGCATGCAATTTATATGGCCTCAATTGACTGAAACAGTAAGCAAAACTTAAGAGAAAAATTCAGAATTTTGGTGTTTATACCTTAGGGTCGACCACTGTCCTCCATGGTTTGGTTCAGGCACCTTGGTGGTGCCTCAGTCAGTCACACGGTGCTGCTCGGCTCCTCAGTCCCCTTTGGTGCATCTCCATGAATGTACACACCATGGACACACACTTTGCATGCACATGCAAGGCCTCACCTCTTCCTAACCCACTCTCTCTTTTGGTGCAGATCTGTCCGTACACTATCACACACATTCAGGCAGTTTTCTGGCTAGCCCCTAAGCAACATGTAACATATATATACATATATTATTACATATTCTATATATATACCTCTCTTATATGTATATAGATGTATATACATCAGAGAGCAGTGGGATCTTAGGGCTGAGGTGTGCTGATGGAGAGCAATCATGTGGGGTTTGCATGGGTTGCCATTGGTTGATTTGGGTGGCAAGTTGGGCAATACAGAGATATATACAATTAAGTTGTATATATATGCACAAAGGTGTGGGTGGCCCAATTGGTAAATTTTTTGGATAAAATTTCTTTCCACTCAAAGGTCAAGGGTTCAATTCCCTTGGCCTCCCATTTGGCCATTTTTCACCATTTTGGGCTAAGGCCACGTTTGGCTGCACGTTAATTCAGTTTCTGATGTTTGCCTCATAACTTTCATTCCGTAACTCCTTTTTCGATGCGGTTTCTTCCGAGAGTTTCATATTTCAGTTATCTACACTGTCAGAGGTTCCGTGTCATTTATTAGTCATTCAGAATTTCTGTAGTTAATTAATTCGAATTCCGTCAGTGTTAAATTGACACTATTTCACCTAATTAATTGGTAATTAGGTTCGGTTATTATACCCTATTCTCGGACATGTTTTAATTATTTTATCGGTCTATCATGACCGTCGGAAGATTAGGGTTAATTCCCTTGATTATTCTCTAAGCCGGTACTAATTAATAATTGATTATTAATTACACAAGATCGGGGTGTTACATAGCCTCTCCAGAGCTCTTGTCAAAACCAGTACAAGGAGAAAAGCTATTCTTGTACCTTGCAGTTTCTGAAAACGCGGTCAGCTCCGCATTAATCAGACAATACAGGGGAGTGCAGAGGCCTATATTCTACGTCAGTAGGGCACTACTTGACACAGAGAAGAGATATCCGGAAGTAGAAAAACTGGCCTATGCCCTGGTCATATCAGCTCGAAAGCTTCGACCTTATTTTCAAGCCCATCCAATCGGGATCCCAACTGCCTATCCTCTAAAGTCAATACTAAGGAAACCTGAGGTATCGGGAAGATTGGTGAAGTGGTCTGTGGAGCTGGGGGAATTCGACATATCATATGTACCCTGAAACTCCATCAAAGGGCAGGCCTTAGCTGATTTTGTTGCCGAGTTCACCCTCGACACTTCAAAACAAGGCATAACTCACCGAAACCTCGGGAACCTGGTTGTTGTACATTGATGGATCGTCAACCGATCAAAGTTCAGAAGTAGGCCTGGTATTACAGTCCCCTGATGGGCTCACGTCAGAAAAAGCAGTTAGTCTGGGATTCAAAGCTTCTAACAATGAAGCAGAATATGAAGCCCTAATCTTAGGCATGAAGCTTGCCTTGGAATGCGAGGCTCAGAACCTCGATGTCTTCTCTGACTCCCAACTGGTGGTGAGCCAAGTCTTGGGAGAATTCGCCATTAAAGATGATAGGATGCTCCGGTACTCCGAACTGGCGAACCACTTGAGGCATTCCTTCCAAACATTTACTATCCAGAAAATTGAGAAAAGCCAGAATTGCAGAGCAGATGCTCTTGCTAACATGGCCTCCCGCCTCAAGTCTGAAGCAAACTCCACAATAAAGATCTCCTTTCAGCCAGGATCTAGCATAGAGGAAGCCCAAATTGCTCAAATTAATGAACAGTCCTAGAACTGGATGACTCCAATCCTTCAGTACCTAAGATCCGGGCTCCTTCTAGAAAACAAAAATAAAGCCAGGAGAATCCGAATCAGAGCGGCTCGGTACCTGATCCTGAACAACAAGCTTTACAAAAGGTCGTATTCTTAACTTCTGTTAAAATGCTTAGCTCCAGAAGAGTCACAATATGTCTTGGCTGAAATACACGAGGGAATTTGCAGGAATCATAATGGGGGCAGAACCATAGCTCACCGAGCTCTGTCTCAGGGCTATTACTGGCGTAGCATGCTAAAACAGGCTAAGGAGTATGTTCAGAAGTGCGACGAATGCCAAAGATTTGCCCCATATCAACATCAGCCTCATCACGAGCTCATCCCGATTCCTAGTCCTTGGCCCTTTACTCAATGGGGGATGGACATCGTGGGTCCATTACCAAAGGCACCTCCGAACAGGAAATATCTATTGGTGGCCATTGATTACTTCTCTAAATGGGCCGAAGCTGAGCCTTTAACACATATCATAGAAAAGGAAGTTGAGAGCTTCATTTGGAAGAACATTGTGTGCAGGTTCGGCATACCACGTGTGATTATCTCCGACAATGGGACACAATTCACGGGTAAAGGCTTCAAGACATTCTGTGAAAATCTCAACATTAGGCAGCACTTCGCTTCTCCAGGCCATCCACAAGCAAATGGGCAAGCAGAGGTCACCAACCGAACAATCCTTGACGGGTTAAAGAAAAGGTTGGAACAGGCCAAAGGAAAGTGGGCAGAAGAACTCCCTGGAGTCCTTTGGGCCTACAGAACAACCAGAAGAACTCCCACCTCTGAAACTCCCTTATCACTAGCCTATGGGACAGAAGTAGTAATACCGGTTGAGATCGGTATGCCAACCCTGAGAACAGAAGCCTTTGAGCAAGAATCCAATGATCAGCAGCTGATGAAAAACTTGGATTTGCTTGAAGAGAGAAGGGATCAAGCCAGCATCAGGATGGAAGCCTATCAACAGAGAATGGTCAACAAATCCAAGGTAGGACTCAAGACAGTCAGCTTTCAAGTCGGAGACTGTGTCTTAAGAAGAGTCTTTCAAAACACCAAGGATCCCACTATGGGAAAGTTGTCACCAAACTGGGAAGGCCCCTACAAAGTAACAAAGGTTGTTCGACCTACCACCTACTGGCTAGAAGACATGACCGGAAAGCCTGTTCCTAGGCCATGGAACGTGGAACACTTACGGAAGTATTATCAGTAGAAATGTTTCTTTTACCTCCATAGAATGTTCATCTATAAATGCACAGGCCTCCAGAGCCTGGTCCATAATGTACGAGTTTTTGCACTCGGTCCATCTATAAATGCACAGGCCTCCAGAGCCTGGTCCATAATGTACGAGTTTTTGCACTCGGTCCATCTATAAATGCACAGGCCTCTAGAGCCTGTTCCATAATGTACGAGTTTTTGCACTCGGTCCATCTATAATGCACAGGCCTCCAAAGCCTGGTCCATAATGTACGAGTTTTTTGCACTCGGTCCATCTATAAATGCACAGGCCTCCAGAGCCTGGTCCATAATGTACAAGTCTTAGTACTTGGTCCATCTATAATGCACAGGCCTTCAGAGCCTGGTCCATAATGCACAAGTCTCAGTACTTGGTCCATCCATAATGCACAGGCCTTCAGAGCCTGGTCCATAATGTAGAAGTCTCAGTACTTGGTCCATCTATAATGCACAGGCCTCCAGAGCCTGGTCCATAATGCACAGGCCTCTAGAGCCTGGTCCACCCTAATGCACAGGCCTTCCGAGCCTAACCCATCTTCAATTAGCTGACTCTATGATCCAGTCCATCCAAAGGCAGAAGTTCTAAGCATCTTCGACCAAGACTCACGCAACTCTCCCAGGTCTGAACTCCCCAAAGCTAACACTTAACTTATCTTGCTTATCTAGCAACAAACATTACAAGTGCCGAACAGATTTGAAGAATACTATTTTGAAACTTCAAAGTTTTGTGCAAAGTTTTTTTGATCTATTCTTGAGGCATAAAGAGGAATTATTCATCAAAAGTGCACAAAAGGGTGATCTAACTCAGAAAAGCACATTCAAACAGAAAAGAACATCAGATCTGAGAAAAGGGAACTCAATTTTATTGATGATTCAGAAGATTTACATCAGTACAACAAAGACTGGAAATAAAACAGAGGCTACAATAAAGACATCATTACATAGGCTACTACAGAAAGCTACTATATCACTACTATTGGTAGCATCACGGCTTTCTTCCTCGGATAATATAAGGGCATAGGATCCAACCTTCCATTACCGACGCCGCCGACTCCATTTGAAAGGAAGGAACCCTGAACCCCAATCTGCATCAAGGAGCGCCCAGGCCATTCCATCATCGCTATCAATGATCTCAATACCAATGGATGATGAGGGCTCTGGGCCTTAGGAGACTTTTCATTCTCCACCTTTGTAATCGGAATGACACCCTAGCAGATTGAAGCAAGGGCCTCTGCCAAGTCACAAGGGGGAGGAGGCAAGCCACATTCATCTCCCTCAAAGCAGTTGTCACACCCTGGCCGATTTGAGCAAGGGTGTCTGCTAGAATACGGAGGGAAGACAGCATCTCACCTTCGTCTTCATCACCGATGCTCCAAGCCTCGGTTTAATCAAGGAGGGACCACCTCCCATCGGAGAAATCTCGACCAGATGCTAAGATGGACAAGAAGGTCTTAGCCTCCTCTAATCCTTTCTTGGAGACTAAATAAAAAAGAAGGATAACTCTCGGCCACGGTTTAATCATTCCCAACTCAGATTGAAGATCGTCGATCATCTCCGAATAGACGAAATTTTTTGAAGAAAAGAAAAAACATCTAAAAACCTCTCCAACAACGAAACAGTCTGAGAGTAAAGTAAGAAGATGGGGCACAACCGTACGCTCTTCTTCCACTTATATAGACTTTCGAGGCCCAAGAGCCACCCAGTCAAACCGTCGCAACGGTTAGGCGAAAAGTTAGCTTTAAAATCCCAAACGACGGTGGTGCAATAAATAAGGCATTAAACCGCCCTCTCGGGAGAAGCAAAAGGCAGAGCCATACACGCAATATATAAACTTTTCAGTCTTATCCACATATATGTAGACGTGACAGTTTCTCCAAGACATTAACGCTTGATGGGCCACGTATACAACGAAGGTCCATCAACTTTAATGTACCTTGACCCTTGTTTTAACAGAGTTGGAGGCAGAAGTTCTGATCAACCGAACTACAGTCACGGAATACCCACTTATTATTATAGATCTCTAGATTCAGAACAGCTAGCTTTGAAATGTTTCAAAAGAAGTCTTTAATTACCGACCTACGGTAGGTAAAGCAGCTCGGAATGCAACCACCTACAGAAGAAAATCTAGTCTGGTATATACTAAGCTCCAGAGCAACGTTATATGCAACAATGACCACAATCAACTACAAGTTAAGACACTATAGAGCATTATAACTCGAGTCATGCACAAACACTACAGAGCAATGTAACTAAGGAGACAAGAGCATCAAGCAAAAGACTATTCCATTAACAAATGTATATTTCAAGTACATTGGAAGTCCAAAAATAACAAAATATACATCTTAAGCCTGATCAGCAGGGACAGGATCAACGATTGGAGAAGGATCGGCAGGGGCAACATCAACCATCTCAGTCGGTACGACTGCTTCAGTGGGATCGGCAGGTAGGATATTAGCCACTTCATTTTGGATAGCAACCTCTGAAGGTTCAGATCCAGGTGGCACAATTGAGGAGACATCAAGGTCAGGAAACTTGGCAAAAAGCCGGGATCGGAAGTTGTTGAACCCAAACGTAATCAGACGAGTAGTCATTCCTTCTAGCTCTGACCTCATTTCCTCCTTATTATCTACCAAGGCCTGCTCCACGGCGTCGTCAAGCTTTTTACGATATTGATACCGCATGCCATTCATCTCCGCCTGAAACCTCTTTGCCTGCTCAACGGCGAGGTTCCTCTCCGATTCCATCACAATCAAGGAGTTTTGGGACTCTTTCAGCTTCTCTGCAGAGTCGTGAGCCTCCGACTGAGCAGTACCAAGCTGAAGCCTAAGATCATCTAGCTCGGCCTTGAGTTGGTCAAACTCCTCCACAGGGGGAGAAACCTCCACCAGAGCAGAAAGGGTATGCAGGGTCTGCAAAGTACGAAGTAAACAGTTCAATACCAGCCAAAACACTTGGGAAAAAGGGAAAAAGAAATAAAGGATCGGACGAACTCATCTTGACCTGAAGAGCGGTCAGATCAGCAAGAAGCTTCTCCGACTTCTGGGGTTTGAGCTTAACTGAGCCTTTGGCCCAAAAGTCCCTCAGAATCCTCGTGGCCCCCTGATCAGCAGCATCAGGAGCCACCAATGACGACGCCCCCTTGCCCGCTCGTCGAGACGAAGCCGGGGGGACTACCGAAATGGGGATAGGATCCTCTCTTTCCCCCTCAGCAGGCTCAGGAGAGGACTGAACTAACCTCCGCCTTTTTTGGACGAGAGGGCGAATAGGGAAGAAACCTCCCCCGCTGCCACAGACGAAGATGGCCTGGTCTCCCACCGAGCCATCACACTATTAGCAACCTCCTCAACACTCCCCTTGGCAGCCATCAATCTTACAGGGTTAACAATGGAGGAATGGTCTCGATTACTGGGCTTTAAGAGCTTCTTATATTGCTCCTACAGCACGGGAGAAACGGCCGGCCTCTTCCACGCACTCCTGACTGCAAAGGAAACACAGAAATTGATCAGTTCAGCAATCGGCGTACAAAACAGAATCAATGCAGCCATAGGAAAATTGGGCCTCACCCTTTCGCCCAGTGGTTCGAGGGAATGATGAAGGTTTGCCTTCGAAATCCTTGAATTCCCATCCTCCTTTTATGAAGAAATACCACTTCTTCCAGGTCTTGTTGGAAGAGGGCACAGAAGTAAGGGGTCTGAACCCACTATCAAAAGACATATAATAAAGGCCTTCCGCCTTCTAAAGTTTTAGATCCATATTACTACGGATCAGGTCAAGGGACACATTGACCTTATTCCTATGCCCCAACACAATAAAGCTCAACAGATGTCTCCAACTGTTAAGATTCAGGTCTGCGGGGCAAAGGTCGAACCAACAAAAGAATTGTTTTATAATATCAGGAAGGGGGAGTGTAAGACCCATTTCAAACCAGGCCAAATAGACACAAATTTTGTAATATCCCGACCCAGGATACGGCATGTGTACCGAGGTAAGTCGGTCAAATAGTGTAACTCGAACTGTTAAAATGTGTATATCATGGTATTTCACGAAAATGAATGACTGGAAACTGTAAATGATTGAAATGTATAACAAGTGCTGGGCAACACCCGAGCACCCCGGGACATCGCATCGTAATGCGTGCACGCACGTATTTCCATGCATACCCATGTTTCACGGACACGTAGTATACCAAAAATCAGTGTATGCACACGCCATTGGAAATAGACTTACATGCATATATATGGATGGAATGTCATGTATAAAATATGTATTTATGTGTACGTATATATATATATATATATATATATATATATATATATATATATATATATATATATGGCAAGGACAATACATATACATGTGTATATATATATATATATATGTATATATATGTATATATGTAAATAAAGGTAAAAGGAAAGGGTGAAGAAGGAAATGCAAGTATATGGATCAGTGTGTGTGTGTGTACGTGTACAGCCATTATGAGGCTAGTGTGTGTGCTAGTGTGTGTGTGTAAGTGAGTGCTTTATGTGTGTGATGCATATAATATACATATAACACCACAAATATCTCCATGCATTCAATGGAAAGCAACCAAATGAAAAAGCAGACTTGATGAGATCTGAAAAGAGTTTATGAGATGTGAAGTTTGGAGGCTCAAGGAGTCGTGTAGAGAGAGAAAGTGGAGAGGGAAAGGATTCGGTCGTTTGTGATATAAGTGTATACGGGCATGAGTTGAGAGACAAAAAAGAAACTGAGACTGAGAGGAACATTGTCAAGGAACTCAGGAGCAAAAAACAGAAGGGTTTGGAGGGTCACAGTGAGCAAGAACCGAAAACCCAGGTGAGTGTTTTGAGTTCTGTTTTTATGATTTAAAGCATGATAGCTTGATCTAAAACTAGGGTTCTCATAAGCATGAGTTTAGCTTTTAAATGCAAAAAGAATGATAGAAAACGGTTAAGAAACCAAAGAGAAAAACTGAGTTGCAGGTTGGAGTTCTGCATTTACTTACTAAGCTTTGTAGCTCATTCCACCCCACTTATCCCCCATTTTAGGTGATGACGCTGCGAGACCCCAATAGGAGTCTGAGAGCGTAGGGGGACATTTTGAAGTACTGTACCAGTCTATGTTAGTTCTCCCATGTATTCACCAACCCCGGGTGCTGGTTACGTTTAGTTCTCATTTTGTCTTATGTAGAACTATGTCATGTATTTAATAGACTTCCGCTGTTTAAATTATTTAAAAGACTTCCGCTGGATTACTGTAATTGATAAAGACTTCCGCTGTTCATTGTTTAAAATTTTTAGTACATTGCAGATTAGTACTATGATACAGGAATGGAAAAAGTAAGGACGGCCTTCGGGTCGGCCCCGCGACACGAGATCTGCATAGGGTGGGTTTCGGGTCGGGATAGATTTCCCCCTCTCTAACATTGCATGGATGATCCCGAGAATCTGGGACCCTGAAAGTCACATTTGTGGGAAGGTTGAATTTGGCCCATAATTCCTCCAACATGGTTTCGGTGATAACACTCTCGCCCTCCTCTCTGTAACTGGATCGACCAGAAGTCTCACCAGCCCTATTTGGGGGCTCATCAAATGCATCAACAATCCTAACCCCCGGACTAGAGGGGGGTTCTATCAATCTATTTTCATCATTATCTATAGAAGAAAGATTCGCTAACTGTAGTTGAGGAACGGTCTCTGAAGGACTGCCCGAACCAGAGTGTGATCCAAAGCCGGACATGGCGAACAAAAGAAAGAAATGAAACAAATGAGAAGGAATGTAGAAGGGGACTAAAATCGAACCTGAGATCAAGAAAGGACTATGTACACCGGATATCCTTCAAACTTCAAAATATGTCAAATGGCGGTCTGGTACTGTAGAAGCAAGAGCAGAAGAAAGATATGAAAGACCTTTCCCTCCCTTGATATATACATTCGAAATATGAGTCTTCCAAGACGAGCCAATGCAACGATTGAAAATAATGATGGATTCTCAAGTATCGGCTGTGCAATAAATGGCGCCCCAACAGTTGCCTTGGAAGGCGAACAAGCAGGACACATGACTCTCTGGAAAAGGCTTAGCCCTAGTTGCTTGCTAGCATCAAACTAGGACTTGGGGGGGGGGGGAGTAACTGATATACCATAAAAGAGTAGGCCAATCAGCTCGTGACACGTATGACCATAATCCAACTCATGCTCGGCCAACGCGGTTCTCACTCAGCCAATGACTAAAATCTCAAGCATCCAGATCAGCACAAAAGGTCGGAAGTAACCGAACATATGCCTTCAGAGCACATATATCCGGACAAGGGTCTTAGAACTGATCACAGGGTCCAGACCAACATTCCAGACCTCGTCACCGCCTTAGTGGATGCTGAGCAGGGAATAAGGAAGCAATCTTCAATGAGGAAACAATCTTCAACAAGGAAACAGTATTCAACAAGGGAACTACCATCTATGGTTATCTCTATGCGACACTCAACAAGGTAACTGCAATCTCCGATGATCAAATCCCTACAATCATGGCTCCGAATCGTAATCAACTTAGGAAGGCCATGGTCTATAAATTAAACCCTAAAGGGACGCTTTATTTTCATGCTCATTCTTTGGCTTTCAATACAGTCTTTCAATTCCTTTTTACTTACTTAAGCATCGAAGCGGCTACCGCCGGAGCCAATCCGGTGGACCTCTGATCGTCTTTCTGAGTGTTCTACAGGTCACGGAGCCCACACTTATTGCGAGTCAAAAAGTGCAGCATCAAATGTATCCATTAAAAAGAGAATAAAGAAATCATTAAATTTATCTTATATAATATAAAAAAACATATAAGTAAATAAATTAATTTTAAAAAAAGTTTATAATTATAATATATATATATATAATAATTTTAAATTATATTGGTAGGATATAATTGAAAATTTTCTTTCTATGGCTTAAATCCTTTATAATAACTTGTCTATACTTGTTACAATAATATGATTTAAAAGTATTATACGTAGAGATTAATAAGTTATTTTTTCTAATAAGGAACTGATGTTACTCATTTCTGGTCGGAAGACTTCCTACCCTTTGTTGCCTGTAAAGAACTTGAGATCAGAGTGTCACCAGGAAGGCTCCGGTGGTAGCCACTTCGATAATAAAGTTACTAACGAAATTAAAATAGTAATTCAAGAGAAGGATTGAACATAAATTGAAAGCATACATTGTGGGTTTATTTATAAGTTGTAGATATTCTAAGTTAAGTATGATTAGGAGTCATAAAAGTAGAGATTCGAAGATATCCAAAAATAGTAGTTTTCATATTGAACTATGTTTCCTTATTCTGAGATTAACAGCTTATGAAAGGCGATGATAAGCTCTAAACCACTTACATTGAACCTCGCACACCTGGTTAACCTAGATTTTAATAACATTTCTTGATCTGTACCTTGAAGAGCTCTTTACAGACATATGTCATGCTTCAAATATGTTTGTCACTTTATGGTATATCAATTGGTCCCCCCCCCTCTGAGCCTTAGTTCTATAGTATACTCAAATATGAGGTTAGGGTTTCTAAGACGTTGCATGCGTACTGATTATAAATGCGTCGTTCCGTATTCTGAGAAGACATCTATTGATTTAACATCTATTATGTCAGCCGCGGGTTGGAATTATGAGACCATCATTGCCTCAACCATCACGACGGTTCAAAGATGATGTTTTGTACGTAAACACTCATTGGATTGGTATAAAAAGGGGAAAAATACATCACTATTCCCCCTTTCAACACTTTTGGCATTTGAAAACTTCAAAGCATCAAGAGAGAGTTTCGAATACCTCAAGCTGCAAGAGAAATCTTGGCATTTGTTTTCAATCAGTGAGAGAGAATTTCAATAAGGAGATTCCCAGTGCACCAGAGAACACGATTCCTGATCAAGACCACAGTCAGGTTTTGTAATCGTTTGATGAATATTTTCTTTTTCATTCTTTGCTTCTTTATGCTTTTAGACTATATCTTCCTCTGACGCCCAATCAGGCACTGGTCATACCATCGTAGACCCTCAGGAAGCGAATAATCAAGTAGAAATAAATCTAGTGACTAGTAGCCCTTCAGAAAATGTAAACAATAGGCGTGTTAGTAACCCAACCCCAAGTTCTGAAGTTAGGATAGTAGAGGCTTTCATAGAGCCTCGAAAAATTGGTGGGGAAACCTCGGGTAAATCCCACAAAAAGGAGGAGGGAGAAAATGCCATGACTCAGAGCATGATAAATGCTCTAAGGGCTGCCTTTGACTACCCTGCAAACGTGCCCTGTAGGATACCAGGGCATATAAACCATCCCTCTAGTATCCAACAAGGTGAGATTTGTGCTTACCTTGAATGGTTTGAGATAGGGGTTCAATTTTTCTTCCACCTTTTTATTAGAGAATTTTTTAGTTGGTTTAAGATTTGCCTAGTTGACTTGAACATAAATAGTTGGAGGCGATTGCAAGGTTTCATAGTTTTAGGCCATCTAAACAGCGTCGAGGTAGATCTCTCCTTAATTAGGAGTAACATGGATTTGAAGTACCTGAGGTCGGAGGGCATTTTCTATATGTGTTTTGATAAGGCATTCATATCTCTTTCCTTTGTACCCACTTCCAATAAGACTTGGAAGAAATGGTACTTCTATCTCAAGGGAGGCTAGGAGTTTGAGGATTTCGATAACCAAGTTTCAACCTTCCCACGTAAGACTTGTATCAAAGGTGCGCCCCCCTTTTTTTTTCTACCTGTCCCTGATATTTTATTTCTATATATTTTGATTTAACTCATTCTGTTTGTGCAGATAAGATAGCGTGGAAGAGGTCAATCTTCATTTTTGACCTCCAAAAGAAGTATAAGAAACTTCTTTAGACCAACGACCACTCGCATGAAGCCATATTTACCCCAAAAAAACCTAATGGATGATGGGCTGGTGTAGGATCGCACTACGAGTTTGAAGAAGTCCCTAGTCACAAGGTGGGTGCCAGGGAAGAAGAAGAAAAAGATTGGGGAGAGTTCGTCTCCTGCCGAGCTTCCCCCTCTAGAGAAGATGAGGAGACTAATCTGAAATTCCCCCAAGCGAACTGTTTTAGAAGATTTAGGGGGTTCCCCCACTTAGGAGGCCCTTCTACCCTTGGTACCTTCCGTACTAAAAAAGAGAAAGAGGAAGGGCAAATCTAATGTCGCTTTTTCAGGGCCTGAGGATTCTAGTGTGTCAACCGTGAAGAAGGCCTACAACGATTCTTGGGTAACAAGCCCAAGCAAATTCACTCGACTGAAGCCCCAGAAGATAGTCAAGGACCTGATGCCTATTCACATGGGGGTGATTTTTCTATTTTCTTCCTTGTTTTCTCTTTCATCTTTCTGTATTCTACATATATTCAGTTCTGACTTGATTGTTTTGTTTTGTATCATTTGTGCTTTTCAAGTCGTCTATGGTTTGAAATCCATTATGGATTGCCTTGAGAATCGTGAGCAAGTTGACATCTTCCAATCTGAGCTCGATGAGGCCAGACTCCAACTGGGAATGATGCAATCTTTAGTGACAGCTGCTGAGGAGAAATTGAAAGAGGCTGCCAACTGCTACTCCGTCCTAGATTCTAGGAGGGATGCCCGTGCTACCGAGCTAGAAAACCTCGAAAAGAGGTTTGTAGACTTCTAGACTGCTTCTAATAAGAATATTCAGGATATCATTAAAGTTTTCAGAGCTCAAACTGAGGCGGATCTGAAGGCTGAAGTTTAGGATCTAGGGGATGAACTGACTGAGTATGGATATCGAACTTTCAAGAAGAAACTCTAGAAGAAGTATCATAACTTGGACCTGACTGCGATAAGTGATATAGAAGTCTCCCAAGTTAAGGCTGATACATCGGATGCTAATGATAAAGAATATGAAACAGTTCTAGAAGTCCCTCACGTTGCCTCATCAGAGACTATTAAGCCAGCAAAAGAGTAGATTTGGGAATTTTTGTACTCTTTTTTTTTTTCTTTTTTTTTCTTTTTTTTATCTTGTAATCTTCCTATCTTTTGGGATTTTAATATATGAACTTTTTCTTGCTTCAAAACTTGTGTCAAGCTTGATGTCTTTGCTTCATTTCTTAATATTGAGATAATTCCTTTAATATCGAGATTAGTAGAAAATATAAGCTTCTTCAAAGACTCCAAAGCACTCATAAGATATTTCAAAGGTATAAATAAGAGGGTATACTAAACTACAACACTTGTTAAAAAAAATAAGGTTTTTCAGGCGTTTGCATACTGATAGAATATACAGACTTGCAACACTTGTGAATAATATAAGGTTTTTTTAAAAGTCTGTATGGTGAGAAAATGGACCAGACCTGTAACACTTGTAATGGATATATAGTTTTTAAGGGTCTGTACATTGATAGAATGGACTAGACTTGTAACACTTGTAGTAAAAATAAGGTTTTTAAGGGTTTTTGCTTTGGTAAAATGGACCGGACCTGTAACACTTGTGATGAATACAAGATTTTTAAGGGTATGTACATTGGTAAAATGGACCAAACCTGTAACACTTGTGAGGGATACAAGGTTTTTAAGGGTCTGTGCATTGGTAAAATGGACCAAACCTGTAACACTTGTAAAGAATACAAGGTTTTTAAGGGTCTGTGCATTAGTAAGATGGACCAGATGACCAGACCTATCACACTTGTAAGGAATACAATGTTTTTAAGGGTCTATGCATTGGTAAAATGGACTAGACCTATAACACTTGTGGTGAATACAAGGTTTTTAAGGGTCTGTGCATTAGTAAAATGGACTAAACCTCTAACACTTGTAAGGGATACAAGATTTTTAAGGGTTTGTGCATTGGTAAGATGGACCTGACCTATAACCTTTGTAAGGGATACGAGGTTTTTAAGCGTTTGTGCATTGACAACAAGCTCTGAGGCCAATAAAAAATAGCTTTATTATTGGCATTTAACGTTCCAAGGCTTGGGACGGACTTCCCAATTAAATATTCCAACTAATAAGTTGTAGGTCTAACTATCTTAGTTAATTTGTAATACCCTTTCTAGTTAGGGGAGAGCTTCCCTATGGTAGGATCTTTGGTATTTGAGAATAATCTTCTTAAGACAAGATTTTCGAGCTGGAAGTTAATGGGTTTTAACCCCTGGTTGAAATAGTTGGCTATTCTCTGTTGGTAGGCCTCAGTCTTGATCCCTAGCTTGCTCGCGTCTTTCTTCTAGAAGGTCTAGATTTTCTACGAGTTTTTGGTCATTGGTCTCTTGGTCAAAGAAGTTTGTTTAAGGGTTGGCATGCCAATTTTAACAAGAATGATTGCTTCGGTGCCATAGGCAAGTGAGAATGGCATTTCTATAGTTGGGGTTCTTTTAGTAGTTCGATAGGCCAAGAGCATGTCGGGAAGCTCTTTGACCCATCTTTCATTGGCTTCTTCCAACTTCCTCTTTATTATATTGAGAATAGTGCAGTTGGTGACCTGGGCTTGCCCTATTAGCCAGAGGATGCCCCAGAGAAGAGAAGTAGTGACTGATGTGTAAATCTTTACAAGACTTTCCAAATACCTTTCTAGTAGACTGCGTTCCATCATCGGAAATAATGACTTAGGGTCTACAAAACCTGGACACAACATTCTTCCAAGTGAAGTTCTCTACCTCTATCTTTGTGATATGGGTCAGCGGTTCAGCTTCTACCCACTTAGAGAAATAGTCAATGGCGACCCGTAAGAATCTTCAATTCTGAAGGGTTTTTGGCAATGACCCTACAATATCTATTCCCCATTGGGAAAACAGCCAAAGACTCGCAATAGGGACGAGTTTATGATGAGGTTGATGTTGGTAAAAAATGAAACGTTATATTTGTCACACTTCCGAACATATTCCTTAGTCTATTTTAGCATACTAGGCCAGTAGTAGCCTTGAGTCAATGCTTGGTGGGCTATGGTCCTTCTATCACTATGGTTACCACAGATCCCTTCATGTATCTCGACCAGGATGTAGTGGGCCTATTCTAGAGTTAAGCATCGTAGGACGGGCTGTGTTTAAAACCTTCGGTAAAGTTTTTCTTTAAGAATTAATTACCAAAAAACACTAATTCAAATTATTCTAGCATGATTCTTGTCTCTTAGAAGTGAACCTTCATTTAGGTACTGAATGATGGGAGTCATCCAAATAAAAAATTGTTCTAAAATTTGAAGAGATTGTACTACTGCAATACTTGGTTTTTACTGGTAGGAGATTTTTACCATTGAATCCCTTTCTGGCTTGAGATAGGAGGCCATATTTGCTAAAGTGTTTGCCTTGGAGTTCTAATTTCTTTCAATCTCTTGAATAATGAATTTTAGGAAAGACTGCTTTAGTGATTCCACCAGTTCTGAGTACCTGGTCATTCCGTTATCCTTGATAGAATATTCTCCCAAAACTTGACTGACTATAAGTTGAGAGTCAAAAAATGTGTCAAGGTCCAAAGCTTCACATTTCAGAGCTAATTTTATCCCAAGGATAAATGCATTGTACTCGGCTTCATTGTTAGAGGCTCTGAATCCTAAGTTGACGACTGTTTCGATTACGATCCCATCAAGAGATTGAAGTATTATTGTCACGGCTTGAAACCCACTATATACAGATTGGGGATCACGGGGCCGACACTCTGGCCGTCCCTACTTTTTTTTTTGAATTGTATCAGTAATAACAATATGTAATACAATAATTTAACAGTTATACAGCGGAAGTCATAAGTAAGGTTCTATACATATCAAAAGAGAACCAACATTACATCACCCTTAGGTGGTGAATACATGGGAGATCTATGATATCATCTCTATTACACTCCTCAAAATGCTCTCCTATTGCCCGTAAGCTCCTACTGCCTATTTGCAACATCCCTTCCTAAAATAAATAAGTAAGCCTAAACGAGCTAACAAAGCTCAATAAGTAAATTCCCTTCTTTTTCATGGGTAAGAGTCAATATAGAAAAGAACATAATCTAAGAAAAGCAAAGATATGGTAACATGATTGCCAGTCATGAAATATGATGCCATAATAGCTAGTTGGGACAATAGAGATCACAATAACTAGTCAAGAATAAGTGAATAAATGGTACAAGGTATATGAATCATCAATAGAGGTCTGTCAAAACAATAGTTATATTGCCACAATCAATAGGTAACCCATCCATCGTAAACCAATGGATAAGCTTTCAACATATGATCATTCATAGGAAAAATATGATCATTCTATGAGTTTCAATAAAAGATATAATATCAATAAACATTCTGAAGCACTTTCTGCTCAGGGCCCAACATATCCTTTGTCCTTGCGTATACAATGCCATACATCCATTCATGGACTATCACCTATTTCCACACTTAAGGTTCCAAAGGAAGGGTTTGTTGGTCTCATAGCGCCCTACGCTCGGGTTCAGCCTTGCTTGAACTAGTGAATAGCCTCGTGGACTTTGACCCGTAGGTCCAATCAACTCAGTTCCACCCAACCCAGTAAAAGCATCGGATGGACTTTGTGATTGAGCACAACTCTGAGTACTCATAATATATCACAATTCCACAAAGAGCATGTATGTGGAATATCATTTTTCTCATAAATGAGAACATAATAGTAAGCCTTTCAAAATGTTCATGATCAAGATATAACAATCAATTTCTTAAAAGTGTCCACAAGTTAGAACAAGTATCACATTGTAGAGTCAATGAATGTCAAGTTGGTATAAGAGTACAATTTGGCAGTATCAAGGAATAAACTGTGACATGGCTAAGAAATATCGCATATCAGAGCGTTAGGGTTTACTTATGTAAAAATGTACAAGTAATCATGACTAAGGTATAACAGTCGACTTCTCAATAATTTCCACAGACGATGCATCTATTTGTAGAATAGTAAGTTCTCAATAGTGAGAGGCACAATAAGTTTCCAACATCCAAGCAATATCAAAATGACGGATAATCAAATAAAGATATTGGCAATCAAGATCTCAATGAATCAACAACATAAAACAAATCTCATTTTATGAAGATCATCATTGTTAGGTATGTATAGATTACGAATTGGCAATACTAAGAAAATGGCTTGGACCAACCATATACAAGAATTTTGGGTTTTACTTAAAAAGATATAACAGTTAACTCTCAACAATCTTCACAAAATTGAATAAAAATGAAATTGTAGAACCCATAACATTAGGTACGTATAAGAGTACAACATTGGCAGTAAAAGGAATAATCATGGCTGAGAAAACCACATGTAAGAGTTCTGAGATTTACTGACATACAAAATGTATAAGCAATCATGATCAGAATATAGCGGTCAAATGCTCAATAAAGTCCACAAGATAGAATGAACATAAAATTATGGAACCAATAACACTTGGTATATATAAGAGTACAACCTTGGAAGTAAAAGGAATAATCATGGCTAAGAGTACCACATGTAAGAGTTTCAGAATTTACTTACCTTTTTAACAATCCGTTATATCTCAGTAATTTATCACTTTTTCCTTCCTTTTCAAATCCCAATAAATCAGTAGACATATCTTAGCGTAATACTACATATAGTCTAATGCCTAAAAATTAGTCAATTTCATACTTTGATATTTTAGGTGTCTTATTTGGAAAAATGGACTCTACCGTTGAGTCCGGAACATCGAAAAAAATAGGTTTAGAATTTTATGGATTTCAATTTGGCCTTGGGCAGCATTAGGGGCAATATGGTAATTTGGCATTTCTACGGGTCTTAATTTTTTGGGATCCTGTCTTGTGAAACGGACCCATCCATTGGGTTTAGAATGCCCAAAATAGTAAAATTACAGTATCCTTTCATTTTATTTGGACTTTGAAATTTATTTCAATTAATAACTTAATTAATTAATTTAATTTAATATTATATATTATTTATGTGGAAATATGACCACATGTGCCTTAGTGGCACAGTGGTCTGGGTGTGGGGCTTAAGTGGCCACACGCCTCACAGTCGTTGTTTCGAACCTTAGGGGCAGCACCCCCCTTTTATTTCCAAATTGTTTCTCTTTTAAAAAAGAAAAAGTCTAAACCCAAAACGATGTAGCTTTGATTAACAATGGGTGCGCCCAGGCAGGTTCCGACTTGAACCAAAGTTCGACTCGACTGACTCGGTCCGCACAGTTCCCTTTCCCCTTCATTTTTTCAATGACACTTCGGTCACCCTCTCCGGCACTAGTGACCGGAAACTACAGATTTTTAATTTTTTAAACTTCATTTTCTCATGGTTTTGAAGCCCTTCTTTGATCCTAATTCATCTCAGACCCTTTTTAGAACCTTTAGGTAACATTTTTAACCCCTGAATCCCATTGAATACCTATATATTCAAAAACCCAACTTTCCGATCACCTTACTTTTCTCCCTCATTTCTTCACCATTTCACATATGGTTTCTTCCTAAATGTTCTATTTTTATCATAGATTAAGACCCTATCATTCTTTGTAAGCTTCATGCAAGTTTCATAAAAACCTGAAAATAAAAATTCAGCAAAAACCTTACCTTTTTCCTTTGCAGCAAGCTTGTTGTTTTCCTCCCCTTTTCTTCCTTCATTCTTCTTTAGTTTCTCCTTCTTTCCTTGCTTTTATTTTTTTGTCTAATGCATTCAACATGTGCACGCTTATATAGGTGGCTATTTACTACCTCCTCTCTCTCATTCTCTTTCTTTCCCCTCTCTCTTTGTTTCTGCTTTTTGATCTTTTCTTTTATCTTAAACAATTTAGATATTTGTATTATTATAATATGTATCTATATATATATATATTATATATATATATATATATATATATATTATATATATATATATATAAGTTGGTGTCGGCACTCTAATACCATACATATATATATATATATATATTATCCTCATACCACAACTAACACACACACACACACACAAGACACACATTGTTATGCATACTTTCTTTTACCTATATATATATATATAATACACATATACTGGTATATATGTATATATATATATACACACACACACACATGTACACACATATATATATATATATGTATGTATTATACACACACAGACACTATTACACACACTTGCACACATATATGTATATATACATAGTGATACATATATATATATATATATATATACCCATATATGTATATATATATATATACATATACATTTGTCGCTTTGTTCGGTAAAATTCGGACACTCGAGACCGTTCGTATTCAAAATTGGGTTGTTGTGTTATCTTTAAGAAACGAACCTAAATATTTCAAATTTATGGCACTTGCCCGATTATATTTTGGGTCGGGGTATTACATTCTCTCCCCCCTTAATAGAGTTTGGTCCCCAAACTCGACGTTCCTTAATTAAGTGGTTTTTCTATAATTGAGGCTTAGAAAGATGTTCACAGTTAATTTTAAGAACTTTTG
Source organism: Nyssa sinensis (assembly GCA_008638375.1). Lineage (NCBI taxonomy): Eukaryota > Viridiplantae > Streptophyta > Magnoliopsida > Cornales > Nyssaceae > Nyssa > Nyssa sinensis. The sequence goes on from CM018032.1 coordinate 25,285,782, forward strand.
GCTGAGAATCAGGTTTTTTAGTCACATCAGAGCGACGTAGAACTTTTTCTATAACTTCAAGCATACTTTGTATTTCTCAATTAAACCTCAAACGTATTTTGTATTCCACAAATAAACCTCAAATGTATTTTGTATTCCTCAAGTGTACCTTGTGTTTCTCCTGGTTCTTAGAGTAAATCAAGACATCATCAATGAACACAATCACGAAATCATCTAAGTGTGGCTTTGAAACTCTATTCATTAAGTCTACGAATGCAGCTGGGGCATGTGTTGTCCCAAAGGTATCACAAGGAACTCGTAGTCTCCATATCAGGTTCTAAATGTTGTTTTCTCTATATCAGCGGGGCTGACTTTCAATTGAGGGTATCCTAACTCAAGTCAATTTTTGAGAATACCTGTGCCCCTGATCTGTATCTCTTGTGTTCTACATCTAACTTTCTTCGATAATGATTTTTTCAATAGCATGAAAAAAGTTAATAGATAGCCTAGGTGTTCACATGCTTTATGTCTAACATTCTCCAATAATAACCCTTCCGATGGAATGGAAATAGTAAATAAATAGTCTAAGTGTTCAGTTTTTAAGTTTAGTTTAGTAAAAAATATGGGGGATATAAATAAATGTGTAAAGCTAGTATCATAAAGCTAGAAGCAAATAGCATATGAGTAGGTTATGAACAAACCAAAAAGGTACCAGCGACTACTGATATAGTAGCCTGATCATCTCCTGGTGTTTACTATTTGCTATAAAAGGTGAAAGGGTCAGCATTTACATAAGAGTCTATCTGTTATGACATAGTGGTCAGCATTTACAAGTCTAACATTGTCTAACCGAGTCTAATCGAATCTAACCAAGTTTCACCGTAGTAGTTAGCATTTACATAAGAGTCTAACATAGTGGCTAGGTGTTATTTTTAGACAGACCTTTTGGACCTAATAGTCTTAGTACTCTAGTCCTAATCTCCCATGAATCACTAGAACCTAAGGCTCAGCTCTGATACCATTCTGTCACGACCCGAAACCCATTATATACAAATTGGGGATTGCGGGGCCGACCCTGTAGTCGTCCCTACCTTTTCTTTTGACTTGTATCAATAATAACAATGTGTAATAAAATAACTTAACAATTATACAGCAGAAGTTATAAATAAGGTTCTATACTTATCAAAAGAGAACCAACATTACATCACCCTTAGGTGGTGAATACATGGGAGAACTAGGACATCATCTCTATTACATTCCTCAAAATTCTCTCATATTGCCCGTAAGCTCCTACTGCCTATTTGCAACATCCCTTCCTAAAATAAATAAGTCTGAATGAGCTAACAAAGCTCAGTAAGTAAATTCCCTTCTTTGTCATGGGTCAGAGTCAATATAGAAAAGAACATAATCCAAGAAAAGCAAGGATATGGTAACATGATAGCCAGTCATGAAATAAGATGCATAATAGCCAATCGAGACAATATAGATCATAGTAACTAGTCAAGAATAAGTGAATAAATGATATAAGGTATATGAATCATCAATAGAGGTCTGTCAAAATAATAGTTATATTGCCACAATCAATAGGTAACCAATCAATCGTAAACCAATGGATAAGCTTTCAACATATGATCATTTATAGGGAAAATATGATCACTTTATGAGTTCAATAAAAGATATGATATCAATAAACATTTTTATGCACTTTCTGCTCAGGGCCTGGCATATCCTCTGTCCTTACATATAAACGTCATACATCCATTCATGGACTATCATTTGTTTCCACACCTAAGGTTCCAAAGGAAGGGTTTACTGGTTTGACAATGTCCTATGCCCGGGTCCAGCCTCGCCCGAACTAGTGAATAGCCTTGTGGACTTTGACCCGTAGGTCCAATCAACTCAGTTCCACCCAAGCCAGTAAAAGCATCGGATGGACGTTGTGATTGAGCACAACTCCAAGTACTCATAATATATCATAATTCCACGAAGAGTACGTATGTGAAATATCATTTTTCTCAGAAATGGAAACATAACAGTAAGCCTTTCCAAATGTTCATGATCAAGATATAACAATCAATTTCTTAATAATGTCCACAAGATAGAACAAGTAACACATTGTAGAGTCAATAAATGTCAAGTAGGTATAAAAGTATAATTTGGTAGTATCAAGGAAGAAACTATGACATGGCTAAGAAATACCGCATATTAGAATGTCGAGGGTTACTTATGTAAAAATTTACAAGTAATCATAACTAAGGTATAACAATTGACTTATCAATAATTTCCATGGACGATGTATATATTTGGGAAATAGTAAGTTCTTAACAGTGAGAAGCACAATAAGTTTCCAACATCTAAGTAATATCAAAATGATGCATAATCAAATAAAGATATTGGCGATCAAGATCTCAACGAATCAACAACATAGAACAAGTCTCATTTTATGAAGATCATCATTGTCCGGTATGTATAGATTACGAATTGGCAGTACTAAGAAAATGGCTTGGAATAACCATATACAAGAATTCTAGGTTTTACTTAAAAAGATATGACAGTCAACTCTCAATAATCTTCACAAGATAGAATGAACATGAAATTGTGGAACCAATAACACTGGGTATATATAAGAGTACAACCTTGGCAGTAAAAGAAATAATCATGGCTGATAGTACCACAACTAAGAGTTTCGGGATTTACTTACCTTTTAACAATCCGTTATTTCTCAGTAACTTATCACTCTCTCCTTTCCTTCTGAAGTCCCTATATATCAGTAGACATATCTTAGCTCAATACTACGTATAGTCTAATGCCCCAAAATTAGTCAATTTCATACACTGATATTTTAGGTGTCTTATTTGGAAAAACGGACTCTACCGTTAAGTCCAAAACGTCGAAGAAAATAGGTTTAGGATTTTACAGATTTCAATTTGGCCTTGGGCAGCATTAGGGGCAATATGGTAATTAGGCATTTCTACGGGTCTTAAATTTTTTGGATCCCGTCTCGTGAAATAAACCCTTTCATTGGATTTAGAATGCCCAAGATAGTAAGATTACACTATACTTTCATTTTATTTGGACTCCAAAATTTATTTCAATTAATAACTTAATTAATTAATTCAATTTAATTTTATATATTATTTATGTGGAAATATGACCACACATGCCCTAATGGCACAGTGGTCTACGTGTGGGGGTTAAGTGCCCACACGCCTCATGGTCGTGGTTTCGAACCTTGGGGGCAACAGCCCCCCCTTTTATTTCCAAATTGTTTCTCTTTTAAAAAGAAAAAATCTAAACCCAAAACAACGCAGCTTTGATTAACTATGGGTGTGCCCGGGCGAGTTTCGACCTGAACCCAACATCCAACCCGACTGACCCAGCCTACACAGTTCCCCTTCCCTTCATTTTTTTGGTGACACTCCGGTCACCCTCTCCAGCGCCGGTGACTGGAAACTACATATTTTTAATTTTTTAAACTTCATTTAATCATGGTTTTGAAGCCCTATTTTTTTATCCTAATTCATCCCAAACCCTTTTTAGAACCTTTAGGTAACATTTTTAACCCCTAAATCCCATTGAATAGCTATATATTCAAAAACCCAACATTTCGATCACCTTACTTTTTTTCTTCATTTCTTCACCATTTCACATATAGTTTCTTCCTAAATGTTCTATTTTTCTCATAGATTAAGACCATATCATTCTTTGTAAGCATCATGCAAGTTTCATAAAAACCTGAAAAATGAAAATTCAATAAAAATCTTACCTCTTTCCTTTGCAGCAAGCTTGCTATTTTCCTCCCCTTTTCTTCCTTCCTTCTTCTTTAGTTTCTCTTTCTTTTCTTGCTTTTCTTTTTCTGTCTAATGCATGCAACATGTGCACGTTTATATAGGCGGCTATCCACCGTCTCCTCTCTCTCCTCCTATTTCTTTCCTCTTTCTTTCTCTCTCTCTCTCTCTGTTTCTGTTTTCTTATCTTTTCTTTTGTCTTAAACAATTTAGATATTTGTATTATTATAATATGTATATATATATAAGTTGGTGTTGGCACTCTAATACCATATATATATATATATATATTATATTCACACCACAACGGACACACACACACAAGACACACATTGTTGTGTACACTTTCTTTTACCTATATATACATATATATATATATATATATAATACACACACACTGGTATATATGTATATATATATATATACAAATGTACACACATATATATGCATGTATTACACACACACACACACTGTTGCACAAACTTGCATAGATATATGTATATATACACACTGATACATATATATATATATATACCTATACATGTATATATATATACGTACTCGTTGCATTGTTCGGTAAAATTCGGACACTCGGGACCGTTCGTATTCAAAATTGGGTTGTTCTACTATCCTCGGGAAACGAACCCTAATAATGCAAATTTACGACACTTGCCCGGTTATATTTTGGGTCGAGGTAGTACAATTATACCTACGTTAAAGCCCTTGTCTGTAGATGAACCATCAGTGTAAAGTAGTCATGTCGAAGTGTCTGTAGTGGTTTGAGCTTTTGAATGTTGTGTTCCAGTGAGTTATGCTATAAAATCTGCTAATGCTTGAACTTTGATAGCAATTCGTAGAACATAAGATATGTCGAATTCTCCTAGTTCTACTGACCATTTAACCAGTCATCCTAAAATTTTAGGCTTGTGTAGGATTGATTTTAAAGGATACGATGGGCTTGAAAGTATGGTCTGAGCTTCTGAATAGATATTACCAAGGCTAAAACTAGTTTTTTAATTTCAGAGTACCTTGTTTCGATGTCTAGAAGTGCGTTACTGACATAGAAGACAGGCCTTTGAACTCATTTGTCTTCGCTAATTAACGCATAGCTGACGGCACCTTTTAACACGGCTAAGTACAGGAGTAGTTTTTCCCTTAGCATTAGTTTTGAAATGAGATCAGAGGAGGCTAAGTACTGCTTCAGTTGTTAGAAGGCCTCTTCACATTTAGAGGTCCATTTTAAGGCCTTACTTCCCCTCATGGCTTTAAATAATGGGAGGCACCGATCCGTAGATTTAGAGATAAAACTATTTAGTGCTGTTATCCTTCCATTTAACCCTTGAATATCTTTCTTAGTTTTAGGGGATTCTAGTTCAATTAAAGCCTTTATCTATGAGGGGTCTACCTTAATTCCTCTTTAAAAAACAAGGAAACCCGAGAATTTTCCTTCTGTGATCCCGAAGGTACATTTTAATGGGTTAAGTTTCATTTTATGTTCTTTTAGGATGTCAAACGTCTGGCTTAAATGCTGGATGTGGTCACCCTTTCGAACACTTTTGACGAGCATATCGTCAATGTAGACTTCCATTGTATCCCCAATCTAAAGGCTAAACATTCTGTTTACAAGCCTCTGGTGCATAGCTCTAGCATTCTTCAAACTGAACGACATCATATTATAACAATAGAGACCTCATTTTGATATGAAAGTTGTTTTCTCCTAGTTTGAAGGATACATTTGAATTTGATTATACCCAGAGTAAGCATCCATAACACTCATGAGTTTGTGACATGTCATGGCATCAACAAGTTGATTAATTTTGGGAAAAGGAAATGTTTTTAGGACAATTGTTAAGGTCAGTATAGTCAATGCAGATGCTCCATTTGCCATTCTTCTTTTTTGCAAGAACTGTATTGGCAAACCATTCTAGGTAGAACACTTCTCTTATTATTCCAGCGTCAAGCAACCTTTAGACCTCTTCATTGATAATCTTATGACTGTTCTAGGGAAAATATCTTCATTTTTTGTCTCACTGGAGGATGATTTGGATTCGTCATTAGCTTGTGAGAGATGGAGTTAGGATTTATTCCCTCCATATCTCTAGTTTCCCAAGCAAATACTGAAAGGTTGGAATTTAGGAATTTAACAATATCCTCTTGCTCAGAATGAGACAGAGCTGAGCCAATATATAAGTACTTGCCCTATTCTTCAATGTTGATGAGCACTTTGATAGGCTCATCTATTAGTTTGACCACGTTGTCCCTTTCTCTAGGACTGAATGGCTCGTCAATCTCAGAAGGACACTCTTCTGCCTCTTAAAGCTTGGGAGATTAGGAGTTTTCCCTTTCATGAGGGTTGTGTAATTTGTATTTGGAAGGTCTCTTTTTTAGTATGAATTTTGCTATTGTGGACATATTTCAAGCATTGATGGACAGTTGAAGTAACTGCTCCCATCTGTGGATCTCGGGTCTCCTAATAATGACATTATAGAGAGATTTAACATCTAGACCATGTATTCAGATATTAGTGTCTTTTGGCCATTTCCCTTTCCTACTGTGGTCGGTAGGTCAATTCTACACATTGCGACTCTAAGGTTCCTGTTGAATCCTACCATGACAACAACGATAGCTCTGATGTCAGTAGAGTCGAGTTTTATGTGTTTTAAGGGTCCATATAATAATACATCAGTTCTTTCCCTAGATAGAGAAGAGACAAGAAATTGAATACTTAGTTGATTTAACCTAGAACTTCTAGTATCTACGAGAACCCTTCTAATATCAAAATTAGTGATTTTGAGTGAGTTAACAAGAGTATCGGTGTAGGGATAGTGTATCCCAGAAAGGTCCAATTCGGAAACTGGATATGAGGGTTTAACTTCATCTTTTTCTCATTGGTCGAGATCTAGATGATATGGGACGTTGCCCTTGCCTCTCGAGCATATATTTTCTTGGCTCGGTTAGACGTCCCTATCATCGTATTGTTAGCATAGAGCACGAAGATGACTTGATTATTTTGTTTTTGCCGATTATTCTGAACTTCCCTCTGTTCAAGCCTTTGCTCTTGTCTCTTTTGAGAGAGTCTTTCATCACAGGGGTTCTGCCTCCCGTCCTAGAGGACGAACTCTCTTAGTCGTCCTCTCTTGATGAGATTCTCTATTTCTTGCTTCAGAGCCTTACACTCCTCAATTATGTGCCCCTACTCCTTATGGAAATCACAATACTTGTTCTGATTCCTAGAGTCGGGTGGCTTTTTAGTGGCTTTGACCACCTTAGTTTTTCACAAATTTGGATTTGTTGGAGTATGTAGGTAAGAGAAGCGTTCAAAGGGGTATAGGTCTCATACCTTCCACAGTTAGAGTTGTTCTGGGCTTTTGGTGTTATTCTCTTGTCAGGACTTCTAGTCCTCTTCTTGTTAGCTTTGTTATCCTTCTTCTAAACTTGTTTATCCTTCTGAGCTTGTTCTTTAGCTTTCTAGAGTGAGGTTTTTGTATCTTTGAGATTAATATACTTCCGCACTCAATCCATAAGTGTTGTCATATCGATAGGAGGATTCTTTGTCAAGGAATCCTGAAAGCGTCCAGGTCCAAGGCCTGAAGTGAGAAAAGCCACTAAGAAACTCGAACTGAAGTTAGTTATTTCTATGAGTTCGGTATTGAATCGAGCTATGTACTCCTGAAGTGATTCTCCCTTAACTTGCTTTGTAGTTAGCAAGAATTCTGGCCATTTTCTCAACCTTCTGCTTGTTAGGAAGCATTCAAGGAAATGAGATAAGTGATCTTTAGGGTCCTTCGACCCATCCTAGAGAGTGAATTTTGGAACAACAAATTTCTCAGGTCGCTACTTGTCATTATAGTAGAGGTGAACAACATCGAGAACCTACTGAGTAGTTTACTTAGCTTGCCTTGTTCTTGAGGGACGTGGAATCCCTTGGTTGAGATCGTTTGATCTTGAGAGTCTGTTATCTCTTTTACCCTCTAAGGAGCTTTAGGCAGGACTTGTTGTGTGATCGGTATCCGATGCAAGTCTCATCCCATGCCTCTAGGTCCTGGATTCATGGGAGGAATTTGTTTGGTGTTAGTAGGAGGATGCTGCTCTCCCAAGATTGGAGGAACTAGAATCTCAAGTGGTTGGAGTTCTTACAACATTAGATTGACTCTAGCGGCTGTTGGAATTGGTATCCTCATTTTGCTCTAGTAATGGACAACAGGATGAAATGTTGGTATTCCTCTCCCTATAACTATTGATGACTGGGAGTCGATCCCCATATGGACGGTACCATGGGGGTGCATCAGTGGCGCGTTAGGCAACTCCTCATTATCGGATTGCAACACCAGACCCCAATTAATTTATAATTAGTTCGCTAATTATTAATTAGAAACAACATAAAGAATAATTAAGAAAATTAATCGAGATTTCTCGATAGTTACGATAGACCAATAAAAAAATAAATACGTCAAGAAGGGAACGATGTAATACCCCAAACCTAGTCTACTGATTAATTAATGCAATGATGTCTTTTTGGAATTTAATGTGTTAATTTAGTCATCTTAGCCTAATTTTAATACTACAAAAAATTCAAATTAGCAAACCACAAAGATTGCAAGGAAATGATAAACGATGTAAGGCTTTGACCTTTGAAGCCAACCCAAGTAGAAAACTACTAGAAGAAACTGTTTCGTAAAAAGAGGAATAGAAAAGAAAATATAAGGGAAAAAGCCAAAATGATAAACTGCGCATGCTAAACGAGGCATAAACACAAAATGTGGCAAAATAACAAAAAATGAGGCCAAGGGGTTTTGAACCCTTGACCAAGTGAGGCAAAGTTTTAATACCCAAAAAATTACCAAGTGAGTTGCCAACACTTTTGTGCTTAAACATACAACCAATATGTATATAACCCTTAGTTAGCTAAGCCCACCTCCCAAATTGGCCAATGGCTATTCATGCAACACCTCATCTTCCACTAACACCCTCCACCTCGGCCTACCTCAGCACACCATCAGCCACCACCTCAGTACACCTCAGCCCTATTATACATATACATGTGTGTGTATATATATATATATATATGGCCCATCTATTTTAAATCTGCTTTGTGTGAGAAATACCTCAAGGCCTCCATGTACGTGTGTGTGTGCTGCATATTCAGAGTGTGTGAGTGATACTATGTGTTGCGTGATGTGAGTGTGTGTATCGGAATTGTGTAAGTGTCGGCTAGAGTAAAGAGAGAAAGTGAGAGAAGGAGAAAGAAGAAAAGGAGAAGGGCTGTACCATGGCTATCCTAACTTGAAGGTGATCACCAATCGAACTAAACCTAAAGAAGATGAGAGAGAATAAAAAAGGGGTAAATTTTTCTCTCTACAATTTTCTCATTTTTAGCTACTATTTAGTGTGTTAATTGACATGCATGTACCTAAAAATGGAAGATGATGAAAAATGGAAACAAGGGGGCTAACCTAGGAGCCAAAAACATCAACCTCGTAAAACTGCCATTAATGGCAACCTTAGAACTTGGGTCTGAACTAACCAAAACAAAACTCAATTCTCTTATTTAGAACCTAAATAAGACCCTCTAAGGATTCTAAATCCATTAGAATCACTTCAAATGGACAAGAAATAAGGATGAAAATTCCATTTACAGTCATGATTCAAGAATCGAGTCCCTTGAAATTGAGTTCCAAACTTGATTCTTGGAACGTGGCTTTGAAGCCACTGAACTAAGGGTTACAACCAAACAAGAACCATCAAAATTGATGGTGAAATGAGCTCAAACCAAGCTTGGTACAGTCACAATTATCTAAGCTCAACATGGCAAAATAGCCTGATCTAGCCTGTGAAGCCCATGCCAAAATAAAGACTAAAGCCACAGAAATTATTTGGGCTAAAAAAAAGATGCTCAAAACAAAAAGAAAAATGAGATATAAAATTTTAAAAATTTTAGAATCTGGCCACTGGCACCGGAGAAGGTGGCCGAAGATCGCTGAAAAAACGTAAGAGAAACAGGTTAATTTAAATTCAGTTGGGTCGGGTTAGGTCGGAACCCGACCGAATGCAAGGATGGTTATTTAAAACTGTGTCATTTTGAACCTGTTTTAAATGAAACTGTTTGGGTACAGGAATAATAAATTAAGAATTTAAAACAGAATAACCCAAAACATGGATAGGGCACATATCAATAATATGTTATTCCGGTGCATATGCGTAGCTTGAACTGACTAGTTCATAGGCTTTTTAGACCGGTCTAGGGTTTTAAAAAGTAAACCCATTGGTTCCATGTTTAAATGAAAAATAAATAAACCGAAACTTTAAGAAATTCTAATTAGACCCCAACAGTTATGAATAATGATACTGAGGCCCAACAGTAAATTAATTCAATAATATTTAAATAGAAAAAATTTTTAAATTACACCTAAGTCAAATGTGGGTCAAATGGACTCCAAACGAGACGAACGAATAGTCCATTTTTATTATCTCGGATATTTTCAAACTCAATGGTGAGGTCCGTAAAGCCTAAATAAATTCCAAAAAATATGAACGGACAAACTAAGATAATTTCAAATACGCCCTGATAATGAATGATGTGATCAAATGGACCCCGATGACTATAAAATTATGTAACTCAACATTTTGGGACATTCCGGACCCAATGGCGGGATCCGTTTTGTGAAACGAAGTCCTGGAACAATAGACACATGAAACGTCAAAATGAAAATTTTACCCTTAGTATTCCAAAAGCCAGATAAATGTTAAGGGGGGACATAGTTTGACTCTTTTGGACACTCCGAACTCAACGGTGGAGTCCATATTACCAAACGAAGTACCAAAAAACATGATGCATGAAAGTGTAAAATTATGAAATGCCCTAGGCTTTATATAAGTTGTAAATAAACTAATTAAGATCCAAAAAAACCTAAATTTAGTACAACCAATATTTTAGACTTAATGATGACGTTCTTTTAAGGAAAATAAGACCCGATAAAAAATTAAAAAATGATGAATACGTCATTAGGACACAACGAAGTTACCAAGGGAGTAATAATGAGATAAATAAGTCTACAAAAATGTTACAAGACCAATAGACTCAAAACGAAGTCAGAATACGTAAACTGTGAATGAAAAGAATGGGATGTTAAAAAGTATAAATTACTGAATCACCCTTGAAGGGCCAAATATGCTATAAGGCTACAGGGAACCCTGAAATGGGAAATGAAAAGTCCTTAATTAAATAGACTAAGTTCAAAGAAACTTAAAACATTGCATAACAATGTTTGGGATTAAAATAGGTACTAATTCATTATGCAATATTTTTGGAGCCATGATTACAGGATCACCTAAACGATGGAAATGAAAAGAAGTTATGGGATAACAATAGTGGTACCCACATGAGAATGCAATGCTAAGAAACCGAGGTAAGTAACTCCTATGCTTTAATATAGGTTATTCCTAGCCAAGTCACATTTATTTTCAAATGCTGCCAAAATTTGTACTCTATTCCTACCTGATGAACTTGATTTCTCCGATTTGATGCCAATCAATTTGTGATTATTTGTTATACCTGTACTTCGGATTTAATTTGCTTGCCTATGTGATTTTGAGAACTTGATTACCTTACTTAAGAATAATTGTGCCTTCATACCATGTCATGATCTTGTGATATATCTTATTGATGGAAATCTTATTGTTCCACACACTTTATGTCTCATTGATTAAGATTTGGTTGTTTCATATGATTGTACATCCTATTTGGAATTTTTTATGATCATGATATTTTGTAAGTGCCTGGAGTTTTGCTCACCCACAACAGTCCATCTATTCACAGATTACGTTGTGGACCCTTTGGGGTCATTTTTGCCCTTCGAGGACTTGAGGTGAAAGATCTCTCACGCTATTCAGTAAGCCCAAGAAAGATAGGCGAACTTGAATGTGCGTTGTAAGGGTATGCTGGGCCACATTTTGTTTACTCATCTGTTGTGTTAGAACTTGATAATGACATTTTTGCATTCGTTGGATGATTATATTCTATGCCCAGTGAATGATCATATTATTTGCAAGCATGATACCTCTTGATTGGATTGTGGGAACGAATCATCATGTTAGGCTAGATCCCATTCTGGATGATTTCATCATCACTTTCTTGTATCATATTGTGGGATAAGCCTTTTTGGACTCTCGGGTCATTATTGCTTTATCTTGGTAACTGGCTATATGATATCTTTTTCTTTTATATTCTTGTGGACTAACCTTGACTCATGGCAAAGCTAAGAATTTACTTACTGAGCTAAGTTAGCGCACTCCTTACTTATCACCATTTTTTAGGTGGCCTATGAGGGACGAAATGCAATGAGATAACTAGTGAAGCTTGTGAAGCACAAATAATTAACACTGATGATATGAACTCCAAGTCAAAGTTGACCACGTACTCTGTAAGGTTAAGTTCAAAATTGTGTATTATAATATTGCATCATTAGTGATGAGGTTAGCCTAGTATGTTGGATCACCGTGATTAAATTGTACTTGGAGATATTTTGATTGTTGGTCATTGGAGATGAGCTTTTGATCAGGTGAATTGCATTTAGTGTAGCTTCCCTATTAAATAATTTACTGATTTATGATTTACTGATATGATTTATCAATCTATACGATTCATTTGATTTTGTACGGCCTGTCCGTGTGGCAGTGTCGGTCATTGCCCTTAATTCGCATGGGGTGGGTTTCGGGTCGCGACAGGGATTCTTCGCTTGTGGTGGTGACGGGAGGTTGAGGTCCTCCATGAACAACGTTAGTAAGAGGAGGAGGAGGATTACTCTGTTGCTTATTAGCCAGTGAGGCCAGAGCCTGTACATCGTTGTAAACTGTTCTTGCATTTGATCGGACTATCGTTAAATCCGATAAAGTTGTTGTTGCAAACGAACTGACGTTTGTCCTCTTTCTCTTCCAGCAGGAGGCAAATTCTGAGGGTTTTGGGAGTTCTTTCTAGGACGAAGGTTGTGAGCAATTGATTTTGTGAAGAAAAAAACAATAGGTTTGTTGTTGAAGAGAAATAGTAAGAACGATTGTCGCTTCCCATAAATGGCGCCAAGCTGATGTTACTCATTTTTGGTCGGAAGAATTCCCGCCCTTTGTTGCTTGTCAAGAACTTGAGATTGAAGTGTCACCGGGAAGGCTCTGGTAGTAGCCGTTCCGATGATAAAGTTAGTAACGAAATTAAAATAGTAATTCATAAAAAGGATTGAACATAAATTGAAAGCGTACCTTATGGGTTTATTTATAGGTTATAGATATCCTAAATTGAGTAGGATTAGAAGTCATAAAAGTAGGGATTTGAAGATATTCGAAGATAGTAGTTGCCATATTGAACTATGTTTCTTTATTCTGTGATTGGCAGCTTATGAAAGGCGGTGAGAAGCTCTGACCCACTTACCTCTGAATCTCCCGTGCCTAGTTGACCTGGATAAAAATAACATTTCCTGATATATATACCTTGAAAAGCTTTTTATAGACATGTGTCATGCATCGAATATGTTTGTCACTTTATGGTATATTAGGAACAATAATTTTTATAAAGTACAATGATTTAAAATCAATTTCAGAGTAGCTTTTAAAAAAGAAAGGCCCATTCAGTTAGATCTTTATTCGAATCTGATCTAGTATAAAGAACATGGAGATTAAATTTAATACGGTTCTTCCCTAAACAAAGTTGTTTATGGCATTCTATAATGACGACGCACGTTAGAAAATTTAGGATAACTTAAATTTGTCTATGAGTTTAGCCAAAGATAATGTCACGCCCCGAATTTTCATAAATCCGGAGTGGATTTATTAACTAGAAAAATAAATAAATAAATTTAAAACATCCTTTAATTCTCAGCAAAAAAACTCATTATTCCATACTCTAAGGTCATTAACCAACATTAGAAAAAAAAAATTTGAGAATCATTTGAATCCATTCTGAAAACTTTATTAAGTCTTTTATACCTTTTGTGGTCAATTTCATCCAAACATATTTGGAGTCTCAAAGTGAAAATATTTTTAAATAAAAGTACTCGTCGAGACAATTAGTTTAGACTTTTGAATCACTCAATCCAGATTTAAAATGAATTTATATGAAAATCGGAAAGTTTGAACCAAAAAAAAAAAATTTTTTTTTTTAGATGAACAGTAATTTGGAAACCAGTAGCTAAAAGTAAACAGTAACATTGAAAGTTACTGTTCACTTGGAGCAAAATTTAGCTTTAGAAAAAATGTAGCCTAACCCTTTGATTCAAATTGATGTTTCTCTCCATCTATAGATCCAAATGTAATGAAATCTGTGCCCAAACTGTCCTTATTGAGTCTAGTTTCTATACCATTTTGAATTACTCAAAAATTTCATGTAAAACTCAAGTTATGATGAAAACACTACCCATAGGTCGGATTTTTGCACACTTGAAGCAAAATCACTATAACTTTCTCATTTTAAAAGCTTTCAAAGTACATGATATATAAAAAGAAAGCTAAGAGATAGACCTATCTATAAATCTAAGGCACTTTAATTAATTCGAAAAGGCCAAAAATTTATACTCTCACAAAGTGGGCTGATATGCATAAATAATTTTGCATAATGGAAGTTACGACATGTTGTATACCATTTGATATTTCTTCTAATTCTTCAAGCTATTTAACCCCAAATTTTTTTGCACTCTTCCTATTAATTTATGGGCATTTTACACACCTAATGGCTCTTTTTAAATCACAAAATTTTGACATGGTCTCCTTTACTTTCCAAGCAGTTTTTCAACTAATATTCATAATGTTTCATATAAATAAGGATTTATCCATTCCATCCTCACTCGATGGCCACAATTTCATAGAAGTTAAATATACATCATTTAATTATACAATCCATGATACATACACATGTACTTTGAACTTAAAGGTCACAAGCTTCATATTCATTACAATATATAAGGTCTTGTCCATTGTTTTCATAATACACTAAATTTCTACAAGTTCATTTCATATGGCTTAGGGCTTATGCCCTTATAAAACTCAAAATATGCCCTAAGGGCCAAAAATCCTTCGCGGTCCATTTCTCCTCCGCTCTTCAAGACTTCATCAAGTCTCAAGTACCGAGAGCCTCATTTGTAATACGATATCTCACGAGGGGTCAGCACAACCGCTGACATGACATAATGCTAATGCAATGAACAAAATTAAGGCGTGGCATGTGCAAGTGTATATTTATAATCTACATGCCTTTTAATTTCATACATACAATAAAATGGCAATATGCATGACACACATATGATACTCTATACCCACCTATGTCTCGCTTCACGGTTCTTCCCCGTTGGTATACAAGTACCAATTGTATGTCTCGTTTCACGGTCCGGATCCCGTTGTCTTGCAAGTATTAATGGCCAATTTTGGGTTTTCTCCACAGGATCTGCACCCTTATAATGTATAGCACCAAAGTGCTCAACTTACGTCATGTTTCCAAAGAATTACAATATGCCAATATGCCTCGGTTTCTTTATGCAACTTTATTGAGACAATTCATCAAATACATGGTATTCACCTTAAGTCTGCATCATACCCAAAGTAAATCATAACTTCCAAACCCCAAAACTTCTTTTACATGAACACATGCTATATACTATCCATTTCAACATATACGTAAGTCACATATTCACAATCTTACTAATTCACAAAGAACACATAGTTTCACAAATTATCAATGCATCAAACAATCATATCTCCCAAAACATAAGATCTATCAACATGAATATAAGCCACCATGTAATGATTTAAACATATAATCAAATTACATCTTCATCATTTTAACAAATTCTCAAGAAACTTAAAAATCACACAAGTACACAAATTTTCAACTCTAAGCTTTTCAAAGCAACCACATCTTAAATGACTTTCTAACAACAAGTAAACATATAAATCACTCAATTAACATGTAAAACACTCCTAAACTCAATTCTATTCTTTACTTAGCAAAATATCACACATAAAAGGGTTTTTCTCAACCCTTGGGAGTTATGTTCGCTTTGTAGCTAAACCGACCAGTGAGAATGTATCCCTTGACTTAGGGAACAACTTTCTAGAAGGAAGTCTTGTGAAGATCCAAGCCTACAAGTGTGTGTTGGAAGCTTAAAGATTGGAAAACCTTGGTTTTCTCCATTTTTTTTTTCTCCATACACGAGCTGCTGCTGCTTCACCGGACCATTTCTGTGATTTTTTTACACTAAGTATTGTATTTATAGTCAAGGGGCTAAGGGGCAAAAAGACCATTTTGCCCTTAATGAGTTTGGGACCCCGTTACACTACAACCTGTCTTGAAATGCCTCAATTCAACATTCTACTTTATCCAAAGTTCTTAAAATTATTTTAAATGAAATTTTTCAAAAAAATTTATTTTCACCTGTGGCCGGGTTTGGCCAGTTCCACCCTGGCCCTTGGGATCAAACTGTCTCCGAATAGGCTCAAATTCTCACATGATGTGTATTTTAACATTCTAAGCATATCTCTCTTCTATGGAATACTCTAAATATGCTTCTAAATATGACTTATGCCTAAATGATGCATGTAGAATGCCCTACCAGCGAACAACGCAGGAATAGTGTCCTTCCGACAAAAATAAAAAATTTACCCTGATTTTTCAGATCTCTACAGATAAACTTCTTAACTCGTGAACCATGGTTAAAATAAAAAAGAATAATTCATTTAAAAAAAAAGTCCACCGAAATAGCTAGGAGTTTGAGTTCTTCTCAAATTATGTATATTGTTTTTCTCAAAATGTTAATTTCCTTTTTTTTCGAATCCAACCAAATAAAGTCCACCGAAATAGCTAAGAGTTTCAATTCTTCTCAAATTAACTAAAACAATTTTCTTCTCGAGACGTTAATTTTCTTTCTTTCTTTTTTTAAATCCAACCAAAAATAGGAGATTAATTTCTTCTCCAACTAAATTTTTTTTTTCTCAAATGTTAATTTCTTTTTTTTTTCAAAGAAAAAAGGTCAATCCAACCAAAACTAGGAGAATGAGTTATTCTCAACTAAGTAATTATATATATATATAGACATATATATATATATAATATCAAAGAGGCATCGTATACCAAGTGTTAATCAATAATGTACATGTTAATTTGCTGAATTACCAAAAAAAAAAATTACTTGTTTGTTTTTTTAAAAGGATTTTAACTACAGGATGGAAAAGCTTTAATAAATTATTGCATTGGGTATGTGGATTCTACGACAATGATATAGAGAGTTAATATATGACTAGGTGAAAAAAAATGAAGAAAGATATGACTAGTCTATGTAAAAATGATTACAGGAAAAGAAAATCACTTGTTCGATTAGATGTGTTCCAATTCCTGTCCTAAATGTAGTATTTGTTTCTTTATTCTATGAGCAATAAGAACAAGATTGTATTAATAACAAAAAGAAATTCACATTGGAAGTTCAGCCTGTAAAATTGTTCAAATTATTCTGACAATGGGCAGAAATTAGGAAGGAAATAGGAAAAAAGGATGAAGAAACGAAAGGCTTATTATCTAGTTCCCGTGCCTCCAATGCAAAGTAATGGAAGTGTAGATTGAATAAAAACTCAATCCCCCATATTATTCACAAGGTGCTACTCTCAAAACTCAAGAAAGTTTTGTAAATTTATAGTGAAACTATTAAATGTATGTTCTCCTAAATTTTTCTAAAACGAACTCTTAAAATGGGATGAAAGAAGTATATAACATAATACATACATATATATATATATTAAATCTATTATATGTTATATTAAACTTTTTATTTCATATATATATATATAATTAGAAAATAATTTTTATATATCATATATATTATTGGATCAAATCTGATAATTAATAAATTTAATTTATATTAGGAATTTATTGTTCTATCAGATTTTTAATGCTATTTGATTTGATTTTTTTTCCTTAAATAAATAGAATTCAAATTACATAACCAATGCATTTCAAAGCCTACAGTAAGTGTACATTTCGGGGCAATTCCGAGAGTTTCAGCTGAAAGAAATTTATTAATTTTGGAAAAAGTGATTCCGATAAGGAATTCCAGAAGAATCGGTTTGGTATTTGAATTGTTGTACTTCAAAAATTACTGTTAAAACTGAAAAGTGATAAAGCTAGATGAGCAACTTCTTCTTCTAGGAACGTGCTCCTGAGACCAAAAATGCTGGAAATTGATCTTGAAAGGGAGCCCCCAAATGGCACCTAAATAGAAAGTCTTATATAGTTTTATACTTCAGAAGGACAAATCATAAGTGGGAGAACTTATTCCACGAATCATATAAATCTCACTTTATATACAAGTGTTTGAACACTATTTAAGATTTTCGTGAAATAATTTCTCGAGAAGTGAGGTGGTAAAGAAAATCTACAAAATTAGTAGATAAATTAATTTATTTAAGATGAAAAAATCCGTCCTTTTCAGACATACAATTTTAATTTGAGATCTCTTGCCGCGTGGGAGCCACCAAATGAGTGGTTGAAATTGGGAGTGAGATTAATTAGTTTTGAACGACAAACTTTGCTCTCTCGTAGTAATGTGAAAATGACACCTACGGAATCACATTGCGTAAGCTAATTCTGTACTCCTTTTCTCTATTATATTCTATTTTAACACCTCCATGATTAGAGGCTTTTCCACCACATAAATAGCCAAATCCACGTGTTATTGTCTATCCAAAAATTGACCTTAGCATAATACCAAAGTTAATTGAACTTAATTTTTCGTGGCTCTGTTTGGAGTTTAAATTAAAAACTGTGGTAAACCCCTATTACTATAGGAAAGAAAAAAAAAAACAGTATTGGAAAATACAAACCTTTGTTATATGGTAACTATTTGTGGAAGTCCCACCGGTCACTTTCATAAACGAGCTTATGAAAATATGCGATGTACCACAAACAGACACACCAATCACCTTGAGACACGTGTGCTTACAAAGCTGATAAACTCGGTCATACAGAGTAGGCGGAGCCTCCAAGGCATTCTCATACACATATCCTCCAGACCTTATGCTCTGGGCAATATTCAATCAGTATTTCGTATAGTTCCGACCTTATGATCTTAGCAACTGCCAAGTAGAGAATAAGGAAACAGTCTTCAACAAGGAAACTACTATCTATGATTATCTCTATCTACGATACAATACTCCACAAGGTAACTGCAATCTCCGATGATCAAATCCCTATATTCACGGCTCCGAATCTTAATCAACTTAGGAAGGCCACAGTCTATAAATTAAACCCTAAAGGTATGCTTTATTTTTATGCTCATTCTTTGGCTTTCAATACAGTCTTTCAATTCAGTTTACTTACTTAAGCATCAAAGCGGCTACCGCCGGAACCAATCCGGTGGTCCTTGGATCCCCCCTTTTTGAGTGTTCTATAGGTCGCGGAGCCCGGATTTATTGCGAGCCGAAAAGTGCAGCATCAGTTTGGCGCCGTCTGTGGGAACGACTAATCTCCAAATACTCTATTCACAAACTTATCTTTTTCCTCACTAGAAAACCATGGCCCCAAATCTCCGACCGAGACAGAACGCTCAAAACCCACAAGGCTCTCAACGTCGGGTGCCTGTTCCACGAGCAAGGGGGCTGACGGTTGATCCCATGCAACAAGAGATTGAATCAATGAAACGACACAACGAATTGGTGCAGAAACAGTTGCTTGCCATATCTAGAACACTGGCAACGCTCACACAGAATCAAGGGACAAATCCTCCTAACCCACCGGTCAACATTGCTGCGGGAACACAACCCCCTATTACCATTGAGAATGAAGAGCCCCATGAGCAGGCTCCAAATAACTAGCCTGGGCACCCCTAGGGTGTTGCTCGCGTTGGCAGAGATCCACAGCCGTCAGCAGCCCCAAGCTAGGGAACATCAGCCTTCATCCTTGACGTCCATTACTGGAGCACCACTAGAGCCACGACTCCAAGGGCTTCGAGAGCACATCCGGCACCACAGGAGCCTCATCCCTAGGTTGCACCAATTCCTCCAGTTCGGAACCCTTTTTTGTCCGAGGGACGTACTCAGCCCGACTACCCTGAAGCTGAGGCTGTAAGACAAGGTTCACAAGATGTCCGGTTTAGAGACCCACGGAGGGTAGAAGAAATTGCCAAATCTATGGACCGAACAATAGCTTTGAGAGGTGCCCAGAACCCTCTAGAGCAAGACGAGTTGGCCAGGCTGCTCGGAAGACTTGCCACCCCATTCACTCACGCCATCATGTCAGAAGAAAGGCCCAGAAAGTTCATGGTGCCAAAGTTCACCCTGTACGATGGGACTGGAGACCCAGGAGATCATCTCACGCACTACCAGCATAAGATGGCCTTCCACGGGGCCTCTGATGCTTTTATGTGCCGAACCTTCATTACCAACTTGAAGGGAACTGCTTTGAAATGGTTCTACCACCTCCTTCCGAACTCAATTACCGGCTTCTATGAGCTCGGTAGGCAATTCCTGGACAGATTTATGACTAGCAAAAGGCTCAAAAGGGGACCAGAATTCCTGTTAAATGTCAAGCAGACTAAGGAGGAGTCCCTCAGAGCCTACATTGCGCGCTTTAATGCCGAACTTACAGAGATCACCAACTGCAGCCCGAGATTCCTTGTAGCTGCCTTAACTGCTGGACTTGCTCACTGTGGCTTAAGAGATTCCTTAACCAAAAGCCCTCCTACCGACATGGCGGCATTAATGGACCGGGCCAAGAAGTACATCAACTTGGAAGAAGCCAACCGCACATCCTAAAAGGGCAAAGAGCAGAACCAGAGGGATAATCCGAAGAGGGAGGATCACAAGAAGGAGAACCACAGAAGAGACCCTAGCAAGAAGAGAGCCAGGAGTCCAGAAAAGAGAACGGCACCCAAGGCTGTTTACAATTCTGGACCAAGGGAGTTCACTAACTTTACCCCCTTGAACACTACTTTGGTAGATCCGAGATCGAGAAAACCTACGATGGCCAAAACTGATCAAAGAAGATCTCAGCCTTCAGGACCAAAGTAAGTACTGTAATTTCCACAAAGATCATGGACATGCGACTAACTCATGCAAGACCTTTCGATATGAGATTGAGCAACTCATAAAGAAAGGACGTCTCCGGGAGTTCCTTAAGTAGGACGGGAGGCAAAATCCCCATGAAGACAAACCTCAGCAGCAGATAGAGCAAAGGCCTAAGCAAAGACAGGAGCAAAGGGAAGTTTGAAACAAGCCTCAAAGGTAGAACAACCATGTCATCTGTCCTCTATGTAGACTCCCCTACTACAAGGATGTCTAACAAGGCAAGGAAGAGATACGCTCGGCAGGCCAGGGCTGCCCCAGACGTGTTGCAGATCTCCAACGTTAAAAAGAGGCTCAAACCAGCACCGGAGATCCAATTCACTGAACAGGACCTAGCAGGGGTGCACTGCCTCACAGTGATGCCCTCGTCATCACTCTCAAAATTGCCAACTTCGAGATTAGAAGAGTCCTGGTTGATACCGGCAGCTCCATCAATATACTGTTCCATAAGCCACTAATGAGAGGAGGATGCTTGGGCCTGCGCCTCTTGAGCCGCCACCTGTGGTTGATCGGGCACCGGCGGCAGCGCCTCTTGAGCCGCCATAAGAAAAGGTTGAACGAGAGTCCAAAGATCTTCCATCTTTTTGCGTAATCACCTAGTTCAAAAGGGTCCGCCCCTACTTCAATTAAAGCTAGCTCCTACTCCTCCTTCTCCTTTAGGATCGTCGTTGGTCCTTCTTTCACTAATGATCTAATGATCTCACCCTCACCATTTTCTAGTAGTTCTTTAAGAAGAGGGAAAGATCACTCCTAAATGCAGCCGTGATCTTATATACGATACCACCAGCCGCACCCCTGTCTCCCTCGCAGTCAAAACTCTCCTCTCCAGCGGGACCAGCCGGGCCAGAAGCTTCGTTTCCTTCAACTAATTCAAGCGATTCAGTCAGTAGGAAAGTCATCTCACTGAACATTGGATTATATACAACCTCGTGAACATTACAACCAATCAATCGAGAGTCTTCTTTCTATACATTTACATTTAAAGTTTCTATTTCTCCCCGAACGCACAAGAAAAGGTCGAAGTGAGCTTCCTAAAGTTAGAGCGAGGAAGGGTGGCTATATAGGTAAGGGGATCAGGGCCATCGGTGACCGGCTTTCGTAAAAGCACCTTTGGGCTTTTCCCTTAATTATTAGTGAAAGGGCAACTAGCTAACTTAAAGAAGTAAAGCCACTATCATCTATGATATTGTTTTAGAGTTCTTTTTCAAATATTCCGTAGTGCGCCTTAGCACTTTTCTCACAAAAGTCTAGGTTCAGGTAAGCCCCTGCAGCATGTATAGGTCTATGGAGCATGCCGGTCCACCTCCTATCAATGATTTACCATATTTTCCGGCATTTAGCTTCGGCCACAAAAATCTCAGATGCGTTCCTTAGGGTTGGTTTGGCCATAGACGCGGGATTAGGATACCGCTATTTGACGAGTCCTGTGCCCTTTCACGGAACACTTTTTCTTTCTTCCCTTGACGTTCTTTCCATCTCTAACTCCCCTTGATTGCCCTTCTTTCTAAATGTTGCAGCTTACTATTTTAATGAGTTATTAAACATTCCCTCGACAGGTTTGAGAGCGCAGGGGGAGGAAGGGAAAGTTTGCAGGTGAAAAAAGGCGATATATGGTCTCATCTCCTCGGGCTTGGTTCGAGATATGAAGTTTGGTTATGACGAAGATAGATGGGTTCCAGAGAAGCAATGCTGATCACATTCCGTGTTCATAAAAAGGAGACAAGAGGGAACCAGGTTATGGTTCAAGTCTCCTAGTGTACTCAGTTTAGAACTCTAAATTCTAAAGTGAAATTCTGATATTAGTCAGAAAGGCAGCTAGTAAGCAAGTCGAGTAAGACAGCTATTATTAAGTCGAGCGAGCTTTCGCTCATACTAATCAAAGACGAAAAGCTAAGGTCAGAATTCGCATAGAGATGATAGGCGCTTATCGTGGAGCTCGGTAGTCTCCCTTAAAACCGTTACCGATTCTTGAACAGAAAGCGGGATGCTTGCGAAGACCATTTCTGGTCTATCCGTGTTAATGAAATCCATCCCGTGAAACAAAGGAGAGTTCATTCTTGGGGTGAATAAAGAGAGACTACTGCTACGGGATAGACCGCAACTTCGGGATCAACCTCAATGAATTATAGCGTAACGGGCTTGGTATAGATCCGTAGCCCGCTCTGGGTCTTTAACCGAAACTGGGACTAGGCATGGAAAAGCTCGATCAACGTCCTCCTCTCCCGAGGTTAGAAATGTGGAGGTACCTTTCCCGTCACCTGTTAGCTCTGTCCGCCACGGGTTAGCGACATAAAGTGCGAATAAAGGTTCATCGGGACATTTTCTTCGACAACTGAACTATCATCACCGTTCTTAAGCCTAGACTTTTTTGGGGTCATATTCAAAATCTCGCAAAGCTTCATTCTACAAGCATTCCTATTTAAAAAGGTATATGGATTCCGGATCGAAAATATGGATATATTTCATTCTCCTTCTGGCGACCGACCCATCTTTCTCTCGTCAGGGGCCCAAAAGAGAAAAATACGCTCCTTAGGAGTATTCCTGGGAAATTGACTCCTTCCTTACTTTAATCCAATAGGCCGGATTCATGAGTGAAGGAAAAGATCAGATGGAAAGGACTCTCCTTCCTTCTATCCTATCTGCTCGGCTACGGGTATCTGCTCTACAGCGAGTGATGAAGCTTCGAGTATCCATTCCATCTATAAGGTTCCGGGAAAGAGGGATAGACTAGATGTGATATGGAGCAAGGTTTGGAAGCCTCCATCCATAGTTTAGAAGTCCCTGAGGGAGGGGGACAGGGGTATTGACTAAAGAATATATATATAAGGGCAAGTTGCCCATATATATCTTTCTTCCCTCTTTGATCTAGTAATGGGAAGGCGCCTTCTGAGCGGTTTGGTCGGAAAGAAATGTTTGCCTCTTTACATTTCAGTTCATTTCGATGAAATCGACCCCACCCCCTGTTCTTAGACGGAAGCCTGGGAGTAGAAAGCTCGAAAGCTAGTCCCCTTTAAGTGAGAGGGGCCCCCATCTGACTAAATCTGGACAGCCTTTTCTCATCTCGGTGAGCCTTGCCCCTTAGAAATGAGAGAGGTCATGATAACAGTTGACGAGTGAGGCGAGGGGCTTATTCCTCTCAATCGACGAGGGCTTGAGTCCCCTACGGCCAGTACAATGCGCTAGCAGCATCTTCTATAAAGAAAGCTGTCCTTGGGGACTCCGTTTCGTCTTTAGGGACTATATTCATTGTAATTAAGCAATCGTTTCTTGCGTTATCAGCTTTTTGCGTATAATAATCGCTGAACGTACGGCTTATGGTACTGCTTGCGGTACGGACTGCTCTTCCTGCTGTTAACAGCGCTTTCCTTTTCTCTTTTGGAGGTTTCAGGCCTAGCTTGACGCGGCAGTAGGGACTGCTTTTCGTGCTAGTGTTCGGACTGCTTTTCTTGGCGGGCTGGGATTGCTGTTATGCTTTTAGCTGAGTGCTTTCCTTGCTTGGCGCTTTCCTGACTGCTTTCCGACCGTTCTCTTCCCGAAGTCAGACTACTACCGAGCTCCGCACCAGGGCTCAAACCATGCCTCAAGGAAACAATAGCCCCACAACCCAAAGGCTTTCCGAGAGATCCGAGAGACATGGTTCAACTAATGGTGCACTATCCTTCTCCCAAACATTTCTCAGCGAAAGCACTGAGTACAACTTATTAAAGGGAAACTACGAACAAGATCTTAGACTCAATCATCCACAGCTCCGGGATTAATGTGCTGTTTTTTATGCTGGAGTCATGAATCGCCTCTTTGCACAATTTTTTTCTAATCAACCTTTTTCTTTTTATGGTATTTACTCTTGGTTCATCTTTTTAGTAGAAAGCGAAATGAGAATAATGATAATCGTAGTAGTAGTTCCACGCCCCCTCTCGCCCCTTAAACCAACCAAAAAGGAGAAGGCGCTTTCCGAAAACGATCAAGGCAGGGATTTCCGGTAGTCATCTATCGCGACAATGGATCAACCCGATTTCCAAGCTAGAAGAAATAAAAAAAAATGGAAAGCCCCCCTATCACTTAAAGGCCTTTATAGTCGTAAAGTCTCGTCTCGCTCAAAAAAGTAGAACTCCAACCATTCTCCTTATGGAAACCGCTTGCCACCGGGATCAGCCAGTTGCCCTTTCATTTTGCTTCGGCAATAGATCAAAATAGAGGCAACAAAGCCACCCTACTTAGATCCCCGGATCGCCTTATTGGATTAGCGGACGCCACAAGAAAAAGTAGTCGTACAAGGACGCTTACCCCATCCATATCTATAGGCGGCAATGGCCTTCGCCTACGTCAAAGACAGCCGATTCGTCCTACTAACATGTCTTCTGCTGGGATTGGGTGTCTGGTGGTACCTTCTGCCAGAGCCCCTATTGGTTCAACCAACGGCTTGCTGCTCACCTGAGTGCGCTAGTGCAATTAAGGAAGCCGCAAATGCCAAATGAGGTCTCTGGGCTTCCCGTGTATTCATCCAAATCAGATCATGATAAAGTTATGGACACGTTCACGAAACCGGAAGTCTTTCGATCCCATGCAGTCAATGCTTTTATAACTGGAGGGGGGTGTGCTTAAGAGCTGGTGGCAACCGAATACCTTTCACACCTAACCCAGGCTTTTGCCAACAACCTTTCTTTCAAAATCCACTTGGTGAACCTAGCCAAAGTCCAGGAACAGCTACAAAGGCTTCAAGAGCTGGAAGTACAAGAAAGGGGGCTCGAAGCATTAAGAGGAAATAGAAAGATTCGTATGAAGAGGTCCTCAACCCTATGATCCTTAGATTTGGAAGGAATGAGAGGGCCCACATCAAAAGGTAGTTGAACCTACATAGCGAAAAGGGGGATCCCCTTACGCACGTGAAATCCTTTTATGCCCACCCGCCTAATGTGCTGAAGTGGTTCATGATGATAGTCTTATGATCAGACTATTCCCAAGGAGCCTTACTGATCAAGCTATGGAATGGTACTTCACTCTCCCTAGGTATTCAATTCAATCCTTTGCCCCCCTTGTCGAAAAGTATTTAGAACGCTTCTCAGCTATCACAAAGAGGGAAATGTTGATTCAATCGACCTGGAAATACAATCCTGATGAGAGCTTTTAATCATACCCTGCGAGGTGGAGGTCCTTTACCTCAAGAAACCATTTGACCCGCCAACTCCTCAAAATCTTTATTTCTAACCCCTACTACTATACTAAAGGGGGGCTATTACCTATAACCCTTCCTGTCTCTTTCGAGGAGGCGGGGTAAGAACTTGGAAAAGGCACAACTCAAAAAGGGTCATCTTCGAAAGAGCCTTTAAGATATAAGGGCGGAAAAGGGAATGGCGAATCCAACTCTAGAATCCGGAATGGGAATGCAGTAGGAGATGGGGCGGGCCCAATCTTCCTATCAAACTAATCATATATGCCAAGCTCCTCTTAGCCCTATAGTCTTTCTCCCTCCCAAATTTTTCCAAATGATTCAAGACCTGAACTGAAAGAGACTCTACAAACAAAGCTTTCCGACTCGGCGAAGCTTGTATCCTTTGGATTATTGGGACCTAACGAGCCAGGACAGCCTATACCGAAGGAGACAAATTCATACCCTGCCGATTTCTAGGGCTTGCTTTGCTCGGATGTTATTGCCTTTGCCCCCACGCCAGCTTGCTCTCTCATCCCTCCCACCTTTGCCTATACCTATGCTTCTATTCCCTTCACTGGTTGATCGACGAGTCCACTGGCATCTGGAGCAGTATATGTAACTTCAAGGTATGCCACTAGACCAGGTGCTCGCTATAGAGGCTACGAACCTTACAACGGGCTATAGCTTT
Source organism: Nyssa sinensis (assembly GCA_008638375.1). Taxonomy (NCBI): domain Eukaryota; kingdom Viridiplantae; phylum Streptophyta; class Magnoliopsida; order Cornales; family Nyssaceae; genus Nyssa; species Nyssa sinensis. The sequence goes on from CM018032.1 coordinate 25,312,471, forward strand.
GTTGGAATTGATTCTGACCACGACAACATCAAGCCTACTACTGCCGTGATGGCAGCTTTTGATGGCAATCTCAGTACCCCATTGGGAAGAATCGACCTTCTTACTACTGTAGGAGAGGGAGAAGGGCAGAAAACCACCATCTCAGAGTACATGGTGTTGAATATGAAATCTTCCTACAATGTCATAATTGGGAGACCATGGTTGCACCAGATAGGGGAGGTCACCTCGACCCTCCATCAATGTCTGAAGTATGTTCACAATCAGAATGTTTATTCTGTCAAAGGGTGCTAGCCAATTTCTCGAGAGTGCCATGCCATTGCATCAAGGAAAAGACTGCCAAATAACAATTACAGTACACCTAGGACTGTGTAGATCCAGTTCTCTCCCACACTCCCGAGGAGGAAAGTTGCCCTTCCAGAATGGAAGAACCCCTAAGCCCAAGGGGACGAGACAGCAGGGCCAAACCCATTGGCAAGCCTGTCAAAGTATTGGTCAGTTCAGAATCAGAGGGGCGCTATTTGCACATTGGTCCAGACCTGACACGCACCGAGCAGGAGAAAATAATCAAGTTTCTCAAAGACAACCTCTCTATGTTTGCGTGGGAGACCAGAGACACGGAGGGTATAGATCCAAACCTGATAACTCACAAACTAATGGTGGATCCAGATCACCCACTAGTGAGACAGAAAAGAAGGTCGCTAGCCCTAGAGCGGCATCAGATCATAAACAAAGAAGTCCAGAGGCTGCTTGAAGCCAAAATGATACGTGAAGTGTTCTACCCCGAATGGCTAGCCAACACCGTCCTGGTCAAGAAGAAAAATGGCACGTGGAGGGTCTGCGTTGATTATACAGACCTCAATAAGGCGTGCCCCAAAGACAGCTTTCCACTACCAAGGATAGATTAACTGGTCGACGCTACTGCGGGGCACGAACTCATGAGTTTTATGGATGCCTATTCTGGGTATAACCAAATTTAGATGTACCCTCCAGACCAAGAGAAGACAGCCTTCATAACCGAACGAGGTCTCTACTACTACAGAGTAATGCCTTTCGGTTTGAAGAACACTGGAGCCACATACCAACGTTTGGTTAGCAAGATGTTCAGCCCACTACTCGGCAGTACCTTGAAGGTATACATCGATGATATGCTGGTCAAAAGTCTGCAGAAAGGTAGTCACCTCCAGCATTTAGCCCAAACCTTTGATATCCTAAGACAGCACAAGATGAAGCTCAATCCTTCGAAATGTACCTTCGAGGTGACGAAGGAAAAATTCTTGGGATACATTCTCTCAGAGGGGTATCGAAGCAGACCCCACTCAGATCCAAGCTTTGATTGGACTGAAGTCACCGAAAACCAGAAAAGACATTCAGGCGCTGAATGGCAGGATCGCGGCACTAAGCAGATTTATCTCCAAATCCACTGATCGCTGCCTACCTTTCTTCAAAGCTTTAAAAGGCAACAAAGCTTTACAATGGACGGAAAAATGTGAAAAAGCTTTTCAGGAACTGAAGGAGTATTTTGCCTCTCTAGAGCTTATGTCAAAACCAGTACAGGGGGAGAAGCTACTCCTGTACCTTGCAGTCTCTGAAAACACGGTTAACTCCGCATTAGTCAGACAGGACAGGGGAGTACAGAGGCCCATATTCTACGTCAGTAGGGCACTACTCGACACAGAAAAGAGATACCCAGAGGTTGAGAAGCTAGCTTTTGCTTTGGTAATATCAGCTCGGAAACTCTGGCCCTATTTCCAAGCTCATCCAATTGAAATCCCAACCGCCTATCCTCTGAAGTCAATATTAAGGAAGCCTGAGGTGTCGGGAAGATTAGTGAAGTGGTCTGTGGAGCTAGGGGAATTTGACATCTCATATGTGCCACAAAACTCCATCGAAGGACAGGCCTTGGCTGATTTCGTTGCTGAGTTCACCCCGGCACTTCAAGACAAGGCACGGCTCATCGAAACTTTGGGAACTTGGCTGCTCTATATCAATGGGTCGTCAACCGATCAGGGCTCAGGAGTGGGCCTGGTATTACAGTCCCCTAATGGGCTCTCGTTAGAAAAAATAGTCAGCTTGGGATTCAAAGCTTCCAACAATGAAGCAGAATATGAAGCCCTAATCCTAGGCATGAAATTGGCTCTGGAATATGAGGTTCATAACTTTAAAGTCTTCTCAGATTCCCAACTGGTGGTAAGCCAAGTCCTGGGAGAATTCTCCATTAAAGATGATAGAATGCTTCGGTACTCTGAACTAGTGAACTACCTGAAGCACTCCTTCCAGACGTTCACTATCCAGAAAATAGAAAGAAGCTAGAACCCAGCATAGAGGAAGCCCAAGTTACCCAAATTACTGAACAGCCCCAAAACTGGATGACCCCAATCCTCTAGTACCTAGAATCTAGGCTCCTCCCAGAAGACAAAAACAAAGCAAGAAGAATCCGAATCAGAGTGGCTCGGTACGTGATCCTGAACAACAAGCTTTACAGAAGGTCTTATTCTCAAACTCTGGTAAAATGCTTAGCTCCAGAAAAATCACAATATGTCTTGACTGAAATACACGAGAGAATTTGCAGGAATCATAATGGGGGCAGAACAATAGCACACCGAGCTCTGACTCGGGGCTATTACTGGCCTAGCATGCTAAGGCAGGCCAAGGAGTATGTCCAGAAGTGCGACAAATGCCAAAGATTTGCCCCATATCAACACCAGCCTCACCACAAGCTCATCCCGATTACTAGTCCTTGGCCTTTTGCTCAGTAGGGGATGGACATCGTGAGTCCATTACCAAAGACCCCACCAAACAGGAAGTATCTCTTGGTAGTCATTGACTACTTCTCTAAATGGGCCGAAGCTGAACCTCTAACACACATCATAGAGAAGAAAGTTGAGAACTTCACCTGGAAGAACATTGTTTGCAGGTTCGGTATACCACGTGTGATTATCTCTGACAATGGGACGCAGTTCATTAGTAAAGGCTTTAAGAAATTCTGTGAAAATCTCAACATTAGGCAACACTTTGCCTCTCCAGGCCATCCACAAGCAAATGGACAAGCAGAGGTCACCAACCGAACGATCCTTGATGGATTAAAGAAAAGGTTGGAGCAGGCCAAAGGAAAGTGGGCAGAGGAACTCTCTGGAGTTCTTTGGGCCTACTGAACAGCCAGAAGAACTCCCACCTCTGAAACTCCCTTCTTACTGGCCTATGGTACAGAAGTAGTAATCCTAGTTGAGATCGGTATGCTAACTCTGAGGACTGAAGCCTTCGAGCAAGAGTCCAATGATCAGTAGCTGATAAAAAATTTGGATCTTCTTGAAGAAAAAAGGGATCAAGCCAGCATCAGGATGGAAGCCTATCAGTAGAGAATGGTCAACAAATCTAAGGTGGGGCTCAAGACGATCAGCTCTCAAGTCAGAGACTTTGTCTTAAGAAGATTCTTTCCAAACACCAAGGATCCCACTATGGGAAAGTTGTCACCGAACTGGGAAGGCCCCTACAGAGTGATGAAGGTTGTTAGGCCTACCACCTGCTGGCTAGAAGACATGACTGGGAAGCCTATTCCTAGGCCGTGGAACGTGGAACATTTACGGAAGTATTATCAATGAAGATGTTTTTTTCTTTTTAATAGCTCCATAGAATGATCATCTTTTAATACACAGGCCTCTAGAGCTTGGTCCATCTATAATGCACAAGCTTTAGTGCTTGATCCATCTTTTAATGCACAGGCCTCCAAAGCCTGGTCCATCTATAATGCACAAGCCTTAGTGCTTGGTCCATCTTTTAATGTACAAGCCTCCAGAGCCTGGTCCATCAATAATGCACAAGCCTTAGTGCTTGGTCCATCTATAATGTACAAGTCTTAGCACTTGGTCCATGTTTTAATGCACAGGCCTCCAGAGCCTGGTCCATCAATAATGCACGAGCCTTAGTGCTTGGTCCATCTATAATGTACAAGTCTTAGCACTTGGTCCATCTTTTAATGCACAGGCCTCCAGAGCCTGGTCCATCAATAATACACGAGCCTTAGTGCTTGGTCCATCTTTTAATGCACAGGCCTCCAGAGCCTGGTCCATCAATAATGCACGAGCCTTAGTGCTTGGTCCATCTCTAATGAACAGGCCTCTAGAGCCTGGTCCATCAATAATGGATGAGCCTTAGTGCTTGGTCCATCTTTAATTCCCAGGCCTCCAGAGCCTGGTCCATCTATAATGCACATGTCTTAGTACTTGGTCCATCTATAATGCACAGGCCTCTAGAGCTTGGTCCATCTACAATGCACAAGCCTTAGTGCTTGGTCCATCTACACGGCACAAGCCTTAGTGCTTGGTCCATCTACAATGCACAAGCCTTAGTGCTTGGTCCATCTTTTAATACACAGGCCTCTAGAGCTTGGTCCATCTATAATGCACAGGCCTTCCGAGCCTGGTCCATCTTCAATACACAAATTCTATGATCCAGTCCATCCAAAGACAGAAGTTCCAAACATCTTCAACTAAAGTTTCCTAGATCGGAATACCTCAGAGCTGATACTTAGATTATTTGGTTTATGTACCAGCAAGCAACAAATACTACAATACCGAGCAGGCTTAAAGTACTTCGATTCAAGACTTCAAGTTTTATACAAGTTTCTTTGATCTACTCTTGGAACTTACAGAAAATTTAATCATCAGAAGTGCACGAAAAGGTGTTTTAACTCCAAAAGGGCACATTCAAATATAAAGAACATCAGATCTGAGAAGATGGAACTCAATTTCATTGATGATTAAAAAAATTTACATCAGTACAAGAAGACTGGAAATAAAACAAGTACACAAAAGCTACAACAAAGGCATCACTACGCTTTTACGACATCATGGTTTTTTTCCTTGAATGAGAAAGGGACCCAGGTTCCAAACCTCCATTACCGCCGTCGCCGGCTCCATTTGAAAGAAAGGAAACCTGAACCCCAATCTGCAGCAAGAAGCACCCAGGCCATTTCATCATCATTGTCATTGATCTCAAGACCAACGGATGATGAGGGCTCTGGGTCTCAAGAGACCTCCATTCTCCACTTTCGTTTCCCTCGACTCCGGCATGACACCCCAGCCAATTTGAGCAAGGGTCTCTGCCAAGACACAAAAGGAAGAAGGCATCCCTCCTTCGTCTTTATCACCAATGCTCCAAGCCTCGGTTGAATCAAGAAGGGTCCTCTTCCAATCGGAGAAATCTCGACTGGATGCTAAGATGGACAAGAAGATCTTTGCCTCCTCTAATCCTTCCTTGGAGACTGAATCAAAGGGAAGGTTAACTCTCGGCCACAGTTTAATCATTCCCAACTTGAACTGAAAATCGTCAATCAGCTCCAGGCAAATGGTAAGCCTCTAAAAGACATTCAAATTCTCTCCGGCAGGGGAATAGTCTGAGAGCAAAAGTAAAAAGATAGGGCGCAACCGTATGCTCCTCTTTCATATATATAGACCCTCGAAGCCCAAAAGTCACCCAGTTGAACCGTCGCAACAGTTAAATAAAGGGTTGGCCTCGAAAACCCAAAAGACAGCTGTGTAAATGAATGACGTATAAAACCGCTCTTTCGGATACCTAGAAGACGAGATGCAAGGCTCCCCCAAGCATACCGTACTGGTCAAGCAAACAGAGTCCAATCCACCTTTATACAAAGGCCCTCGAACCAACATACAGACCTCTCAGTCTTGGCCATTCCGTTGATCCCTGACGGACCACGTGTAAGACAAAAGACCATCAGTTCGGATGTATCTCAGTCCTGGTCTGAATGACTTAAGAGGCAGAAGTCTCAATCATCAGAGTGACAAACGTGAGACACCGAATTTCTACTACAAAACTTGGGTTTAGAGCAAACTGCCTCAGAATTCTTCAAAATTTACTCTCAATATATGTGACACAAGATAAATATTAGATCCCTACATGTCAGATTGAAATTTCCTTCCTATCTTATCCAAAAAAGAAGAAGCAATCAAAACTAGCCTAAGTCATCGTCTTATTGCAAATACAGCTCGGAAGACAGCTTCCAACCGTTAAAAAGTTGGTCTGGAAGGATCCAGAACAGCCTCACTTGCAGCAATTTCTCACATCAACCACAAATTCAAAGGAAATACTACAAGGGTCAACCAAACACAAAAGAAATGGGATGAAGACATTTGAGAAAGAAAATATTGTTTCATTCAACAAAATGGCCTGTTACACTGGAAGTTCAAAAAAAAAAAAAAAAAAGAACAACAAAAACCTAAACTAAGCATATTTCCTAAGCCTGATCAACAGAGGCAGTTTCAACGGTTGGGGAAGGATCGGCAGGAGCAGCATCAACCATCTCACTCGGGACGACAACTTTAGTGGGATCGACAGGGAGAACGTTGACCACCTCGCTCGGAACGGCAACCTCGAGAGGGGTAACCCTGGAGGCACAATCGAGGATATGTCGAAATCGGGAAATTTAGCAAGGAACCTAGTTCGGAAGTTGTTGAAGCCAAACATGATCAGGGTGTTGGCCATTCCTTCCAGCTCCATCTTCATCTCTGTCTCGTTCTCCAGCTTGGCTTGCTCCACTGCATCCTCAAGCTTTTGATTATATTGGTACCGCATGCCGTCCATCTCCTTCTGCAGCCTCTTTGCCTGCTGAACGGCAAGGTTCTTCCCTGACTCTATGACGACCAGAGAATTCTAGGACTCCTTCAGCCTCTCCGCAGAGTCATGAGCCTCAGACTTAGTTGTACCGAGCTGAAGCCTGACCTCGTCCAGCTCAGCCTGAAGTTTGTCAACCTCCTTTGAAGGGGGAGAGACCTCCGTCAAAGCAGAAAGGGTGTGCAGGGTGTGCAGTGTACAAAGCAAACAGTTCAGTACCCAGCCAAAACACTTGGAAAAAAGGGAAAAGAGATAGAGACCCGAAGAACTTACCTTGACCTGAAGAGAAGCCAGGTCAGCAAGAAGCTTCTCCGACTTCTGGGGCCTAGGTTTGATTGAGCCTTTGGCCCAAAAGTCCGTCAGAATCTTTTTGGCCCCCTGATTGACATCACCAGGGGCCACCAAGGATGACGCCCCCTTGCTTGCTTGTTTGGATGGGGCTGGGGGGACCACAGAAATGGGGGCAGGTGCCTCTCTCTCCCCCTCACTGGGTTTAGGAGAGATAGAAAGCGACCTCCGCCTTTTTGTTTGGATGGGAGGGTCCGCTGGGGAAGAAACCTCCCCCACTGCCATAGATGAAGATGGCTCGGTCTCCCATTTTGCCATCATATCTTTTGCAAGCTCCTCAACACTTGCCCTAGCAGCCATCAACTTATCACGGTTAACAATGGAGGAATGGTCTCTGTTTCTGGGCTGTAAAAGCTTCTTGTATTGCTCCTGAAACGCAGGAGAAACGCTCAGTCTCTTCCACACACTCCTAACTGCACAAAAGATATAGAGATTAATTAGCTTGGTAGTTGATGCACAAAACAAAATCAAAGCAGCCACGGGAAAAATTGGGTCTCACCCTTTGGCCTAATGGTTCGAGGGAATGTTGAGAATTGGTCTTGGAAGTCCTCGTATTCCCATCCTCCTTTTATGAAGAAATACCACTTCTTCCAGGTCTTGTTAGAGGAGGACACGAAAGTAAGGGGTCTGAACCTACTATCAAAAGACATATAATAGAGGCCTTCCGTCCTCATGTATTTTAGATCCATATTACTACGGATCAGGTCAAGGGACACGTCGACATTATTCTTATGCCCCAATATTATGAAACTTAACAGATGTCTCCAACTATTAAGATTAAGGTCTGCAGGGCAAAGATTGAACCAACAGAAGAATTGTCTCACAAGGTCAGGAAGGGGGAGTGTTAGTCCCATTTCAAACCAAGCCAGATAGGCACAGATTTCCCCCGCTCTAACATCGCGTGGGCGATCCAGAGGATCCGGGACCCTAAAAGTAACGTTTGAAGGGAGATTGAGTTTCTCCCACAACTTTACCAACATCCTCTCAGTAATCGCACTCTCACCCTCCTCTCTATGGCCAGATCGACCAGAGGTCTCACCGGCCCTATTCGGGGGCTCATCGAATGCGTCAACTATCCTAACCCCCGGACTAGGGGGGCTCTACCAATCTATCTTCAGCATCATTAACGGAAGGAACATTCACGAGTTGTAGTTGAGGAATGGTCCTAGAAGAACTGCCCGAACCAGAAGGTGACCCAGGGCCAGACATAGCGGACAAGAGAAAGTAACGAAGCAAATGAAAAGGGAATGTAAAAGGGGCTAAAATCAAACCTGAAATCAAGAAAGGCTATGAACACTGGATATCCTTCGACCTTCAAAATACGTCAACTGACGGTGGCAGTCTCTGATACTGTAGAAGCAAGTGCAGAAGAAAGGCATAAAAGTCCTTTCCCCCTCTTTGTATACACATTCGAAATATGAGCCCCCCAAGACGATTCGACACAACGGTTGAAGGTAATGATGGCTTCTCAAGTATCGGCTGCCCAATAAATGATCCATTAAATCGACCTCTCGAAAAATGGAGAAACAAAACGTGTGACTCTTCATAAAGCCCATAGCCCTAGTTACGCCCTAGCTCCTAACTAGGGCTCGGGGGGGGGGGGGGGGGAGTAGCTGATGTACCACAAACAGACACACCAATCACCTTGAGACACGTGTGCTTACAAAGTCGATAAACTCGATCATCCAGGGCCATATACATATCCTCCATACCTTATGCTCTGGGAAATATTCACTCAGTATTTCGTATAGTTCCGACCTTATGATCTTAGTAACTGCCAAGTAGGGAATAAGGAAACAGTCTTCAACAACGAAACTACTATTTATGATTATCTCTATCTGCGATACAATACTCCACAAGGTAATTGCAATCTCCGATGATCAAATCCCTATATTCACGGCTCCGAATCCTAATGAACTTAGGAAGGCCACAGTCTATAAATTAAACCTTGAAGGTACGCTTTATTTTTATGCTCATTCTTTGACTTTCAATACAATCTTTCAATTCAGTTTACTTACTTAAGCATCGGAGCAGCTAACGCCGGAGCCAATCCGGTGGTCCTCTGATCCCCCTTTTTTAAGTATTCTACAGGTCGCGGAGCCCGGATTTATTGCGAGCCGAAAAGTGCAGCATCAATATGTATAACAAAAAAAAAAAAAAAAAAACATGGGGGTAACCATTTTGATAATTGTTTAACTTTCTTATGAAAGTAAATAGAAAAAGTTTCTAAACTTCTCGATAATTATTTAACTTTTTCTTTGATTTTAACAATTGCAATAACTTCTCATGAGATTTTTGAAATTATACTGACATTCTCTACTTTACAAAATAATATATCGATACTTTACTCCTCTCAATTTTTTTCTTCAAAATGATAAAACTATACTTTTTTTATTTTTTAAATATTGACTAATTTTTTTTTATTTTTCAAATAAATATTGATAAAAACCTTAAATTTGTTTTTATATAAAATAAAAATAAGTTATTTACCTTAAATTTATTTTTAAATAAAAAAATTAAAAAGTCTTTAAAAAAGTTAGAATAAATTGGTGAAAATTAGAAAAATGAAAAAATAAATAAATAAAAGGGGCAGTTTCATTATTGTGAAGGAAAAAAACTGATAGGAGGAGATATCTGCATATTATTTTATAAAGTATGGGAGGTCAGTGTAATTTCAGAAATTTCAAAGAAGGTTAGTGTAATTGTCATAAATCTCATAGGAGGTCGGTGTAATTTACTCTAAATTTTTATGAACGGAACTATTGGTCGTTCTAATATTTTTCCATAGCACAAACTATCTCTCATATGAGTCAATTGTCACATGAGATTACATCTCTTCATTACATAAGTCTCAATTAAAAACCAATCTTACAAGTTCCATGAGTCATAATGGTACGTGAAATAGAAACAAAAATGCAATATGCTACATCTTATAGATATGATAGGATAAGAGATATGATTCTATGAATCACATATATGGAAAATTTCCTTGTGTACCCTCCAAAGATAAAGGGATCCCGGTTGTCCCATTCCCTAAAAGTGGGAAGGAACATCTCTAAGAGAGAAATAGAACTAGAGAGATGGGAGTTGCTAGCTTGTTTTGGGCACATAAACAAGAAAACTCGTTACAATAAGATGTATAAAAAAAAGGAACAAAATAAACACATTTAATCACCTTGTTTCCTAGTTATATTCTAAAGAAACCCCTTGACATAGGTTAAAAAATAAAATAAAAGCACCGGAAACTTACACAAACAAATAAATGGATATGGGGGCTAAGGTATAGAGTGGGAAGGTGTTAGGCACCTATCCCACCCGATCCAAATGAATCGGCCTCAAATGTTCATATGCAAGGCTTATTCATTGTAAATAGTACCGGAAATAGAAAGAAGAAATAAGTACAAAGAAGCATGATAGACAATTGAAATAGAAAGACTCTTGAAGCCGCCCTTTCATCTTTTTCTATCAAGAGTGATAGAAGCCAGTAGATGGCTATTTCCTCCTATCAAGAATGATATGAGAGAATATATCGGGCTAATGGGATCGTGTCACCCACTCTTATCAATGGTGATAGAAGGTGGAGAACTGCCAGATCAAACTGGAAATGAAAAGATGAATAAAGAAATAAAACTTGCATAACAGTAAATAAGGTAAAGAAGAAAAGAAAAAAGAATTTAACTCGGGCCCGAGAACTTCCTACGTATCCATCCTAAAATGGAATCATAGTCGCGTAACTCTCCGATTTTACCCTATTTTTTCAATAGTGATAAAAGAAATAGATCAACCAAGCAAGAAGGAGTATTTAAGGTTTAAAGTGTACCTTGTTTTAGTCGTAGATGGGTAGCACTTCAGCTACGGATGCTTGATTTGGTGTCGTCACTCGGGCGGAGTTCTGGCTTGCTTCTTGATTCGCGACCATCACTTTGGTAGGACTTTGATCTTAATAAGAAAAGGGAACTAGAGAACTTCTTGAGAGAGAGAGAGAGAGAGAGAGAGAGAGAGAGAGAGGAATAGGGGGCTCTAGCACTATATCAATATCATAAGGCTATCAAATTATGGATTTCTAAAATGGTGACCAAATGGGGTCTATTTATAGGCAAAATATGGAGATTTGATCCAAGGGACTATAATCAACCTCACAAATGGAGGGCAAAGATCGTATCTTAAGTGATAATTATATGATTAAATTAAAAGAAAATCAAATAATTATCTAAAGAATGATTTTCGTAAATTAATGAACTTAAAATGAATTTATGAAAATGCATGAACCTATGAAATGATGTCTACATACAAGGCCAAATGAAATGTAAGAAAATTAAGAGTTTATTCCTAAATAAATTCTAAAAAAAGGATAATTAAAAGGGATTTTGTAATCATCCAAACTCTAATATATATATATATAACCTATAATATATATATATATATATATGTACACACCTAAATAGGTGCACCAATGAATCGATTCTCTATAACTTGTAGCCAATCACAATGTACCTAACATACCCCATGAACTAACATGTGGACCAATGAGAATAAATGCATACTTAATGCATCAATAGGAATTAAGAAAAAAGGCAATTTATTTCTAAATTAACTCCAAAAAATCAAATATCTAGGTTCAATGTATCTCCTCTAAAGGAAATATCAAGCAACTAAATCTACGAAAAGTCTAGAAATGGAAAGTCCTAATTATGCCTAAATGAACTACTATCACTCAAGATTATCAAATTGTTGCCAATTTGGTGAAAAACCACAAGGTTGCAACAAGACATGGGAAATAACCAAATTTTTCCTCAAGTCATGAAAATATCCCCAGTTTGTCACCAAAGGGTTAAAATTACTAAATTACCCCCCAAAGGGGTAAAATGATATAGAAATTATAAAAATACCCCTTAAGGGACTAAAGAGTCCCATTGAGGGCAGGACTGCATCAAAATTACCAAAATTCCCTTATAGAGCAAAATGGTGTCGAAATTACCAACCCCCCCTTATGGGCAAAAGAGTTATATTATAAGTGGGACTCAAGCAAGAAGAGTCCTACTAGAGATGGGACTTTTGCAGAAAGAATCCTACTAGAGGTAAGATTGTGGTAAAATTATCGAAATACCCTCCAAAGAGCATAAGAGTCCAGCTAGTGGTAGAACTATGACAAAATTACCAAAAATACCCTAAAGGACAGGAAAGTGTCGAAGAGTCCTACTAAAGGTAGGACTCAGACCAATATTGCTAAGTTACCCCTATGGGATGGGAAATCTCTAAGAACTACCCAAGGTGTTTGTGAGGACCAAAAGATAAGCAAAATTACGAGAATGCCCTTAAAAGTAAAAATGTGTAAAATGACCAAAATACCCCTAGGGACCAAATTAAGCAAGAAATTACCAAAGTACCTCCCGAGTGGGAAATATTTTAGTAATTTATTAGAAATGATGAAACTATCCCTAATCAAGGGGTTCCTCGAAATATGCAACAAAAATTATCTAAATGTCCTCGAAATGATATGAAATTACAGTTTTACCTTCTTTCAATCAAAGGTCAAAATTGCGGTGTCTATAACACACATAAGATTGTGTATTTTTCCCCATTTCTAACCAAACAAACACACTTATAAGATTTTTGTATATACATACACAAAGATATGTATTTGTATACACAACAATGGAAGCAACCCTACCACTACCGATGATCTCCCTTATTTTCCAAGTTTCTTTCTTTCTTTGAGAATGATGTCGTCGCCAACGGCATCGTGATTGTAGATTGCGGCAGTCGACTTTTCTCACGATCTACAACGGTGAATTGTTGAATATTGGTTTGCATAGAAAATTTGGGTTTTTGATTTTTCATTGTGCAATTAGTGGTGGATCTTAGTCATGTAGCAGAAAATACATATGCAACAATCTATTTCAATGATGTTGTTGATGAATTATGTTTTTTGACGACATGGTAGGTTGTCGCTGCATATTTCAATGGCATTTTTTTGTGAGTCTAGAAAAATAAGGGATGTTATATTTAGAGAGAATAAAATTTTAGAAAGGTAAAAATGCCCAAAAAAAAAAAACACTATTCTGTTCTTCTTACCTCCATTATTGGCAATAGTTGTAGTCAACCTACAAATTACAAATCAATATAAAATAAGTAACAATCGGTGTGAACAAGGATATAAGTTTGGATTTTACTATTTTCATGGATGACAACCAACTGAAAATTCACTTATATTGGGCTAGCTTGTTGATATCTCATTGTTGTATTACTAATATTTCCTTGTGCCATTTTCTAATTCAACTCCCAACTAGTTTGATTGATCATCTTCTTGTGGTGGAGGGATATGTTGTATATATATCAACGGTTTTTTCAGTATATTCATTATATATACACATTGGATTTTGTATAATCGTCTCATTGCCTGGGTAATTTGAATAAGTTTGTAGTGGGGTATTTTTTCCTTTGCATCTATTATGGTGTTCTATGGTGTTGCTCGATATTTTTTTTCATCTTACGTGAAGATGGAATTGGAGATGAAAACTTAGAGTTAGACACGGAATTGTGTTGGAAGGAGAAAAAAACCCTATTTACGTTGGTCTTTTGATTTGTACCAGTTTTTCCTATTATTTTTCTCATAAAGATAACTAAAAAGAAATTTATCAAATCATTAAATTTGTGTTTTAAAACGCAAGTGTTGTCATGCCCCGAATTTCTAAAACTTGGGGAGTGAATGAAAAATGAACTAAAAATATTAATTAAATACAATTAAATAGATTTGGTTGATTTCATATTAATTTCTCCATATTTTCCAAACTCAAGAATAAAAATTTGCTAACTAGACTCATCCAAGATGAGTGTCAAATACCTCCCCCAACCAATGGTTAAAAATAATCTAAGTCATGTTCATGGCCTCTAAGATAGCCCTAAAATGTCTCAATATGCTTTGAAATAATGGCCCAAATGGGCCCCAAAAGGTGGTTCCTAGCATAGGGGTATATGGCCTTGAAATGGCCTTGGAAGGCAAGTCATGGCCTGCCCATGACATACCCATGGCATGCGTAGGCACAAGGCTGTAGCAGTAGCGCGAGCCGGGGGGGGTGGAGTGCAAGGCACATGGGCAAGCAGGCGCTGGTTTTCAAAGAATGCATAAGTACACAAAGTGTCAATCCTAGGTTTTCAAAGTAACTATATGCTAAGTGATTTTCTAACAACAAGTAAGCATGTAGGTCATACAATTAACTTATAAAAACAAAAATAAACTTAACTCTATTATTTACTTAGTAAAATATCATACCTAGAAGGGTTTTTCTCAACCCTAGGGAGTTGTGTACACTGCGTAGCCTAACCAATTGGTAGGATGGTAGCCCTTGTGGTGGGGAACAACTTCCTAGAAGGAAGCCTTGTGAGATTCCAAGCCTAAAGATGAGTTTTGGAAGGTAGAAAGTTGAAAAACCTAGGTTTTCCTCATGGTTTCTCTCCAAGCACCAGTTGCAGCACTTTTCTTAGACCAATTCTGATAATTTTAGCTCATAAGTGTCTTATTTACACTAAAGGCCAAAGGGTGAAAAGCCCCTTTCGCCCTTAATGAGTTGCGGGACCTTGTTACACTACAACTTGTCTCGAAACGCCTCAAATTAATTTTCTACTTTAACCAAAGTTTTTAAAATTATTTTAAATGATATTTTTTCAAAAACTTTATTTTGGCCTGTTGGCAGGTGCGGCTAGGTCCACCCGAGCTACCATTTTGGGTCTATTTTTCAAACTATCTTTGATTTAGCTCAAATTCTCACAGGAGGTATAATTTAACATTCTAAGCATATTTTCCTTCTATGTCATACTTAGATTATGCTTCTAAACATAACTTATGTCTAAATGATGTATGTAGAGTGCCCTGCCGACAAATAATGCGTGAATAGTGTCCTACCGGCAAAACGAAAAATTTACCCTAATTTTTTATATCTTTACATTCTTCCCCTTTTAAAGAAATTTCATCCCAAAATTTAGAAATGTACCTCTTGGACAAAATTTTGAAAGAAAAAAAAAAAAAACAAAATGCATTGTGACATGGAGATGCACAGCCTTACCTATAGATCCTTCACCTTTCCCTTCCCCAAGCCATATGGGATGCATTACCCTCTCCCATTACCCTCTCCCCCTAGAGGAACCTCGTCTTCTTGGGCGGGCGTGCAGCGGCGTGCAGACATCTCCACACTCCCAGCTAGGGTCCGGTTCTAATACCATCTGTAACGGCCCACTCCACATGGCACAATGCATAATGAAATCCTTAAACATGATGGCTTATCAATGCCAATTTTCCAAACCCATCCAAGCATCATGACCCACCTCAATAATTCAACATAATTAAAATACAAAATTCTCAATGCCCACAAAGATACCTCAAAGTCTCTCAACATATTTGATGGCCATCTAACTAATCACAAATTAAGCTATGCAATCATCTAAGTAATTCATCATAATGTCATCAATACATCACCTGCATCTTAATGTAATTCAATAATCCAATATTCTTCAAGTACTATGATTATCCACAAGGCATCAACAAAATAATCTTAAAGCAAGGTCACCATCGTTCACCTTAGTCTATATATAATCGAGACTAAATATCAAGCATTAATGAAGATTAGCCTATTTATTTCAATCATATATATATTAATTGGATATCCGAAACTAGACAATGTAGTCTGTATATTCCAAACATAAAACCTAAAGCAATATATCAAGGTTCAAAAAAATAAAAATAAAACCCCCAAAAAAAAATTAGAAAAGGTAAAAATCTCTTAATTTCATTTAGAGTTATTCCAATGCATCACCATTCTAGTCACTATATCAAATAAGGTCTCAAAAACAAATGAGATCCTTAGTGAAACTCTTTACCAATTTAACTATGTCTATATAAATCTATACATACATGTATCAAAACATACATATATACCAACATGATTAAGCATACCCTTATACATGCATTAAGACCAATCCAGTCTGTATAAATATCATAGTCGTAGTACTGTAACCTATAAACATCGGGTACTAACCTAGCATACATATATAGAATCAACAAACAACAGTCAACAACTAACACGTAGCCTACCACATAAACGTTTAAATATAGAATCCATCATAAGAATATACATATGCATAAATGAGCATACAACTTACCATATAGGTAACTAGGCACAGAACCAATCCTATGGTTGTCCAAGCTTATAGCCTATCTTATAAATAGCTAAGCATATAGCTTATCTCGTGAATCATTTGGTCTATTACATAGATATAAGCATCTAGTCCCAATTGATCAATGATCAAGCACATCACATACTCCCAACAAATTAGGAAAATAAGCACATTGTACAATTGTACATACTAAAGCAACAAGCACACACATAATCATGTAATCCAAACTAGCCCAATTAACCTGAGGTCTAACCTCTCCCAACTCATAACAAAGTCAATCTTAGAAGGATCCACGGATACCCCGTGAAATAAAAGTCAATCTCTCTCAATAGTACACACTGTCATTCTCCCCTTGTAGTAGTCTATACTCAACCAGAAAGTAAACAATCAATCTATCCCCAATTACATGTTATGCAAAAATTTGAAATCATACTCCCCATAAACTTGACCTAACCATTCCATTCACAATTCATTCTCTATATCAAACAACACGATCCTTTCTTTATTTTTATTTTATTTATTTATTATTATTATTTTTTTTTAATTTTTTTCCAATCTACTAATAGTTCAACAATTTAATTCATCAAAGGATGATTAAAATCTTTTACTCTGTATCCTAGGTATATTTTATATATATTGTCGCACATACAAAGTAACGCCAAGCGTTCATCTTTACCTTTTCCTATTCATTTCAGCTATTTCATCTTAGTATAATTCCTTTCCATTCATGCCACATATTGTTAAAAGTTTTTCCATCTTCATCTTTTTAAGCTTTCAAGCTTTCGATTTCATGCATTTTTCAATGATATGTTCCAAAATGCAATATAACTATGCAAGCACACATGTACCCAATCCATAGGTGTTATGAAAACAAAATATGCACTATGTGTGTCTTACACATTAAAGAATCCAACATACTCTATCAACACAATAGCCTGGCAATACACATGCCACCAAATTAACACGTTTCTAGCATCCACTACAAGTAAACTCACATGTTTTATCCTTATGAGGTACCTATGTGGTAACAAAACTATATAATCCATTCATATTTAGGTATTCATACCTAATAAATATATATATATTTACATATACATAAATATGATATGTTTCCACTTTCGTCAACAATATTGATATAAGATATACTTTATTTATATCCACATACCTTATACATACATTAAGTAAAAACCTTATATTTAACACATACAATAAACTAATCAAGCGAAAACTTATCATACCATATATATTAATTTCTTTCATGCATATACTAAATATGCATTACGGTTTCATCATGTATTTGGTACATACTCATGCAAGTTCGCATTAGTTAATTTCTTTTCCGTGCTGCCTTCAATCGTCTTATTAGGTATCTTTTACTCTCTTTTTTTTCCTGTACATAACTAGGTGATAACCCTTCATGGATCACAGATCCTTTTGTTACTGGGTGATGGATTGGCCAGTCCATACACTTGTAACTCAAAACCTGATACCAATTCAATCTGTTCATAGTATAATTACAAGTAATCCTAACCACATGGGTTTATAACCTAGGATATACACTTTATATCATACGCCCATAATAGGTAACATTCATTCAACCATTCATATATACACAATATGGCCATTATACACTATATAATCATGAAGAAATAGATCGTAAGCATGCAATCATGTAAACCAACCCAAAACAATCTATATACATATTCAAAATAAGAACATACTCAACACATACTTCATGTATATATAAGTTTTCAATCAACTATTCATGTCCTCATAATCTTATCAAATTTTTTTCCAAGTAATTTCAAAACACAAAAGTCGATTTAAACATAAGCATGTGAAGCATATTATTTAATTATACACAAAATCACCCTATTAGGCATTTTACTCACTTCATCAAGTAGTCAGGTATACCAATGGATATAAGCACACAACATGTATCATAATTAAACCAAATTATGCAACACTTAATCAAGTCTTCTCGAAAGATATTTGAAACTTACACACAACTGGTGGTAACACTACGGATACCACCTCACCCCAACTCGGTGAATCATACAGTGGTAGATCTTGTCGGTCTATCTCTAACCTAAAGCAACAAGTATAATATGTCATGACATACACTTAACAAGTTCTTACACGTCACACAATGTTTACAAAAAACAAAAAAATTCAAATCATGCGTCATGGTCCCATTGTGTTCAACAATACCCTACAGTCCCTAAGTATTCGAAACCTAGAGCTTTGATACCATGTTCTCACGCCCCGAATTTCCGAAACCCGGGGAATGAATGAAAAGTGAACTAAAAAGAATTAATTAAATACAATTAAATGGATTTGGTTGATTTCATATTAATTTTCCCATATTTCCCAAACTCAAGAATAAGACTTTGCTAACTAGACTCACACAAGATGAGTTTCAAATACCAGTCAAATACCTCCCGCAACCAATGGTCAAAAATAATCTAAGTCATGTTTAAGCATGGCCCCTAAGATAGCCCCAAAATGTCCCTAATATGCCTTGAAATAATGGCCCCAAAAGGTGGTGTCTAGCATAGGGGTATATGGCCGTGAAATGGCCTTGGAAGGCAAGTCATGGCCTGCCCATGACATGCCCATGGAATGCGCAGGCATAGGGCTGCAACAATAGTGCACCGAGGGGGGAGTGCAAGGAGCGCAGACACGTGGGGCATGGGGGCTGACTAGTCTGCTGGGCTGGCTGGTCCACTGTTCATTGCTACAGTATTCCAGTAGCTAAAATGAGTACCAAATTTCCAACCTTGGCTTAAAATCTTGATTTTGACATTTTTATACCCATTTCAATTTATTTCATCACCAAACTTGGTGTGAGACCCTATAACATGTAAAATGACCATTTTACCCTTTTTTTCTTATTTTTTGGCCTTAAGTGATTTTCGGGCTAGTCACCCCTATTTTGCATTTCTTTACCTTTCTTCCTTCTTCTTAAGTTTTTTAATCCCCTACTTAGAAATTCTAGGCTTGCTCTCCCGCTTCACTCAACCTAATTACCATTTTTTTGAAAAATTCCACCATAGTTTCCTTTGTTCATTGGTTATTTTTCCTCATCCCATTCCTCCTCACCATCCTTCTCAACACCAACAACACCTAATAGAACATTTATTTATACAACTTTATATTTTTAATATTCACAAGTATATTTTAAAAACAAGTAACTACATGGAGCTCCATGCTCCTCATTTACATTCAATACACAATTTCATACAATCTATCATAAAATTAAGTTCATAACTTACACAAGGTCTAAGTTTTAAACATGAAATAAACTTCATAAAATTGATGCCCTTACATACAAGATATAGCCCTTAGGCCAAATATACATCAAAATCCACTTTCCTCATTCATGTTTCTAGACTTCTTTAAGTCTCAAGTGCCAAAAGTCTCATTTGTAATATGTAATTTCGTATAGGGTAAGCACGACGACTTGTATGACATAATGCTAACATAAAGAATAAAGGTAAGGCATGGCATGTGCAAGGTGAATATTTATAAGCTATAAACCTTCTAATTCATTAATGCAATGCAATGGTAGTATGCATGACACACACGTGCAACTCTATGCCCAACCCATGCCTCGCTTCACGGTCTGCCCCCGTCAACACGCGAGTACTCTTCATTGGCTAAATTTTGGGTTTTTTACCACAGAATCTACACCCTCATAATGCATAGCACCAAAGTTTTCAACACACGCTATATTTCCAAATATTCAAGTGTGCCAAGATGCCTTGATTTTTTTATGAAATTTCAATGAGACATTTTATCAAACACATCGGGTGTGTCTTAAATCATGCATCATACATAAAGAAAACTATAACTTTCAAACCACAAAACTTTGTCTACATGAACATAGGCTATAATCCAATCAATTATACATATAATCATGTTACATGTTCACAACCTTACCAAATTCTCAAAGATTACACAAGTACACAAAGTACCAATACATTGAGCAAACCATAAATTTCAAACTACAAGACTTTGTCTACATGAACATAAGTTATAATACAATGAATTATACATATATTTATGCTATATGTTCATCACATTACCAAATTCTCAAAGAAAACATAAGTACAAAAAATACCAACTCTAGGTTTTCAAAGTAACTATATGCTATGTGGTTTTCTAACAACAAGTAAGCATGTAGGTCATACAATCAACTTATAAAAATACCAATAAACTTAACTATATTCTTTACTTAGCAAAATTTCATACCTAGAAGGATTTTTCTCAACCTTAGGGAGTTGTGCCCACTGTGCAACTAAACCAATCGGTAGGATTGTAGCCCTTATGGTGGGGAACAACTTCCTAAAAGGAAGCCTTGTAAGATTCCAAGCCTAAAGATGGGTTTTGGAAGGTAGAAACTTGAAAAACCTATGTTTTCCTCATGGTTTCTCTCCAAGCACAAGTTGCAACACTTTCCTCAGACCAATTCTGATAATTTTAACTCCTAAGTGTCTTATTTATACTAAAGGCCAAGGGGTGAAAAGTGTAATATCCCGACCTGGGATATGACACGTAAACTGAGGTAGACTGGGTCAAGTAGTGTAATACCAATTGTAACCCGAGCTGTTAAGGCTTTATATCATGATATCATATGGACTAAACAATTTTCGAATAGAACAATTTCAATTGTATAATTAATATCGGGTGATGCCTGAGCAGCCCAGGACCGAGCATCGTAATACATGTACGTACGTAGGTGCATGCATGTGTACGTATACATATATGTGTAGGCCATTAAATATAAGTGTATGTAGGTGTACTTAGAAATTGATATATAAGTGTCTATATGAACACACACATATATATGTGTGTATAGGTGTGTATAAATGATGTATATATATACGTATATATTACAAAAGGAAAAGGAAAAGGGGGACTGCATGTGATTAGTGTGTTGTGTGTGTGTCAAATGTGCATTTATGTGTGTTGGGGAAAAGCAGTAAGGCTGCCGATACCAAGAGGGGCAAGTGGGGAGTGGAATTTATATATATATATATATATATATTAGACATGGAGGATGAAGAAGAAAGGGGCGGTGGAAAGCAGTCCAAGAAGGCTGCAAGAAAAGCAAGAAGAAAGAGAAAGTGTAGGCCCAGCAAGTGGGAAATTTTCCCGATAAATATCGAGGGGAGTTTGAGAGGAATCAGAAAACAAAGAAGGAAATTTAGGAGCTGAGGCTGAGAAAAGGAGTTCTAAGAGTTCAAAAGTAGAAGCCAAATGGATCAGAAGGGTTATTGCAAACAGAAACTGAAAAAAATCAGGTAAGTGGTCAAGCTTCTATTTTTATGATTTAAAGCATAAACCTAGATTTTATTGATAGGGTCTGAATTAGCATGGAATAGGGAGTATTTAGAAAAAAGAGTCAAAGGAAATAATGCAGTGAGGAGGGAAGGGGCATTTGCAGGTTTAGAGGGATAATTGATTTTTAGAGAATTTGTGCATAAACTCTCATTTTTAGAATATAGAACTGTTAGAAATGGATTTCTATCATGTTTAGAACTAAATTGGGGCTTGGGTAGTGACTCAAAAGTCACGAAATTGGAAGGGAAGGCTTGGCTAGAAAATCGACTGGAGCTACTGTTCCCTCTATTCGTGGGGTTAGGGTGATCCAAATGGAAAATCGAGTTTGGATTCATGACCCCCATGTAATTGTGAAGGGAACTGCATTGAGAAAGATCAAAGAATACTGGCCGTTTCTAGAAGGGATAACGGAACCCTACCAAAAAACTAAGGAAGATAGTGAATAATGGTTTATTGAAACGGCACCGTGTTGGGGTGTTTTGCCTTGATACTGCATCGTTTAAGCTTAGAAGTGTTTTAAATTAAATCAGATATGGGGTGTTTTGGTTGTTAGATTATGAAATCAATTTAGTTGTGCAAAACAGGGATTGGGATAGCCTATCCCTGATTAGGCCTTATCCACTGTTTGGTTTCAAAGACTAAAGAAAAAATATAAGTAGAGGTTGCTGCCCCCGCGAGTCGAACCATAAACCAAGCTAAGGCAAGAAACCTAAACAGGGTACACAAACCACCGTGCCACTGAGGCACGTGTGATCCTAATTCACCCAAATAAATATATAATAGATAATTAATTAAATCAATAAATACATAAATGGAATAAATACAGGAATTTGAGATGTAGTCCGAATTAAATGAATGAATAGTGTTTTCTTATTATCTCAAACATTCTAAAGCCAATGGAAGGGTCCGTTTTATAAGATGAAGCCCCAAAAAATAAAGTCCCCTAGAAATGCTAAAATAACCATCATATCCCTAATGGTACCCGAACTCAAATAAAAGTCCGCGAAAGCCTAAACTGACTTTTTTCGACATCCCAAACTCAATACTGAGTATAAATTAGTGAAAGAGATACTTATAGTAACAAGGCTTAAAATTTGATGAATAGCATTAAAATTGAGACGTGCTTACTGATATATAGGGAACTTGAAAGGAAAGGGCAAAGTCAAGGGATACTGATATAGGAATGCATTAACAGGTAAGTAAAACCTAATCTCTCACATGTGGTATTTCCAAGCCATGTTTATTCCATTTTTTCTGAACTTGTACTCTTAAACGTCCCAGATATTATTTTTTTTCACAATTTGATATTGTTCTATCTTGTGGACATTTGTTGACTGCTATATCATTGTTATCATGTTATACCATGCCTTGAAAGGCCAACTGTTATGTCTTTACTAAATATATGATATTCCATTTTTATACTCTTATGGAATCATGAATGATCATGATATGTTATGAATGCCAGATTTGTGCTCAGTCACAATATCCATCCAATGCTTTCTGATTTACTGGAGACCTACGGGTCAAGTTCGTGAACGGACATATGGCAATTCATTGGAGTTTTCATTGGGAGGGTATGCTAGGCCCCAAAAGACCGAGGGCTTGCCGAACCCTGAAACAGTGTAAATGCATCTTTTATGTGATTGATATGACTATGATTATTAAATGGCACTATTCCTTGTGATTTATCTTATATTGAGTGAACATTCCTTATTGAATTGATTGTGATCGATTTATTGTGGCAGTACATTTGTGTTGATAAATTGTTATTGAGAGTTTCATGTTGATGTTATATTCACTACTCCTTATTGAACATTGTGACCCCCACTGTTTATTGGCCATTATGGCCATTATTCTCATTGGCTATTACAACATCTCATTTCTTATGATTGGCTATCATATTCATATTCATGGATTCATGTTCTTTTATGATCACCAATACTAGTGTCAGAGATGGAAATTTACTTGCTGAGCTTTGTTAGCTCATTCCATACTACTTACCATTTTTTAGGTAGTGACGTTGCAAGACCCCAATAGGAGTCTGAGAGCGTAAGAGGAGATTTTGAGAAAATGTACTAGTCTATGATGTAGTTCTCCCATGTATTCACCACCTACGGGTGCTGTTATGTTTAGTTCTTATTTTGACACTTGTATAACCATATGATATATTTAAAGACTTCCACTGTCTATTGTTTTAAATTTTTAATGCATTACACATTATTATTATGATACAGGAATGAAAAAATTAGGGATGGCCTCAGGGTCAGCCCCATGACATGAGATCCGCATAGGGTGGGTTTCGGGTCGTGACAAAAAGACCTTTTCGCCCTTAATGAGTCGCGGGACACCGTTGCACTACCACCTGTCCCGAAATGCATCAAAACAATGTTATGCTTTAACCAAAGTTCTTAAAATCATTTTAAATGATATTTTCTCGAACAATTTATTTTCGCCTGTTGGCAGGTGCGGCCGGGTCCACCTGGGCTACCATTTTGGGTCTATTTTTTAATCTGTATTTAATTTTGCTCAAATTCTCACAGGAGATATATTTTAACATTCTAAGCATATTTTCCTTCTATGTCATACTCAAATTATGTTTCTAAACATGACTTATGTTTATAGTGTCCTACCGGTAAGTAGTGCGTGAATAGTATCCTATGGCAAAACGAAAAATTTATCCTAATTTTTCAGATCTTTACAAATGTAGACACCTTATTTTGTAACCTTAGATTGTATAAGGGTAAAACTATAATTCTTTAATTTTTGAGAGCATTTCGATCACCTCTTGCAACATATTTTCAAGAGATTCCTCGATTTAGGGTAGTTTCGTTACTTTTGAAATGTTACTATAATATTTCCACCTAGGGATATTTTGGTAATTTTACATATTTTGGCCCTTGAGGGTATTTAGGTCATTTTGCAAATTTTAGCCTCTAAGGGTATTTTGGTCATTTTGCACATTTTGATCCCAAGGGCATTCTTGTAATTTTGCACACCTTTGGCCCTCAAGTTCATTCTTGGTAATTTCTAATATTTTTTTGACTCTTTAGGTGTATTTTGATAAATTCTAGAGGTTTTCCACTTTCTAAAGGTATTTCGGTAATTTCAAAATTTTTTGCCCTTTTGAGAACATTTTGATAAGTTGGCACAATCTTACCCACTAGTAGGTCACTTTAGTTATTTGAAGGGTATTTCTATAATTTCCATGCCACTTTACCCATTTGGGGGTAATTTGATAATTTCAGTCCTTTGAGGATAGTTTGGTAATTTTGTCACGCCTTGGGAGCAATTTGGTCATTTCTTATGTCATTTGAGGCAATCTAGAGATTCTCTACCAAATTGAGGGCAATTTGGTAATCTTAAATGATAATTTTTATTTTTGTTTTTAGGATTTATCATATTTTCAATGAGATTTATCTTAAATCTCATTAATACATTAGTTGTTACCTTGGTTGTGATTGGTCCATGAATAGTAGACATTTATGTGATTGGTTCACCTTATTTAAAATTTTCATTGGTCAATTTATTTAGGTGCATTGTTATTGGTCGACAAGTTGTAGACAATCACCTTAATGGTCCGCATCATTTAGTATTTATATATATATATATATATATATTATATAGGATATATCCATATATATATATAGACAAAAAGAGTGAGTGAGAAAGAGTTTGGATGGTTAGAAAACTTTTTCTTAATTATTCCTTTTTTAGAGTTTAATTATAATTAAACTCTCATTTTTCTAGTGTCTCATTGGTCGATCATAGTAGACATGTGTCACGACCCGAAACCCACCTTGTGCGGATCTCGCATCGCGACCGCCACCCTCAGGCCCGGGGACCCTTGGGCAAAGGCTCACATAGGCAGCGGTATCAAATAGATGTGCGACATGCGTTTTACGGAAGCGTGAAAAACTTTTTCTTTTCTTTTCTTATTTTTAAATTACGCACATCTGTCCGGTATTGCCGCTCTATACATAGCATACATGGTTACACATTCAGAGTATAACTAAAACTTAAGAACTTATAACATTACTACAATACATGTTCAGTTGCCCTGAGGGCTTAGTACATATTCTTACATTGTCTACTAATACAAAATGTACTACTAGAGTTCATAGGTTTCTCAAAAGAAACTACTTAAACATATCTTCCCAAAAATAGCTAGACTCATCACCATCGTCCTCGAGACCCTGTCTGCTGTGAATCACCTGAAAGGGGGGTCCGAACAAAGTCCGGGTAAGCTAATCTAAGCTTGTGAGCAATTCCAGTATTCGTCATGGGGTTTTCAATTAGCAGTGGTTTAGTACATAAGAGTTTGTAAAATAATCACCGCCAATTGTTCATATACAGAATATATGCATTCCTTAAAAGATGTAGCCTTGAAACATTTAAAGTATTCAAGCTAAACTTATACATATGAACTTCAAAACATATAACATATCACGTATTTCTTAAATAGAGTATATAAAACTCAAATCATATGCATATTGAAAATGAGGGTAAAACTTGCTTCCATTTTCAAACTCATTTGTCATCTTATCTCTTTCATTAGTGGAATCCGTTTCGAACCAGACTCCTATTTTACATATACGTGGAGATATCTCATTTGCCTAGGGGATTAGATCCTGCTACCGGGCATTTCACATGATAGGTCCGTTGGGTTCCGTACAACCCTCCTCACTACCTATGTGATGATGCACATGATAGGTCCGTTGAGTTCCATACAACCCACAACACTACCTATGTGCTTATTATTTATCTTGCATTTCAAATACATTTAACATATGAGTATATCAAATAGATATTTCTCGTGAGTACTTTAAAACATAACATTCATAACTTTGTGATAAACATTCGTATACTTGAAATAAGCAAATTCAGAAGATTTAACAATAATTGCATTTTAACTAGACATGCTGAAAAGTATTTGAAGGAAAAACTGTTGCAGAAACCATTCACTGAGCATGTCACAATGGGGTTATAAAACAGAACAATTAAAAACTGAATCATGTAAACACTGAATTTGGAATTTCAACATTTCATATCTTTGCATTTAAAACCTTTTTAAATCCATGGAGTTAAATCTCCACTTCAAACACAGGGTTACTCACCTTGGTCCTTTAGGGTTAGTGCTAATAATGCGCTTTCCCACTTTCCTTGTAGTTCCTAAGAATAATTCAGTAAACATCTCATCAACTTCACATTGATTGTAATATCATCTCGATATTCCTTAACTTATGCTTAAATCGTGTTAGATCCTAAAACGATTTCATAATTTCATATGTATTAAACTTAACTCGTACTCTTAACCTATGACACAATTAATGTGTTAGGAATTGAATTTATTTCAATTTATACTCTTCTGGTAGCTCCATAAACTTTAATTTAAAGTTATTTATTTGACATGTTTACGTGTCGTGTCTTTTCGTATTTCATTTTTTCGTATACGCCTTAGTATTAATACTTTGGCATTACTTTAATTTATAGTCATCTGACAGATTCTATTCATCAAATTTTATGTCTTTTTATTTTAGACATTTCTTTTGGTCGAATAGACTCTACCATTGAGTCCGGAGTGTCCAAGAAAGTCGGTTTAGGCTTTCCTAACATGTAATTCGGACTGTTATATGTAAAAGGACAAAATGGTCATTTATCGTTTTACGTGTCTCATTTTTCTGTACTTCGTTTCGTAATTCGGACTCCATTATTAAGTCCGGGATGTCAAAGAAAGTCAATTTAGACCTTCCCTGCTTTTAATTTGACTTTTGAGGTACTAGGGGTAATTTGGTCATTTTACCCCCTTACCTGTCTTTATGTTTGGGACCTCATCTCATGTCGTGGACCTCACCATTGGACTCAGAAGGTCCGAGATAGTAAGAATACACTAATAACTTGTTAATTTTGGACAAGGGGTATCTTGGTCATTTACCCCTTTACGTGTCTTTATTTTTTGGGCCTCGTCTCGTAAAACGGACCCTACCATTAGTCTCAGAATATCCAAAATAATAAAGATACACTATTCATATGTTTAATTTGGACTTCATTTGCTTCATATATGACCTAGGGGCAAAATAGTAATTTTGCTTTATTTATTAAATAATTAAATTAATTGTTTAATTATTTAATTATTTTTCAGGGGCTTAATTGCATAAATTTCTCATTAGTTGGGCCACAATATAATTTCATAAAACAGTTGGGGTCAAACTGTAATTAACAAAAGTGTTGGTTTATTGAATTGGATTAAAACCAAAAACCAAAGGGTTCGGTCAGATCTTAAGTGAACCGGTCCAGTTCACTTGCAAACCAACCGGTTTAGCTGATTTTACACGTAATGCTGACGTCAGGATGACGTCAGCCCTAATGTTTTAAGGTTTTAACAAAATGTTGCCGTTCTACTAAACCCATAATCCGATGGACCCGGTTTGACCCGGACCCGTAACCGAATCCGACCCGACCCGAACAGTGTCATCTTCCCCACGAAGGTCGACACTGTTCATCCGAAACCCTAATTTTTTTCAGTTTGATTTCATGGCCTTTTTTAGTTCCATTTCTTCTGCTTTTCTTTCCAACAATTTCCTAATACCCTAAAACAAGTTTTAGTATCGATTTAGGGCTTCGAATATGGCTCAAACGCTCGGTTTAAGCCATGATAACCAGACCTGCAAACCGTCGGTTTATGCTTGTTTCTTCATAACTTTTCGCGAGGTCGGGCTTATTTTGATCCCCTCTTCATGAGGATTCTGTTCCCGTTCATAAGAGTGGATTTAATCTCGAGTTTAAAGGTTTGGGTTGTAAACCCGTAACCTGCAAGTCCATGTTTGGAGGTCTTGTCTTATGATTTTGGGTCGCGGTCATAAGTTTTTATGTTGCTCATAGTGTCTAGTTTAGGTTTTGATAAACCAAAACCAGTTTGGTGAACATTGGACCAGACCTGCTTCAAGCAAGGTCATCAATGGCCTATAGCTTCTGGGTTCCACGTTTTTAAGTGTTTTAAAGCTAAAATTCCATTCTTAAACTGATCTAAACATGTTCTTCATGTCATATATATATATATATATATATATATAAATTTAAGGCTTAAAAACAGTTTATGCATAGAAAATTTCTAGAGAGAGAATAAGAATGTTTTCATGGGTTTACTTTTTTGAGTTGGTTTCCCCTTCCTTCTTCCTCTAATTCTTCTTGTATTCTGCTTAGTTTCTTTTCTTCTGGTTTCTTTCGTAAGGAAACAACATGCCTTGCATGTTTTGGATTTTAAAGAGAAAGTGACCGACCTTTCTCTCTCTAATTTCTCTCTCTCTCTACACTTCATAACCCTACTCCATAGCCCTCTTTCAGTCCCCAATTTCGGTTGCCATCCCATCTCATAAATTTCTCTTTTTCTCTTGTTGCTTTACATTTATTACTTGCTTGATATTTACATATTATATATATATATATATATATTCACACACCAATACACATGGAGACACACACCCACACACCTCAACTGACACACACACACACACTTTTAGATATTTTTACTTATATATTTTTAATTTAATTATATATATACATGCATACATATTGGATCACATATATATTTATACATACATGATACACCTTCCATGTAAATGCAATGGTGCATTTTAATATTCATTTTGTAATTAAAATAATTATTTCGTATATTTAATTAATTAATAATTTAATTAATTAATTATTCTTTTGAGTGTAAAACTCTTCACATAAATTTTCATAATCTCGTAATACGTGCCATATGATCGGGTATCCCGGGTTGGGATATTACAACATGCATTTCATTGGATCTTGCCAAATTTTTTTATTTTTAAATAATTTAATTAAGATATTCATTCTTAGGATAATTATTACAGTTTTTTTTTTTAATTTTTATTTCATAATAATTATCATTCAAGACTTGATCTTAGGCCTCCAAATGTAAGATTGATTAATTTAGTTTCCAACCCTAATCATTTAATTATTTCTTTATTTTTAATTCATGGTAGTTTTCTAAACCTATCTCCTTTTCTCTATGAATTCAGTTTCATCAATTTATTGAGCGTAAATAGTATATTTTTAGTTTCTATTTTTCTATTGTTGAGATTATAAAAAATCTAATTACTTGTAAAAACATTTTCTTTGTACCAATTGAGATTTTAATCATGTTATGTGTTTGATAAAATATACACTATGCCTATTTTGCACTGAGTTTATGTGTTTATTATTAATTTGGTACCTATTTCACTATCCTTATTTGTAATATTCATTTTTAATTTAATAGGTGAGATGAAATAGTGATCTAATTTTGCATTCTCCTGTGCTTTTGGTTATTGAAGGTTTGATTACAATCCTAGTCTATTGTTGATTTTGACACAAAATTTTCAGTTATTTTGTTTATAAATTAGCTAATAAAACTTCATACTTCATTATTCTTTTTTATGAATTATAAGAATTTTAGGGATTGCTATAGTTAATATAATATCATATCAATCTACAAATTAATTTAATATATATTATTTAGGATTTTTTTTCATATTTTTAATATAAATAAAAATATATTAATTGCTTAATTATGACATCACGGTTTGATTATGGTTGATCTGATAGTTGAACTAATAACCTATTACCCAATCTTTTTTTTCCAGTTCACTGAATGGTTTGGGTTTCAAAACATTGTTGGAACCAAAATGGGCAAGAGTGCTAGCATAGTTGCTGGAAAGGTATGACTTGATTGGAAGGCTGGGAACCAGAATTGGAGAAACTAATAGTTTCTTTTGTCGATTGGACATATTGTTGAGTTTTTTTGTAAAAATTATGAAGGTGTATATTGAACAAGGTGAAAGCCAATGATTGGTTGGACATATTTTTTGTTGGCAGACAATTAGCTTTTGAACAATGTGAATCATAGTTGTAAATTTTGGTCATGATGATGTTTGTTAGCAACACCTTATACCTTATATTTTATAATTTGAATTTATTTGAACAATGTGAAAGAAAATAGCAAACAAGAATTTTGGCAGTACCTTCTGTCTTATATTAGTTTTTCTCACTTTTATTTTTTTTAAGAATGTTATATGTTCAACATTATGATGACTTGACATCCATTATCAAGGGCAATTACATTACTAATTTAGCTAAACAACCAACATTGGAAAATGGTCCAAGACAAATTAAATCAATCAAAGACTTAGCATCCATTACAAAAGTAGTCCTAACATCCATTACAAAAGTAGTCTTAACATCCATTACAAAAAGAGGCTTAAGCATCCATTAAAAACCAAAGTCTTAACATCATTACAAAAGACTATTACAAAAAGATTTTTCTTAAGATCCTATTATAAAACATGGGCAAACAACGGCAATGGCAAGTACATCAATCTAATTCCCTTAGTCCTAACAGAATGTAATAAAACAACAATTGCTACTCCAATAATCATCCAATAGAAAATTGTAAAGTACCAATAAAGTGTCATTTTCTCTTAACACTTTCCCAAGTTTTCTTCAACTATGCAATCTTCTTTTCTCTATTCCTGAAAATGGTTTTCAAGCTTTCCATTACCATTGTTTGTTTTCTATTTCTAACTATGTTCTTCCCTAACTCATTCTCTAGTTTTTGGACCTTCTACCTTAAGTTGTTGATGACCAACTTCCTACACTCACATATTATAACGCCATACCACACAAAATGATAGCAGCCAACATCCTAGAATTATTTCATAAAGTAATTAAAACTAATCAATCATAAAATGAAATAAGAAATAAAAATACTATAATTACTAGTTGTAACCATTATCTTATACATTTGAGAACAAATGAATCTTCTGCCGGGGTTCGGAAAAGTCTAAGAGGTTTTAATTACATCTCTTTGTACACAATCACATATACAATCTTCCACTAAACCCACCGAGCCAATAGAGTTTTTACTCTTGTAATTTGGCCAATAAATGCTTACTATATCCTCCATCTCTTTATCATCCCTTTTCAGATCCTCCATATTTGTTTTTGTAGTAAGGTTAACACAGTAATTAGACCTTCGATTAACGTAAGGACTATTTGGGGGAAACATACGCTAACACGCAAGATGTGTAGACACTTCATTTTATGACCCTTGATTAGATAGGGGCATTACGGTAATTATGGGAAGAGTCATATCTCCAGTAAGACTCTTCCTAGCCAAAAGTCTCATCTCCAGTAAGACTCCTCCTGCCATAAGTCTCATCTCCAGTAAGACTCTTCTCACCAAGAGTCCCATCTCTAGTAGGAATCTTTCTGTTAATGGTCCTATCTCCAGTAGGACTCTT
Source organism: Nyssa sinensis (assembly GCA_008638375.1). Taxonomy (NCBI): domain Eukaryota; kingdom Viridiplantae; phylum Streptophyta; class Magnoliopsida; order Cornales; family Nyssaceae; genus Nyssa; species Nyssa sinensis. The sequence continues at coordinate 25,344,264 of CM018032.1, forward strand.
CCAACCTAGAGTCTCATCTGCAGCAAGATTCTTCCCTTCTAGAGTCCTACTTCCAGTAAGACTCTTCCCGCCAAAGTTCTATTTCTAATAAAACTTTTCCTACAAGAGTCCCACCTTTAATAGGACTCTTCCCGCCAAAGTCCCACCTTTAGTACAACTCTTCCCATCAGAGTTCCACCTCTAGTAGGACTCTTTTTCTAGAGTCTCGTCTCTAGTGGGACTTTTCCTATTAGAGTCTCATCTCTAGTAGGATTCTTCTGCCCATTAGAGGGCATTTTTATAATTTTGGCACAATTGTCACGACCCGAAACCCACCCCGTGCGGATTACCGGATCGCGACCGCCGCCCCGAGACCCGAGGGCCCCGAGACAAGGCTCGCATCTGCAGCGGTATCGAATAGATATGCTACACATGATTGCGGAAGCGTGAAAAACTTTTTCTTTTCTTTTCTCATTTTTAAATTAGGCACATCCGTCCGATACTGCTGTTTCCATACATAGCATACATGGTTACACATTCAGAGTATAACTAAAACTTAAAGACTTCATACATTAACACAATACATATTCAGTTGCCCTGAGGGCTTATTACACATCCTTACATTGTTTGCTAATACAAATATACTACTAGTGTTCATAAGTTCTTCAAAAGAACTACTTAACAGATCCTTCCAAAAACAGCTAGACTCATCGTTGTAGTCCTTAAGACCCTGTCTGCTGCATCACCTGAAAGGGGGGTCCGAACAAAGTCCGGGTAAGCTAATCTAAGCTTGTGAGCAATTCCAGTATTCGTCATGGGGTTTTCAATTAGCAATGGTTTTTAGTACATAAAAGTTGTAAAACATTCACTGCCAATTGCTTATACAATTTAGAATACAAAGTACATGCATTCTTAAAACAGTTAGCTTTGAAACATTTTAAGTATTCAAGCTATACTTATACTTGTCAAATGGAGTGTATAACTCGGAACATATGCATTTCAAATAAATAGCTTTGAAACATTTAAAGTATTCAAGCTAAACTCGTACTTCGTCAAATAGAGTATATAACTCAAACATATGCATTTCAAATGGCTTGAAAACATTTAAGATATTCAAGCGAAACTCGTGCTTCGATAGATAGAGTATATAACTTTAAACCACATCAATATGTATTTGAAAATGAGGGTAAAACCTGCTTTCATTTCCAAAATCACTTTGTTATCTTTTCTCTTTAATTAGGTGGAATCTGTTTCGAACCAGACTCCCATTTTACTGCCAATACTGCCGATCTCATTTGCCTGGGGGATTAGATCCTGCTACCGGGCATTTACTGTTGAATCCCGAGGGATTTCAACGTCACATAGGGTGGTACTTAGTACCGTTTATCTTGTAAAACATTTATCACATAACTTCTTCAATAGATACTTTCATGAATATTTAAAACATGAAATGTATAATTCTACAATAGGGCTTCAAATACTTGTAATAATCAAATTCAGGATATTTAACATAATTTGGCATTTAAAACACATGCTGAAATATGTTTTAAGAAAACTATGATAAATACCAATCACTGAGCATGTCATATAGAGTTATAAAACAGTACTATTAAAAGCTGAATTATGTAAATACTGAATTTGAAATTTCAAATACTTCACATCTTTGAACTTAAAACTTTTTCAAATCCATGAAGTTAAATCTCCAATTCAAACACAAGGTTACTCACCTTGATTCTTTAGGGTTAGTGCTAAAATGCGCTTTCCCACTTTCCTTGTAGTTCCTAAGAACAATTCATAAACACCTCATCAACTTCACATTCATTGTAATATCATCTCGATATTCCTTAACTTATGCTTAAATCGTATTAGATCCTAAAACGGTTTCACAATTTCATAGGTACTTAATTTAACTCGTACTTGTAACCTATGACATAATTTAATGTGTTAGAAATTGAATTTATTTCAATTTATACTCTTCTGGGAGTTCCATTAACTTTAATTTAAAGTTATTTATTTAACATGTTTACGTGTCGTGTCTTTTCGCATTTCGTTTCTCGTACTTGCCTTAGTATTAGTACTTTGGCATTATTCTAATTTATAGTCATCTGGCAGATGTTATTCATCAAATTTTATGTCTTTTTATTTTAGACATTTCTTTTGGTCGAATAGACTCTACCACTGAGTCCGGAGTGTCGAAGAAAGTCGGTTTAGGCTTTTCTAACATTAAATTCGGACTGTTATATGTAAAAGGGCAAAATGGTCATTTACCGTTTTACGTGTCATATTCTTCTGTACTTCGTTTCGTAATTTGGACTCTATTTTTTAGTCCGGGATGTCAAAGAAAGTTAATTTAGACCTTTTCTGATCTCATTTCGGCTTTAGGGGTACCAGGGGTATTTTGGTCTTTTTACCCCTTTACGTGTCTTTATTTTTCGGGACTCCATTTCGTGTTGTGGACCTCACCATTGGACTCAGAAGGTCCAAGATAGTAAGAATACACTAATAACTCGTAAAGTTTGGGTCAGGGGTATTTTGGTCATTTACCCCTTATGTGTATTTATTTTTTCGGGCCCCGTCTCGTAAAACGAACCCTACCATTGATCTCAGAATGTCCAAAATAGTAAAATTACACTATTCATATGTTTAATTTGGACTTCGTTTGCTCTATTTATGCCACAAGGGCAAAATAGTAATTTAACCTTATTTATTAAATAATTAAATTAAATTAATTATTTAATTATTTAATTATTTTTCAGGGCTTTATTGCATAATATTTCCCTCAGCTGGGCCATAGTAGAGTTTCTCAGAAACTCTGGGGTCAGTTCGTAATAACCAAAAGTATTGGTTTATTTCATTTTAATTAAAACAGAAAACCAGAGGGTTTAGTTAAATTGGAAGTGAACCGGTCCGGTCTGGTTGTAAACCAACCGGTTCAGTGGGTTTATGACATAATGCTGACGTCATGATGACGTCAGCCCTAATGTTTTAAAGGTTAAACAAAACGTTGCCGTTTTAAATAACCCATAACCGGATGGATCCGGATTTAACCCAGGCCCGATCCGAACCATAGCCCGACCCGACCCGAACAGTGTCATCTTCCCCACTCGACCACGACTGAAACCCTAATTTCAGTTTCCTTTTTTCTTCTATTTCGTGACGTTTTACACTTCTATTTTCTCTGTTTTCTTTCCCAATCACTTCCTAACATCTAAACACATGTTTTTGCATTACTTTAGGGCTTCGAATATGGCTAAATCATTGGGTTTAAACCATGATAACCCGAACTGTAACTCCATGGTTAACGCTTATTTCTCGATGGTTTTTCATAAAATTTGGCTTGTTTTGTTCCTTAGTTAAAAGGGTTTCATTCCCCATTCTCAAATGTCACTTTTGACGCGAGATTGGAAGGTTGGTTTTAAAAACCGAAACCTGTAACTCATCCTTGTGGGGCCATTTCTTAGGATTTTTGGTCGCGGATGTAGGTTTTCAGCATGCTCATAGTGTCCACTTTAAGTCTTGATAAGCCAAATCAAGCTTAAAGAAACTCGGTTCAGACCTGCCATGGGCAAGGTCTTCAATGGCTGTCGTTCTTTGGGTTAGGTGTTTTTGGGTGTTTTGAAGCTCAAAATCCATAGCTAAACAAGTCTAAATATGTTCTATATATCATATACATAAAATGAAAGCTTTAAATTAGTTATATATGGAGAAATTTTAGAGAGAGAAAAATGGAAAATTTAGCTTTCTCACCTTCTTTCTCTCGGTTTCCTCCTCTTTCTTGCTCTAAAACCCTTCTTCTATCTCCTCAATTCTTCTTCTTTTGGTTTCTTTTGCAAGAGAATAACATGCTTTGCATGTTTTGGTTTTTAAAGCAAGGTAGCCGACCTCTCTCTCTCTTCATGTTCTCTCTCTCTACAGCTATTCTCTCTCTTCTCTACATTCTGATTTCTAGCCCTACATAGCCCTCCCATCTCATAAATTCTGCTTTTCTCTTTTCTTCTTTGCATTAAATTTTCATAAGATATTTTACATATATTATATACATATATATACATATACACATATATATACAAGACACACACACACACACACACCAGCCGACACACACACACATTCACATACTATTCAACTTTTCCACTTTTCATTCTTTTAACATTTTCATTTTTCATTCATTTAATATATATATATATATATACATTTAACTAATACATATAAATATCCATTCCTATAATTAATTAATTAATGTAATAATTAATTAATTATATATATATAATTTCCTTTCCTCGTAATACGTGTCATGTGACCCGGTATCCCGGGTCGGGATATTACAACAATCCTACCCATAATGGGATTCTCTAGTCGCTTGAGGGAAATTTTCATAATTTCCATACCATTTTACCCCTCTAGGGGTAATTTTAGCCTTTAGTGACAAATTGGGACTTTTTTATACCTTGAGGGAAAATTTGGTCATTTCACATATCTTGTGGCAATCATGTAATTTTTCACCAATTTAGGGGTAATTTGGTGATCTAAAGTGATAGTAGTTCATTTAAGCATAATTATGACTTTTCATTTCTAAAGTTTTCATAAATCTAGTTGCTTGGTATTTCTTTTAAAGGAGATACAATGAACCTAGACATTTATTTATTTCTTAGCAAAAACTCACTCACATGGGTGCATTAGGTGTGAATTTATGTCATTAGTCCACATGGTGGCTTAGGTGGCATGTGGGATACATTGTAGCTACCCTATTGGTTCACCTACCTAGGTGTACCAATGTTGTGTCTATATATATTACATTTAGGTACATATAAGATATATCTCATACACACGTGGGATAATTATGTTATATATAAGGTATATATATATATATATTATATGTTTAGGATTATTGAGAAATCTCTCCCAACTATCCTTGTTTTATTTTTTGATTATTTAGCAAACATCTATTTATCTTGCATCACATTGGTTCTTGCATGTAGCACTCATTTTGATAGGCTCTTTATTTTTCATAATTCATTTAAAAATCATTTATTTAGGATATTTATTTAATTTATTTTTATTTAATCTTGTAAATATCACTTAAGACATTATCCAAACCCTCAATTCGTGAGGTCAAATGTAGGCCCTTGGGTCAAATATCACATTTTGGCCTATAAATATACCCCCTTGGTCACCATTTTCTAGACACATAATTGAATAGGCTTATGCTGGTGATACGACTCTAGAGTTCTCTCTTACTCAAAATTTCTCTAGCCTTCTTCTCTCTTAAAAACTAAAGCCTTGATTGGTCAACGATCCCGAATCAAGCAACAAGCTAGAGCTTTGCTGAAGTGACGATCCCGAGTTAACCTTTCCGTAGCCGAAGTATCGTTCATGTCACATCCCCCTTACCCACCCTGTGCGGATTAGGGGCATGCGACCGGCCAGTTAGGCACCCATCGGTTTTGTTTCCTTTTTTTTTTTTGAAATCAAAATGCCGACGGTAATCCTAACCACAGGCCATTCATCAGTAACATCCAAGTACAATGCATTCAATTAATAAAAGTCGTAGCGGAACTAAGGGAATGCATAACACCTTGGCAGAGCCATTAATACATCCATGGTTAACTATTACATCATTGTCCTACAAAAGATACGAGTCTTAGGTTTCAGTACATCACATTCAGAAATGGAGTTAGGTACAAAAATGGTTAATTCATAAGTTCTTCAAAATAGTTCTCCGGGTCTCCAACCCGCTAATCCTGATCGCTGGGTCCCTCACCTGAAAAATGTTAGGGAAGGGGTGAGCTTTAAAAAGCCTAGTGAGTAACACGGGTCCCCTGTCATGGGTTTCAAACCATTGTTGTTTATAAAACAGGTGGTTGAATCAGGTATTTCAGAAGATATAGTTAAATACATTTCTTTGAAACAACATTTTAAACAAGGATACAGTTAAATCATCAGAGCGTCAGAACAGTTCAATCACGAGCAGAGCAAAATAGTATAACAGGATAACAGTACAGTATGCACAATTTAAACAGTGCAATATGCTCATATAGTGTTCAAGACTGAATTTTGGTACCATGAGTCAGTTGTTCCTTTAGTAAAAATAAGGATAGTTTCATTTCAATACGGAACAGTGAAATCAGACAGGGTAAAATATAGTCATGCATTGAGTAGAAGCATGAAAGACAGTATATCAGTAGGAACAGTACAGTACAGTATTTAAAAATACAATAACTAGATTGTGTACTTATACACCAATTCAGGAGTCTAGGTTACTCACCTCGTGCGGTAACGGGACTTAACTGAGAAGCCTTTCTCTTCTTCCTATCCTTCTTTATCCTAGAAAATTTATGAACATTTCGTAAATCTCACATGAATCTTAACTTGGTTTATTCAAATTCAACCTGAGTTAGACTATCTCGCTGTCTATGTGTTTTTATGATAATTGAAAATCACCTTTGCATCCATTCTTTCAGGGTTTCCGTGTCTTCTTGTTTCTTTAATTTTGCCTCTGCGACCATTGCCTTGGTAGGCATTTTGTATATAAACGGTCGAACGGAGACTACCTCGGTTGTTTTGGCTATCCTTATGTGCCGTTCGATATTCTTTTGTTGCCATAATAGTTGTCGCATGAACTCCTGTTGCTTCTTGTCAGCTAGTCTTTTGGCTTTAGACATAATGGTAAATTTCTTATTTTTCCCTTGCATGACTGGCTTGAGTTTTTATCCTATAGCATAATCCCAAGATGTCAGGATGTGTACTACCTCTAGGCAGTCCGGTCATGAAATTATTTAAGCTTTCATTGGATTAGTTCTTAGTTCATTCGGATGTTATCTAACTTGATACAGGGCTAGGGGTATTTTGCTCATTTCACAGTTGTGAAGTTTGATTCCGATTTGTCATCCGATCACGTGTATAGTCCCATACGTGTCAGGGTTTCTATTGTTTTCAGTTTCGTCTCAATCGGACTTTGTTTGGGTTCTAAATAGTGTCAGGGGCAATTTGGTAATTTCGTGTGTTGTATTTTTCGGCACTTTATCTGCTAATACGGACCTCACCGTTGAGTCCAAAATGTCTGACATAGTCAAAATAGACTATCTTTTAGTTGTATTTGGGTTCGGGTATCATCAGGGGTAGTATGGTCATTTACTCTTACGTGTTTGTATTTTTCGGGACTTAATTTCCCAAATCGGACTCCACCATTGAGTCCGGAATGTTTGAAATAGTGAAAATATACTATTCATTTGACTTATTTGGACTTCATTTGACCTATTAATGACCTAGGGGTAATTTGGTCATTTTTATTTAATTAATAAATTAATTAAATAATTTGATTTATTATTTATTAAATTATCAGGGGTATAAATGAATTAAAATTTCAGAATCTGGGCCAGAGTCAAATTTCCCAAAACTGTTGGGGTCTTTATATAATTTCCAGAAAATTTAAACTGAACCAAGGGGTTCGGTCCATATTCAACTGAACCAGACCGGTCCAATCCGGTTCTAACCGGTTCAGGGTAATGTGCTGACGTCAGGCTGACGTCAGCCCTAAAATATTAAAAATTTGATAACAGTTATCAAAACGACACAGTTTGGTTTATGGGTTATATCCGTTTTTATCCGGGTCGGGGCCCGACCCGAAGACCCGATCCAAGACCCGTTACTGTTCATCGTCCCTACCCGTATAGGGCCACTGTTGCCCTAGAAATTTCAAAAATTTCTCCTTCAATTTCGTGGAGTTTTATGCATCGATTCTTACTAGTTTTTGTTCTAAAATGTTTCTGGGAGTAATGTCATTCGTTTGGCATCAGTTTCAAGCATCGAATTCAATAATGGAGGTCTGTTTCAACCGATTATCGTGGAGAGTTACAGTTGGGTCATACGGCCTTGTTTCTCAACCATTTTGCATGAGGTTTGGTCCTCTGCAACCCTTACAACATGAGCTTCCATTCCCAACTCATCAATCTCGGTTTAGGGGTCAGATTTAAAGATTTGGTTTTTGGGCCGAGAAGAATAGCCTCGGTTTTGAGGGCTTAGACCTAGGTCTCTAGGTCGTGTATAGTGTTTTTCGGGGTCCTAGGATGGTCCATTTCATGCTTTGATAAGCAAAGGGTCACTTGGTTACGGTCGATTCAGACCTGTAACCCGAGGTCTATCAATGGCGGTTTGCCACGGGTTTCGGTTTTTGGGGCAGTTCTAGAGGTTCAAACCAGTCGCAACCAACTCAGTTTTGATTATTAATCTACTACGCATGCATTAATAGTCTTAAATCTATAAAACAGTAGCTAAATAAAACAGGAAAATTTTTAAAAAGTTTTTGAATACTGGCCTTTGAACAGTGGTCTCTTCACTGTTGAGCTCGAGCAGGAGCTTCAAGGGTTGGATTTGGGTCCTCTCTCAGTCGTGCAGCCCTTCAGTTCCAGTCTCTAGCTTCTTCTAAGCTCCTTCAATGGCTCACCAATGCACACACACACTTGTGTATATCTCTCTCTCTCTTTAGGATTCTCTCCCTCTAACCAGTTTCTCTCTCTATAGTACAGTGCACAAGGTTCTCTACAGATCTGATTTTCTTCCCTCCATGCATATATGGAGATGGTATATCAATAATCACATTTCTCTTGCCCTTTCATCTCCCCAAATGCATGATTATCTTGCATGAAATCTGGTTGGAAGAGAGGCTTCATCATGAGACTATAGGCATGATGGCTATGGCATAGGGTGATGCATGCTGATGTGTTGCATGTTTGGTTATTGGTCACTTTGGGGAAAGGCCAAATCTGATTGCTATTTAAATATATATCTTTGCATATATATGCACAAAGGTTGTCACTGACCCGAAACCCACCCTAAGCGGATCACCGGATCGCGATCGCCGCCCCGAGACCCGAGGGCCCCGAGACAAGGCTCGCATATGCAGCGGTATCGAATAGATGTGCAACATACGTTTTGCGGAAGCGTGAAAACTTTTTCTTTTCTTTTCTCATTTTTAAATTATGCACATCTGTTCGGTACTGCCGCTCCATACATAGCATACATGGTTACACATTCAGAGTATAACGAAAACTTAAAGACTTATAACATTAATACAATACATATTCAGTTGCCCTGAGGGCTTAATACATATTCTTACATTGTCTACTAATACAAAATGTACCACTAGAGTTCATAGGTTTCTGAAGAGAAACTACTTAAACATATCTTCCCAAAATCAGCAGATTCATCATCAACGTCCTCAAGTCAAGACTGTTGCTAATTACCTGAAAGGGGGGGTCCGAACAAAGTCCGGGTAAGCTAATCTATGCTTGTGAGCAATTCCAGTATTTGTCATGGGGTTTTCAATTAGCAGTGGTTTAGTACATAAGAATTTGTAAAATAATCACCGCCAATTGTTCGTATACTTTGAATACAGAATATATGCATTCCTTAAATCATGTAGCTTTGAAACATTTAAAGTATTCAAGCTAAACTCATACTTGTCAAATAGAGTATATAACTCAAAACATATGCATTTCGTAAAACAATAGCTTTGAAACATTAAAGTATTCAAGCGATACTTATACTTCGTCAAATAGAGTATATAACTCAAAACATATACATTTCGTAAAACAATAGCTTTGAAACATTAAAGTATTCAAGCGATACTTATACTTCGTCAAATAGAGTATATAACTCAAAACATGTGCATTTCATTAAACAATAGCTTTGAAACATTTAAAGTATTCAAGCTATACTTATAATCATGAACTTCAAAACATATAACATAACATGTATTTCTTAAATAGAGTATATAAAACTCAAAACATATGCATATTGAAAATGAGGGTAAAACCTGCTTCCATTTTCAAATCATTTATCATCTTATCACTTTCATTAGTGGAATCCGTTTCGAACCGGACTCCCATCTTACTTATAAATGGAGATATCTCTTTTGCCTGGGGGATTAGATCCTGCTACCGGGCATTGACAGTCAATTGACTTCGTATATAACCCAAAAATCTTGTCACAGGGCAATTGAGTTCGTATGTAACCCAAGATCCTGTCTATGTGCTTATGCACCATTATCTTATAAAACATTTATCATGTAACTTTTCTCATAATTACTTTTCATAACTTCGTAAAATCTTCGTATACTTGAAATAAGCAAATTCAGGATATTTAACAATAATTGCATTTTAACTAGACATGCTGAAAAGTATTTGAAGGAAAACTGTTGCAGAAACCAATCACTAAGCATGTCACAATGGGGTTATAAAATAGAACAATTAAAATCTGAATCATGTAAATACTGAATTTGAAATTTCAAATGCTTCATATCTTTAAACTTAAAACCTTGTCAAATTCATGGAGTTAAATCTCCAATTCAAACACAGGGTTACTCACCTTGGTTCTTTAGGGTTAGTGCTAATAATGCGCTTTCCCACTTTCCTTGTAGTTCCTAAGAACAATTCATAAATATCTCATTAACTTCACATTCATTATAATATCATCTCGATATTCCTTAACTTATGCTTAAATCGTATTTGCTCCTACAATGATTTCATAAATTCATATGTACTTAACGTAACTCGTATTCTTAACCTATGACACAATTTAATATGTTAGAAATTGAATCTACTTCAATTTATACTCTTCTGGGAGTTCCATTAACTTTAATTTAAAGTTATTTATTTGACATGTTTACGTGTCGTGTCTTTTCGTATTTCGTTTCTCGTACACGCCTTAGTATTTGTACTTTGGCAATATTTCAATTCATAGTCATCTAACAGATGCTATTCATCAAATTTTATGTCTTTTTATTTTTGACATTTCTTTTGGTCGAATAGACTCTACCATTGAGTCCGGAGTGTCGAAGAAAGTTAATTTAGACCTTCTCTGATTTCATTTTATCTTTAGGGGTACTAGGGGTATTTTGGTCATTTTACCCCTTTACGTGTCTTTATTTTTTGGGACCCCGTCTCGTGTCGTGGACCTCACCATTGGACTCAGAAGGTCCAAGATAGTAAGAATACACTAATAACTTGTAAATTTTGGGTCAGGGGTATTTTGGTCATTTACCCCTTACGTGTATTTATTTTTCGGGCTCCGTCTCGTAAAACGGACCCTACCATTGATCTCAGAATGTCCAAAATTGTAAAATTACACTATTCATATGTTAATTTTGGACTTCGTTTGCTCCATTTATGAGCCAAGGGTAAAATAGAAATTTTACCTTAATTATAAAATAATTAAATAATTATTTAATTATTTAAATATTTTCCCAGGGGTGTATTTGAACAAAATTTTCAAATCTGGGCCACAGTAGAATTTCTTAAAACAGTTGGGGCCAATACGTAATTATAGAAAGTGTTGGTTTATTTATTTTTAAAATAAATTAGAAACCAAAGGGTTCAGTCAAAATGTAAGTGAATCGGTTTGGTTCACTTGTAACCCAACCGGTCTATCCGGTTTATTACATGTGGCTGACGTCATGATGACGTCAGCCCTAGATCTCATTTACATAAACCGACATTCCAAAACGACGTCGTTGCATTTAATCGGTGGCAAGCCTAGAGGCTGCCACCTGTCCGAGTCGACTCAGCCCCCTTTTTAAAAACGAGTCAACCCGTCATCGTCTTCCCCAAGAGAACCCTACTGAAACCCTAATTTCCGAATCCTTTTTCTTCTATTTCGTGACGTTTTACTCTTCTATTTTTTCTGCTTTCCTTCCCAATCACTTCCTAACATCTAAATACATGTTTTAGCATTGATTTGAAGCTTCGAATATGGCTCAAAGTTTCGGTTTTGGTTCGCGATAGCTAAACCTGTGTTAGCCTCAGGTTCATACTCGTTTCTTGACCATTTTCGATGAGGCTTGGCTTGTTTTGTTCCTCTACTTAAGAGGTTTCATATTCCGTTCCTAATGGTCGGTTAAATAATGAGGTTCAAGGACTGGGTCTTGTAACCCGTACCTGCAACTCCATTTTTGGAAGGCTCTTGTTGGGATTTTTGATCGCAGGCTAGGGTTTTTCATGACCCTCATGACTTCATCTTGGGGTCTTGGTAGGTTAGAACCTATTCAATTTCACCCATTTCAGACCTGCTTTCTTGAAGGTCATCCATGGCAGCCGATCTTGGGTTTCCTTTTTAAAGTGCTCTAACACTAGATTTTCATGCATGGTTCAACTTTAAACGTATATTGAACATCATATAAAGAAAACAAACTCTAAAACAGTTCATATATATTCTATCTTCTTAGAGAGAGAAAATACCTGTTTTTGATGTTATGTATCTTTCTCTCTCTCTGATCCTCTACTTCTTCTTCCTTTAGCTTCTTAATGCTCTCCAGGATCAGTTTCTTACGAACCAAGCGTGCTTTGCATGCCTTGGCCTTTTAAACTTTCATCACCGACCCTTCTCTCTCTTCATTTTCCCTCTCTCTCTCTACACGTTTGCAGCCCTCATTCTTGACCTTATCATCCCATCTTACATTCCATAATTTCTACTTTTTCATCTTTGGCAACCTACATTAAATGGCCCTTGATATTTTGTGTTATATGTATATTATATATACACACACAAACTCACCTACACACACTCACACACACAGCCGACACACACACACACCCACTTGCACATACTGTTCACACTTTACACATGTATATCTATATAAAGGTATATAAATATATATATGAATAATTAATTATATATAAATACATATATAATGTATCTATGTACATACATGCATACATAATTATACATATACATGCCTTCATGAAATGGGTATGAAATAATTATTTTAACTATTTATATATACATACTTATACATGGACATGTGTACATATATACTTTTATACACTTTATATCATACACACAATACACCATAAAGTGTGTGTTTGTGTATTCAAATTTATTTAATCATAATTAGAGTTAATAATTTCATATAAATAAATAATTAATTATTTGATTAATTATTTCCTTTGGTGTAAATATTTTTACACCAATTTTCTTAAATCTCGAAATACGTGCCATATGACCCGGTATCCCAGGTCGGGATATTACAAAGGTGCTCTTAGCTTAGTTGGTAAATTTTTGGTAACCCAAATTCTGCCTAGTTTGGTCAAGGGATCAAATCCTCTTGGCCACATTTTTGGTTATTTTCCATACTTCGGGCTTAGGCCCAGTTTGGCTGCGCATTAATGCAGTTTCACTGTTTTCTTCCTAACTTTCATTCTGTAGCTTATTTTTCGACGCGGTTTCTTCCGGTCAACTCCTAGTTAGGTTAGCTTCAGTGTCTAAGGGTTCAGTGATAGTAATCAGTTTCTCAGAATTTTTAAAATTTGCTAACATGGGTTTGGTCAGTGTTAAACAGTTGATTTTAAACAGTTAAATGCCAGATCAGATTTCAGAAAGAGTTTTTTTCATTACATAATTTAATAATTAAGTCTGGGGTGTTACATCCTCCCCTCCTTCAAAAGAGTTTTGTCCCCAAAACTCAGCCTAACTACACTCCAATGAACAACTCTGGGTACAATTCACGCATTTCTGCTTCGCGCTCCCACGTTGCTTCCTCAGTTGTGTGGTTCTTCCACAAAAGCTTCACCAGTGGGATTGCCTTGTTGCGCAAAGTCTTTTCCTTATGATCCAGAATTTGCACCGGTTGTTCCTCATATGACAAATCCTCCCTCAGCTGGAGTGGCTCATGTTCAATAACTTGTCCGGGTTTAAGTACACACTTCCTCAGCATCGATACATGGAAAACATGGTGTACTTTATCTAGCTCGGGTGGTAGTGCCAAACTATACGCGACTGGTCCGACTCTTTTCAGGATCTTGAATGGACCAATATAGCGAGGACTTAACTTGCCCTTCTTCCCGAACCGAAGTACTCCTTTCAATGGTGACACTTTGAGGAACACAAGGTCACCTACTTCAAATTCCAAATCCTTTCTTCTGTTGTCCGCGTAGCTCTTGTATCGACTTTGGGCCATTTGTAACCTACTCCGAATTTTCTGAATCTGTTCAGTGGTTTTTTGTACTAGATCCGGCCCAAGTAGTTTCTGTTCACTAGTTTCCGCCCAGCAGAGTGGAGATCGACACCTCCTGCCGTACAGTGCCTCATATGGTGCCATTTTAATGCTGGCCTGATGACTGTTGTTATAGGCGAACTCGACCAATGGTAAATGTTCTGCCCAATTTCCCTTGAAATCCAGTGCACACAGTCGTAGCATATCCTCCAACATCTGTATTACTCTCTTGGACTGTCCATCCGTCTGTGGGTGATATGCCGTACTAAACTTAAGCTCGGTGCCGAGTGCCTTTTGTAGGCTTTTCCAGAAACGTGACACAAATCTTGGGTCTCGATCAGAAACTGATGGACAAGGGTGTGCCATATAAGCGTACAATTTCTTAAATGTACAACGTGGCTAACCTTTCCATGCTGAAAGTCATTTTTACGAGCTGAAAGTGTGCAGATTTGGTCAATCTGTCAACGATGACCCAGATGGTGTCAAAGCCCTTTGAAGACTTGGGAAAGCCGGATATGAAATCCATGGTGATGTGGTCCCACTTCCATTCTGGAATAGGGAGTGGTTGCAAAAGTCCACTAGGGCGTTGATGCTCAACCTTTACTCGTTGGCAACTTGTACAGTGAGCGATAAAATCGGCCACATCCCTTTTCAAACCGGGCCACCAGTACAGTTCCCTAAGGTCATGGTACATCTTTGTGTTTCCGGGGTGTACCGTGAACCTTGAAGTATGGGCTCCCTCCAAAATTTCCTTCCTCAACTTGTCTGTCTTAGGCACACATAGCCTGCCTTGATACCGCAAAATTCCCTCTGAATATCAAAATCAGTCTTTCCAATTGTCTCTACTTCCTTGCAGATTTTGACTAACTCCTCATCCTGAGCTTGTCCTGCCTTGATCTATTCTACCAATGTAGACTCAACTGTTAGATTGGCCAAATATGCCGTACCACCTGGTGGGATCACCTCAATGCCCATCTCGTCCAGGTCTCGAATCAGCTCCTCCTGAGTAGTAATCATATAGGCAAGATTGTCAGACTTTCTGCTCAAGGCATCGGCTACTACATTAGCCTTGCCAGGATGATACTGGATCGTTACATCATAGTCTTTGATTAATTCGAGCCAACGCCGTTGCCTCATATTCAGCTCTTTTTGTGTAAAGAAGTACTTCAGACTCTTATGATCAGTGAAGATCTCACATACGTCCCCATATAGATAGTGGCGCCAGATTTTTAGAGCAAATACCACCGCCGCTTATTCCAAATCATGGGTCGGATAATTCTGTTCATGTGGTCGAAGTTGTCTAGAGGCGTAGGCAATGACTCTGCCGTCTTGCATTAAGACACATCCCAAACCCTTGTGGGAAGCATCACAATAAATGACGAACTTTCCCTCCTTGGTGGGAATAGTCAGAACTGGTGCTGTAGTCAACTTCTCCTTGAGTAGTTGGAAACTCCGTTCCTGCTCATCCGTCCAAATGAAGGGCACCTTGTTCTTAGTTAGGTCGGTGAGCGGCTTCGCCAACTTAGCAAAATCCTTAACGAAGCGTCGATAATAACCTGCCAACTCAAGAAAACTTCGGATCTCGGTCACGGTGGTTGGTTGAGGCCAATTCAGAATAGCCTCTATCTTATGCGGATCTACAGCAACACCTTCCTCAGAAATCACATGGCCCAAAAAAGAGACGCTGGGTAGCCAGAATTCATACTTTTTGAATTTTGCATATAACTCGTGCTCCCTCAGGGTCTGTAACGCTATTCTCAAGTGCCTTTGTGCTCCTCTTCGCTCCGTGAGTACACCAATATGTCATTAATGAAAATAATGATGAAATCATCCAAATATGTCTTGAAGACCCGATTCATTAAATCCATAAATGCAGCAGGAGCATTGGTCACACCAAAAGGCATGACCAAGAACTCGTAATGACCATATCGGGTTCGAAAGGCCGTTTTCGATATGTCAGTATTCTTGACCTTAAGTTGATGGTATCCAGTCCTTAAATCGATCTTGGAAAACACACTTGCTCTTTGCAATTGATCAAACAGCTCATCGATGCGTGGGAGCGGATACTTGTTCTTCACTGTCACTTTATTGAGTTCTCGGTAATCGATACAAAGTCTTAGAGAGCCATCCTTCTTCTTCACAAATAATACTGGTGCTCCCCAGGGTGACACACTGGGTCGGATGAATCCCTTCTCCAACAGCTCTTGTAATTGAGCCTTCAGCTCTTTCAATTCTGATGGAGCCATTCGGTACGGGGCTTTAGATACCGGTTGAGTTCCGGGAACGAGGTCGATAGAAAATTCAATCTCTCGATCAACCGTCCCACTCGGTAAGTCCTCAAGGAACACATCAGGAAATTCACAGACAACTGGCACTTCTGACAACGGGGGAGTTTGGGCTTGGGTATCCAGAATGCTACACAGGTATCCAAGACAACCTTTCCTTAATAATCTTTCTGCCCGGATGGTGGAGATGAGGTAGGGTGGAGAAACAACTCTTTTTCCCTTAAATACAAATTCGGGTTGCCCCGGGCGTCGAAACAACACCTTCTTCTCAAAACAGTCAATGGTGGCGTGGTTGCGAGACAGCCAATCCATGCCTAAGATCACATCGAATCCCTTGATGTCCAAGGGTATTAGGTCTACTGACAGCTCTTGGTCCCCAATTTCTACACTACAGTCCTTCAGGATTTTGGACCCAATCATTCGTATCCCAGATGGGGTTTGTACAGACAACAGTTCATTCATAGGTTCGGGTGTTCTATGCAGTTTATTAGTAAACAGTGGAGATATAAAAGAGTGTGTGGATCCGGAATCAATAAGCACATGTGCAGAAGTTTCACAGATCGAGAGTGTACCTGCTACCACAGTATTGGCAGTAGATGTCTCCCCTGGCACTAGGGCAAACACCCTCCCTGGTCGTCCTTGAGGTGCTTTGCCCTTATCTCCGGTGGGGGCTGCTGGAAGGAGCCTCTGTGTCGTAGCAGTGGTAATCGGAGCTGGGGCTCTTATATCGGGTGGTGGCTGCGGGCAGTCTTTGACTAGGTGTCCCTTTTCCCCGCACCGGTAACATGCACCGGTCAGCTTGCGGCATTCTCCTGGATGAGACTATTGACAATGTGGGCACTTAGTCACCTCCCTTGTTTTCTTCTGACTTTTCTCCCCTTTGCCTCGACCTTCAGTTTTTTGCTTCTTTGAAGGTTGGGATTTCTGGAAACTTTTCCCCTTGTTCTTCCGTCCTTGGTCTTTGAGTTGATTATACTCCTCCATGTCCTTTTCGATGACAAGGGCCTTGTTTAATACATCCGAGTACGTGTATAGCTCAAAAATAGATACCCTTGTTCGAAGTCCTAGGCGAAGGCCTCCTTGGAACTTCCTTGCTTTGTCCCTTTCTCCCTGTATTAGAGAGGGGGCGAATCTGGACAGGGCTGAGAATTTGGCAGCATACTGGATCATTGACATCTCTCCTTGCTACAGATTTGTGAACTCCTGAATTCTCCTCTCACGGACTGTCGACGAAAAGAACATGCCGTAAAACCTTTCCACAAAATCTGCCCATGTCATAACTGGGTTCTACCGTTGCACCTCCAACCACCAGTTATACGCCTCCCCATGAAGCATATAAGTGGCTAGCCTTACCTTATCCTCCTCGGTACATATTAGAAGTCCAAAAGCTTTCTCTATTGCCGTCACCCATTTTTCAGCCTGCTCAGGCTCTGTGACCGTCTCGAAGGATGGAGGTCTCAACTTGTGAAACCTGTCCAGTAGTTCGTTGCGGATGCCAGCTCCAACAGGTGGCACCGGAGCAGGCGGGGGTGGCATAGCTGGGGCTTCAGCTGGGTTATTGGTTGGTCCGAGTTGATTCTGCTGCAGGGTTCTATTCAACCCTTTTATCGCTCGGGCGAACTGAGCCAAAGTTGCCCGCATTTCGCGTATAGCAGCACTCTCTGTCGGGGCTTGCGGTTCCCTATTGCCGTTCCTTGTCCGTGGCGGCATCTGAGACAAAATAAAGTAATTTTCAGTACCCTCGTTCAGTGTGTCTTCATAGAATGATACTCAGATCATTGTTAGCTCAAGGTTCCTACCACTCGAGCATATACTCCCTAAGGGTTCAGTTCTTCGGTAACCCTAAGGTTCTGTTCCATGTTCGGGATGTAAAACCTAAAGCTTTGATACCAACTCTTGTCACAACCCCCTTACCCACCCTGTGCGGATTAGGGGCATGCGACTGGCCAGTTAGGCACCCATCGGTTTTGTTTCCTTTTTTTTTTTTGAAATCAAAATGCCGACGGTAATCCTAACCACAGGCCATTCATCAGTAACATCCAAGTACAATGCATTCAATTAATATAAGTCGCAGCGGAACTAAGGGAATGCATAACACCTTGGCAGAGCCATTAATACATCCATGGTTAACTATTACATCATTGTCCTACAAAAGATACGAGTCTTAGGTTTCAGTACATCACATTCAGAAATGGAGTTAGGTACAAAAATGGTTAATTCATAAGTTCTTCAAAATAGTTCTCCGGGTCTCCAACTCGCTAATCCTGATCGCTGGGTCCCTCACCTGAAAAATGTTAGGGAAGGGGTGAGCTTTAAAAAGACCAGTGAGTAACACGGGTCCCCTGTCATGGGTTTCAAACCATTGTTGTTTATAAAACAGGTGGTTGAATCAGGTATTTCAGAAGATATAGTTAAATACATTTCTTTGAAACAACATTTTAAACAAGGATACAGTTAAATCATCAGAGCGTCAGAACAGTTTAATCACGAGTAGAGCAAAACAGTATAACAGGATAACAGTACAGTATGCACAATTTAAACAGTGCAATATGCTCATATAGTGTTCAAGACTGAATTTTGGTACCATGAGTCAGTTGTTCCTTTAGTAAAAATAAGGATAGTTTCATTTCAATACGGAACAGTGAAATCAGACAGGGTAAAATATAGTCATGCATTGAGTAAAAGCATGAAAGACAGTATATCAGTAGGAACAGTACAGTACAGTATTTAAAAATACAATAACTAGACGGTGTACTTATACACCAATTCAGGAGTCTAGGTTACTCACCTCGTGCGGTAACGGGACTTAACTGAGAAGCCTTTCTCTTCTTCTTATCCTAGAAAATTTATGAACATTTCGTAAATCTCACATGAATCTTAACTTGGTTTATTCAAAATTCAACCTGAGTTAGACTATCTCGCTGTCTATGTGTTTTTATGATAATTGAAAATCACCTTTGCATCCATTCTTTCAGGGTTTCCGTGTCTTCTTGTTTCTTTAATTTTGCCTCTGCGACCATTGCCTTGATAGGCATTTTGTATATAAACGGTCGAACGGAGACTACCTCGGTTGTTTTGGCTATCCTTATGTGCCGTTCGATAATCTTTTGTTGCCATAATAGTTGTCGCATGAACTCCTGTTGCTTCTTGTCAGCTAGTCTTTCGGCTTTAGACATAATGGTAAATTTCTTGTTTTTCCCTTCCATGACTGGCTTGAGTTTTTATCCTATAGCATAATCCCAAGATGTCAAGATGTGTACTACCTCTAGGCAGTCCGGTCATGAAATTATTTAAGCTTTCATTGGATTAGTTCTTAGTTCATTCGGATGTTATCTAACTTGATACAGGGCTAGGGGTATTTTGGTCATTTCACAGTTGTGAAGTTTGATTCCGATTTGTCATCCGATCACGTGTATAGTCCCATACGTGTCAGGGTTTCTATTGCTTTCAGTTTCGTCTCAATCGGACTTTGTTTGGGTTCTAAACAGTGTCAGGGGCAATTTGGTAATTTCGTGTGTTGTATTTTTTGGCACTTTATCTACTAATACGGACCTCACCGTTGAGTTCGGAATGCCTGACATAGTCAAAATAGACTATCTTTTAGTTGTATTTGGGTTCGGGTATCATCAGGGGCAGTACGGTCATTTACTCTTACGTGTTTGTATTTTTCGGGACTTAATTTCCCAAATCGGACTCCACCATTGAGTCCGGAATGTTTGAAATAGTGAAAATACACTATTCATTTGACTTATTTGGACTTCATTTGACCTATTAATGACCTAGGGGTAATTTGGTCATTTTTATTTAATTAATAAATTAATTAAATAATTTGATTTATTATTTATTAAATTATCAGGGGTATAAATGAATTAAAATTTCAGAATCTGGGCCAGAGTCAAATTTCCCAAAACTGTTGGGGTATTTATGTAATTTCCAGAAAGTTTAAACTGAACCAAGGGGTTCAGTCCATATTCAACTGAACCAGACCGGTCCAATCCGGTTCTAACCGGTTCAGGGTAATGTGCTGACGTCAGGCTGACGTCAGCCCTAAAATATTAAAAATTTAATAACAGTTATCAAAACGACACAGTTTGGTTTATGGGTTATATCCGTTTTTATCCGGGTCGGGGCCCGACCCGAAGACCCGATCCAAGACCCGTTACTGTTCATCGTCCCTACCCGTATAGGGCCACTGTTACCCTAGAAATTTCAAAAATTTCTCCTTCAATTTCGTGGAGTTTTATGCATCGATTCTTACTAGTTTTTGTTCTAAAATGTTTCTGGGAGTAATGTCATTCGTTTGGCATCAGTTTCAAGCATCGAATTCAACAATGGAGGTCTGTTTCAACCGATTATCATGGAGAGTTACAGTTGGGTCATACGGCCTTGTTTCTCAACCATTTTGCATGAGGTTTGGTCCTCTGCAACCTTTAGAACATGAGCTTCCATTCCCAACTCATCAATCCCGGTTTAGGGGTCAGATTTAAAGATTTGGTTTTTGGGCCGAGAAGAATAGCCTCGGTTTTGAGGGCTTAGACCTAGGTCTCTAGGTCGTGTATAGTGTTTTTCGGGGTCCTACGATGGTCCATTTCATGCTTTGATAAGCAAAGGGTCACTTGGTTAAGGTCGATTCAGACCTGTAACCCGAGGTCTATCAATGGCGGTTTGCCACGGGTTTCGGTTTTTGGGGCAGTTCTAGAGGTTCAAACCAGTCGCAACCAACTCAATTTTGATTATTAATCTACTACGCATGCATTAACAGTCTTAAATCTATAAAACAGTAGCTAAATAAAGCAGGAAAATTTTTAAAAAGTTTTTGAATACTGGCCTTTGAACAGTGGTCTCTTCACTGTTGAGCTCGAGCAGGAGCTTCAAGGGTTGGATTTAGGTCCTCTCTCAGTCGTGCAACCCTTCAGTTCCAGTCTCTAGCTTCTTCTAAGATCCTTCAATGGCTCACCAATGCACACACACACTTGTGTATATCTCTCTCTCTCTCTCTAGGATTCTCTCCCTCTAACCAGTCTCTCTCTCTATAGTACAGTGCACAAGGTTCTCTACAGATCTGATTTTCTTCCCTCCATGCATATATGGAGATGGTATATCAATAATCACATTTCTCTTGCCCCTTCATCTCCCCAAATGCATGATTATCTTGCATGAAATCTGGTTGGAAGAGAGGCTTCATCATGAGACTATAGGCATGATGGCTATGGCATGGGGTGATGCATGCTGATGTGTTGCATGTTTGGTTATTGGTCACTTTGGGGAAAGGCCAAATCTGATTGCTATTTAAATTTATATCTTTGCATATATATGCACAAAGGTGCTCTTAGCTTAGTTGGTAAATTTTTGGTAACCCAAATTCTGCCTAGTTTGGTCAAGGGATCAAATCCTCTTGGCCACATTTTTGGTTATTTTCCATACTTCGGGCTTAGGCCCTGTTTGGCTGCGCATTAATGCAGTTTCACTGTTTTTCTTCCTAACTTTCATTCTGTAGCTTATTTTTCGACGCGGTTTCTTTCGGTCAACTCCTAGTTAGGTTAGCTTCAGTGTCTAAGGGTTCAGTGACAGTAATCAGTTTCTCAGAATTTTTAAAATTTGCAAACATGGGTTTGGTCAGTGTTAAACAGTTGATTTTAAACAGTTAAATGCCAGATCAGATTTTAGAAAGAGTTTTTTTTCATTACATAATTTGATAATTAAGTCTGGGGTGTTACAGTTCAACTGCGATGACTAAATAAGGTACACTTCTCAAACCCTTCCTCGTCCTCTTGCTCGATTGATCTCCCCCTTTTATCACCCTTGATATAACCGATAAAACTACTTGACTTTGATTCCATCTTAGGATGCATACGTAGGAAGCATACGGGCCTAAGTAAAATCCTTTTCCTTTTCCTCTTTCCCCATTTTCTTTATTTTTTTTCATTCAGTTTTTTATTTGATCATCATTTCCATCACATTATTCTTCTTCTCCATCGCATTTTCTTCTCTTATACTTTAATGATAGAGCCCTGCAATTGAATGTTTGAGGCCGGTCCATTTGGACCTGGCAAAATGGTTGCCTAACACCTTCCTACTTCATACCCTAACCCCCGAGCTTGTTCCTTTGGTTGCATATTTCTAGCGTTTTTATTTATTTTGGCCCATGTCCAAGGGTCTTTTAGAATGTAATTAGGAAAAAAATCCATGAAATTCTTTAATTCATTTCTTAACAATTTTCCTTTAGTTGCATTTTGTTGATGGACTTGCTTGTTTGTTGCCCAAAAATAAGACGGCAACTCACTTGCATTCTATCTCTCTTAAAGGCATTCCTACCCACTTTTAGGGTAGGAGACAATCAGGATCCGCCTAAATCCACACAAAAGGATTTTTTCGGTGGTGGCGCCCATAGTGGTGACTCCGCTGGGGACAAAATGGGGGCTGGACTGGTAAAAAATACTCATTTTCAAGGTTCTTTCATTTATTTGTCTTTACATTTCTTACTTATTTATTCGTATTTCATTTTTTATGGATGAATGTAAGGACTAAAACCAGAATACCTTACGCACACATCACTCTATAACATTGCATTTTACATTACATACCCTATAAACTCCGAACGGTTAGGAGCCCTCACCCTGTATGCTCACTCAGCTTGACGGGGTGTCACAGGTGAAAACCCTCCACTCCTTGATCAAATACCACTTGTCCAAGGATGCTACACTCTAGTGGCCTCGGGAGGTATGCAAAAAGGCGATGCAGTACCATTTGACCATGGTCATTACACTATAGTAACTGTGGGAGGTATATAGCACGTCTTGTCAAAAGGAGAACCTTGAAACCTTTACCCAGTCTAAAAGTCATGCATATGGTCTACCCTAGATTCATAATTTAGGACTTTAAACCCAGTTTTGGTAAGACATATGTGTAATTTTTGCTCAGTTTGGCGTAGTCAGAAAACCCATAAAGGTTGAAAAATACCCCTTCTCTATTAACTGATCGACACAGAGGTTGAGTGCCATCGACACTCCTCTATATGCCAATCAACACACAGGTAAGTACCGATCGGCACTCACTATGTGCTGATCGGCACACAGAGTGCCATTCTTCTGCTAAGTAAAATTTTGTCTAGTTTTTGAATTTTGCTGAAAAAATCTAAATTTTTCTTGAAAAACCTATGTTACAAACTGCAACAGGACTACAAATGTGACCTCTTAGGTTTTCCTTGACCTCAAACAAGTTAATGACACAAGTTTTTTCTAAAAGCATGTACCCACAACTGGGTTGGAAATAGACT
The DNA here is from genome assembly GCA_008638375.1 of Nyssa sinensis. NCBI lineage: Eukaryota > Viridiplantae > Streptophyta > Magnoliopsida > Cornales > Nyssaceae > Nyssa > Nyssa sinensis. Next base: position 25,367,791 of record CM018032.1, read on the forward strand.
AGTCGAGGTCGATTGATCAGAACCCCTCATCATCTAACATATCAGAAAGGCACAACTTCAATAATAATAGACCCATAATAGATTCTCTAACTTTTTGATAACATCAAGAAAGATATGGTCAATTACCGAGACGAGAATCAAAGGCTCACCAACACAGTTTAAGAGTTGGTACAACAAAGGTTACCACCACCACCTCTCATCCCAGTAGGAATTGACAATGCTTAATAAGTGCCACAGATCCCGCCCCAAGATGGACAACCACAACATCCACAAGTCCAAGATCCATCCACGTATGATCCTTTTGATTGGGGTGAGGAAGACGGACCTATAAAAAAACCCAAGGCCACAAGATCCCCTTGTTCGAGGATTGGAAAAAATGGAGACATTTTTTTTACAAGGCTCACGAGGTTGATGACATGGTTGACATTCCAAAGTTGTCTCTTTATCCAGATGTTTGCCTCCCTCAGAAATTCAAAATGTGGAACCTTAAAAAATTTGATGGGACCATATGCCGGAAGACGCATCTCAAATTATATTTGAGAGCCATGCAACCGTTAAGCGCCAATACCAATGTTTTGGTTCAAATATTCAATCAAACCCTGACTGAAGCTATTCTAAGATGGCATCTAAACTTGGAAAACATATTTTCCAAAGATTGGGAGGAACTATGCAATGCCTTTGTTCTCTAGTACAAGTACAATAATGAGCTTGACATCATTATCCGAGACTTGGAAACCACTAAACAAGAACCCAAAGAAAGCCTATCCACATTCATCACTAGGTGGCGAGCTAAAGCCACTCAAATCATCAACCGTCCTAATGAGACTGAACAAGTTCATATGGTCAAGAAGAACTTACTTCTAGTCTACCTTGGAGCTCTTTTTACCTAATATTTTGAGACGTTTAAGGCACTAGTAGAGGCTGAAACACAAGTGGAGGATGTGATCAATGATGGGACCCTCAAAACAAATAACTCAAGGTGTCGAAAAACTTTCCCAAATGCAAAGCGAAGTGGCCCAGCCCATATGATCACCATCATTGCTACATCCCAAGTCTTTTTCATGGCCAACCTCATAGGGCACTCCACAAAAATGCCCTCAAAGAAATTTTTCAGACTTTCCATCACCAATAGGGGAAGTCTACAAGAATCTTTGAGAAAATGGGCTCCTTCAGGCTTTGGAACCAAGGACAGTCCCAAATCCTTTACCTAAAGGATTTGACCCAAATTAACATTGCACCTAGCACCAAGGTGATGGATATAACATTAATCAGTGGCAAGCTCTAAGTCACATAATTCAAGACTTGATTGAAGGGGGTTATTAGTGCTTGCCCGACAAAACCCAATGTCATTACCAATCCATTGCCGGCCCACAACGCACAGTTTAACATCAATATGTTAATTCTTGGAAGTTCATATCTAAGCGATGTAACACCCCGATCCCGTGAAATTAATAATTAATTAATAACTATAAATTAATACCGACTTACAGAATGATTTAGGGAATTAATCATAATCCCGACGGTCGCCATAGACCGATTAAATAAAGAAAATGTCTAGAGGGAAGGGTACTTTACCCGAACTCAAATTACTGATTAATTCGGTGAAATAACGCCGTTTTAATACTAACGGAACCTGAATTAGCAAACCCCAGAAATCCCGAATGATTAATAAATGACACGGAACCTCTGACACTGAAGAATACTGAAATACGGAACTCTCGAAACAAACCGCGTCGAAAAATGAGCTACGGAATGAAAGTTATGTAGCAAACATGGAAAACTGAATTTCTGCGCAACCAAACGTGGCCTTAACCGAAAATATGGGAAAAATGGCCAAAGGGGAGGCCAAGGGAATTGAACCCTTGACCTTTGAGTGAAAGGAAACCTCATCCAAAAAAATACCAACTAGGCTAGGGGTATCTTTGTGTACAAATATACAAAGATATATATATATATAACTATAAATCTGATTTGGTCACCCCCAAGTGACCAATAACCAAACATGCAACACCTCATCCATGCATCACCCTATGCCCCTAGGCCATCATGCCTGTCACGACCCGAAACCCACCCTGCGCGGATTACCGGATCGCGATCGCCGCCCCGAGACCCGAAGGCCTCGAGACAAGGCTCGCATCTGCAGCGGTATCGGATAGATGTGTTTCATGTGGTTGCGGAAGCGTGAAAAACTTTTTCTTTTCTTTCTTATTTAAATTTTGCACATCCGTCCAATACTGCCGCTCTTCACATTTCGGTATACATGTATTATAATCATACATTCAGAGCATAACTAAAACTTAAAGGACTTCATAATTAAAATCTTAATTCAACTGCCCCGTAGGGCTTAATACACGTCCTTAAATTATCAGCTAATACAAAACATATTAATCAGAGTTCATGTGATTTTTCCCCAAAAGAACTCCTCAAGCAAATCTTCCCAAAAGCTAGGTTTCTCCTTATAGTCTTCAAAAATCGATCTGTCCTTAGTCACCTGAAAGGGGGGGGGCGGATAAAATCCGGGTAAGCTAATCAAAGCTTGTGAGTAATTCCTGCATTCGTCATGGGGTTTTTCAACTGGTAGTGGTTTTAGCACATGAGGGTTTATGAAATACTCACTACCAATTGCTTGTACATTTTAGAACACAGAGTATATGCATTCTTAAAACAATAGCTTTGAACAATTTAAAATATTCAAGCTAAATACACATTTTCTTCAAATAGAGCATATGCAATTTAAAAGCATATAAACACGTGAAATAGAATAGGGATAATACCTACTTCTATTTTCAAAATCACTTGTCATCTTTTCTCTTTTATTAGGCGGAATCTGTTTCGAACCAGACTCCCATTTTACTGCCAATGCTGTCGATGGAGATATCTCATTTGCCTGGGGGATTAGATCCTTCTACCGGGCATGTACTGTTGAATCCCGAAGGATTTCAACCATCATATAGGGTGGTACTTAGTACCGTTTATCTTATAAAACATTTGTCACATGACTTCTTCAATAGATATTTTTCATGAACATTTAAAGCATGAAATGTACAAATTCTACAATAAAGCTTCAAATACACGTGATAATCAAATTCAGAATATTAAAGAGGTTTGCAATTGATTTAGACATGCTGATGTATTTTCAAGAAAAGAGTTGAATTTAAAACATTTAATAAGCATGCCGTAACAGAATATTTGAAAAGAACGGAATCATATATAGACTGAATTTGATATTCAAAGGCTGCAATGACTTGTGCTTAAAACTTCTTCAAATATATGGAGTTAAATCTCCAGTTCAAATACAGGGTTACTCACCTCGGTCCTTTAGGGTTAGTGCTAAAGTGCGCTTTCCCACTTCCTCTGTAATTCCTAAGAACAATCCATAACAATCTCATTAACTTCACATTACTGCAATATCACCTACTGATGCTTCTTAATTTATGCTTAGTTCGTATTTTATCCTAGTCGATTTACTAACATCCTATAACTTCGCACGTACTTAATTAAACTCGTACTTTAACCTACGACACAATTTAATGTGTTAGAAACTTAATTTATTTCAACTTATACTCTTCTGGTAGTTCCATTAACTTTAAATTAAATTTATTTACTTGTCAAGTTAATACGTCGTGTCTTCTCGTACTTTATTTCCCGTACTTGCCTTAGTTTAATACTTCGGCAATATCTCAGTTTATAGTCATCTGACTGATGCTATTCATCAAATTTTATGTCTTTTTATCTTAGACACTTCTTTTGATCGAATGGACTTTACCATTGGGTCCAGAGCGTCGAAGAAAGTCAGTTTAGGCTTTCTTAGAATTTAATTCGGACTTTTATATGTAAAAGGGCAGAATGGTCATTTACCGTTTTTCGTGTCACATTTTTCGTACTTCGTTTCGTAATTTGGACTCCATTATTGAGTCCTGGATGTCAAAGAAAGTCAATTTAGGCCTTCTCCGGTTTCATTTTGGCTTTAAGGGTACCAGGGGTAATTTGGTCATTTTACCCCTTTGCAGGTCTCCAATTTTTCGGAACCTCATCTCATGTCGTGGACCTCACCATTGGACTTAGAGGGTCCGAGATAATAAAAGTACACTAACAACTTGTTAATTTTGGACAAGGGGTATTTTGGTCATTTACCCCTTCATGAGTCTTCATTTTTCGGGACCTAGTCTCGAAAAATGGACCCTACCATCAGTCTTAGAATGTTTGAAATAGTGAAAATTCACTATTTATGTACTTGATCTGGACTTCGTTTGACTCGTTCATAGAGTAGGGGCACTTTGGTCCTTTTTGACATATTTAAGGGTCTCAAATTTTTCGGGACCTAATCTTGTGTCATGGACCTCACCAATGGACTCAGGAGGTCCGAGATAGTAAGAATATACTAATAACTTGTTGATTTTGGTCAAGGGGTATTTTAGTCATTTACCTCTTTACGTGTCTTTATTTTTCGGGCCCCGTCTCGTAAAACGGACCCTACCATTAGTCTCAGAATATCCAAAATAGTAAGGATACACTATTTATTTGTTTAATTTGGACTTCATTTGTTCTATTTATGCCACAAGGGTAAATTAGTAATTTAACCTCATTTATTAAATAATTAAATTAATTATTTAATTTTTTAAATATTTTCCCAGGGGTGTATTTGTACAAAATTTCCAAAATCTGGGCCACAGTAGAATTCCCAAAAATAGTTGGGGCCAATGCATAATTATAGAAAGTGTTGGTTTATTTTATTTTTAATTAATTAAATAAACCAAAGGGTTCAATTAACATATAAGTGAACCGGTCTGGTTCAGTGGTTACCCAACCGGTCTATCCGGTTTATTACATATGGCTGACGTCATCATGACGTCAGCCTTAAGTCTCTTTTAATTTAACCGACAATCAAAACGGTGGCGTTTTAATTAATCGGTGGCAAGCCCAGAGGCTGCCACCTGTCCGAGCCAACTCAGCCCCATTTTAAAAACGAGTTGACTCGTCTTCATCTTCTCCACTCCACCGATTGAAAAACCCTAATTCCCGAAATCCATTTCTTCCTATTTCGTGCATTTATACACAGCCAATCTACACTGTTTTGGTCCCAATTTATCCCCAAGGTATATACAAATCGTTTGGCATTCGTTTTGGAGTTCAAAACTCATTCGTGTGTTCGGTTTTTGACATGATAACCCGAACCTGTAGCATGTCGGTTCATGCTCGTTTCTTCACCATTTTTAGAATGGTTTGGTTGTGCGTGACCCTCAAGGTATGGGGATTCAGGTTTCATTCACAATGGTAGGTTTAACAGTGAGTTTTTGGGTTTGGGTTTTGGAACCCGTACCTGCAACTCGCTTTCTCATGGTCATTTCTTTACAATTTTGATCGCGGTCACATGTTTTGGGGATGTTTGTAGGGTCTACTAGAAGTCTTGATAGGCCAAATTGGGTTTGGGGAAGCTTGATTCAGTTTCATCATTTTGGGTATTGCATTTCAGTAAAATTTTCTCCCCCCCTGTAACCTCCATTTTCTCCCTCGATTTTCCATGATCTTAAACCATTTTTCTTGCAAAATAAAGCTCATTCTACATAGATTAAGACCCTATGTTTTCATGCTATAATATGAACGAAATCGACTTAAATTTTGGTTGGGAATTTACCTGTTTAAGTGGACTGTTCCCAATTCTTTCTCCCTCCTCGGTTTTTGTATCTCTCTCCTTCTTCTTCTCCATTTCTTTCTCCTCTAGCTTCTGTATTTCTCTCAGAATTCCCTCTCTCTCTTTTCTTTCCTTTTGCTTGGACGAATGGTGTTGCAAATGAGGTATGTATCAAAAATGTGTTTAAGTGTATATGTATATTTCTCTCACTAGCCCCACTCTCTCTCTCTCTCTCTACCTTTTCTCCACTGTTGGTCTGCCTTATACACTTACACACTCATATTTTCTGACCTTGCCCATACTTCTTTCCTTTTCACCATGCTTCCCCTCACCTAATGTTTTATAAAGTATTCATGTATATATATATATATATAATACAACACACACACATGCACGTGACACACACACACATGCACTGTTCATCCCTATATATATATATATATTCATTTATCATTTAATCATATATATATATATATACACACATGCATATTTGGTCACACATACACATACACATCTTTCCTCTTCTTTGTTTTATATGATTATTATATTTAAATATCCTCATAATGTGATCAATAACAAAGATCATTTAATAAATTAATTATGCTATACACTCATCCATGATCGACCCTATCCCCTCGGGCATCATGCCTATGCACCCTAGATCATCATGCCTATACACCACATGCATGACCTCTCCTCCAACCAAAATACATGCAAATTAATCATGAGGTTGGGAGATGTATTGAACAAGAAAAATCAGATTTGCATTACACATCTCCATATATGCAATGGAGGGGAGAACATGCCTGAAAATGATCCTGTAAACTGATATTGAAAGAGAGAAATGGTGTGAGAATTTGTATGTCCATGGTGTGTGTGTGCATGTCATCCATTGGAAATGCACAAAGAAGGGGGAGAACTCTGCACCGTGTGACCAAACCGAGGGGCACGACTGCACTGGAGCCACATGCATGAACACAAACCTGAGATGAGACCACTGTACAAAGGTAAACCATCAAAAATTTTGAGAATTTCCCTTTGCAAATTTCAGCTACTGTTTTGATGTTCTTGAGAGTATCATTGCATGTATCATAGTTAGACAATGAAATCTGGAATGATTGTGCACATTTGGACCAATAGAACTGCCCCAAAAACACAGAACCGTAGTAAAACTGCCATTGATGACCTCGAATGTGCAGGTCTGAAACAACCCTCACCAAGTTGAATTCTATTAGCCTAAACCTGATCTAGAGGTCACAAGGATCCTAAATACCTAGGTGCTCGACCCAAACTCACACGGGAAGGCCCTCGAACATGGAGTTGCAGGTTTCGGCCATGAAACCCAACTCCCAAATCAGACTTCTAAATCATGTTTTTGGAATGGGATATTGACCCCCATGGAGATACGGTCACAAAGAAACAAAAACCATGGAAAATGGTGGAGAAAGGAGGATTTACCAGCCAAATTATCGTTTCGGCTATACCTCCATGGATCAAGCATTTGGGCTTGATTCGAGGCACCAAACCGATGCCAAAATGATGGCATGACACCCAGGGACTGGTTGGAACCGAAAGCAGTTGAAAACAGCCTTCGAAAACCCACGAAATTGGAAAACTTGGTGACTGCAACTAGGGCAACAATGCCCTGCACGATGGGGAAGACAGAGTCGACTCGGTCGACTCGCGTGTCGACTCGGACACGTGTCTGTCCACGAGCGTACCACCGAATTAATAGAACGGTGTCGTTTTGGCTAAACTGATTGTTTTAAATTAAAACTGATTTCACCTGTTTGGATACGGGGCTAAGAAATTAAAATCTGATTTTGGGCTAAACCTGTATACGGATAAGGAACGATTGGGGATAGAGGGGACATGTAATTCCGGTTCTCTGGCCTAACTGAACCGGTCGGTTTTTGGAGGTTTTGGACTGGTTCAATTTTTGAACCCAAAAACCAAAGGGTTTGAACCCCTAATTTATAAAATTATGTTTTGACCCCTATATGATTTCTGAAATTACGGATTTACCCCTGATAGTTCTGAATATTGCACAGTGGCCCTGATTTCTGAAATTTTGTGCAATCAAGCCCCTAAAGAATTAATTAAATAATAAAATAATTATTTAATTATTTATTAAATAGGTAAAATTACGATTTTACCCCTGGACATTAAATATGTCAAACGGAGTCCAAATAAATTAAATAAATAGTGTATTTTCACTATTTCAAACATTCCGGACTCAATGGTACAGTCCAAATTGGGAAATATAGTACCGAAAAATACAGACCTGTAAGTGATAAATTACTGTACTGCCCCTGATGGCACCAGACCCAAATAAAAATAAAGGACAGTCTATTTTGACTATGTCGGGCGTTCTGAACTCAACGGTGAGGTCCGTTTAACGAACTGAAGTCCCGAAAAATACAGACACATAAAGTGTAAATGACCATACTGCCCCTGATGCTTCCCAGGGTCAATTGAACATAACAGATAGTCCAACTTAATTATGTCGGACACTCTGGACCCAATGGTGAGGTCCATTTTATGAACTGACGTGCCGAAAAATATGACACGTGAAATTACCAAATTACCCCTGATACCGTACGAGACCTAAACAAAGTCCGATTGGGACGAAACTGACACCGGTAAGAGCCCAGACACTGGTGAGACTGTATACTTGATTAGATGACGAATCGGGGTCAGAATTACACAAAACGTAAAATGACCAAAATACCCCTGAGCACTGTAAGTGCAAAGTAGAGGTCAAATAAAGGTCAAACTGATCTGATAAATTATCATAGGGATAAATAAGACTCCGAGACAGTCAACGCGTAAAACGAGAAATGACCGATGTGTCCCGACGATCTAAAGCAGATACCAAATGAAGTCCAAAGGGCTTAGAAAATCATATCTAAGATATGTGGACTATTCTGAGGACCACGATAGGGTCTGGGACAAGAATGGACAAATTACTATTTTGCCCCTAAGGCTAAGTAAGCCCTTAACTGATAGCGATTCAAGTCTAAAAGACTTAGAACTTCATGTATACGATATATGGGATATTCTAAGAACCACGACTGGGTCCGGGATAAGAATGGCAAAATTACCATTTTGCCCCTATGGTTAAAATAAGAACCTAACTGATACCGATTGAAGTCCAAAGGACGTAGAACTTTGTACTTAAGATATAAAGACTATTCCGGAGACCACGACAGGGTCCGGGACCAGAATGATAAAATGACCATTTTGCCCCTAAGGCTGAAGAAGTAACTGACTGATAACGATTGAAGTCTAAATGACTTGGGTTATAATCCTGATGACTGCTGAGCCTAATTTGAGAATAAAATAGCCCCGGATGAAACCCGATGAGAGGACGATAGGCTACTAGGCTATCTTAGGTAAACCGATAGATACCTAAGATGACAAATGAGACCTGAATGGATGAGTTCTGATCTGTATATGATTGATGATTATTGTTCAGGATATACATGGAGATGCCTGACGTATCTGGAGGTTATCGGATTGTTTGCGCAAGGAGATAACCGTAACAGTTTGTGAGTAACCTGGAACTTCTGACTTGGTGTATAAGTACACCGTCTAGTTACTGTATTTTGATTTACTGTACTGTTTTGTATACTGTACTGTCTGAATGCATACTTTTTATACTGCATTACACGTAACATGATTTTGTACTGTCCTGCTCTCTTGTTCAGTTCGGGTCTGTCTTGTTCTGTTGTATGGTCTGTCCTGGTTTTATTCTGTACTGTTGCGTCTTGCGAGTAAACCTGACTCCTGAATTGGTGTATAAGTTCTGTCTAGATACTGTATTTTGAAGCACTGTACTGTTTTGAACGTTATACTGTTTAAAAGAAAAACATATATTTAAAGTAGCATATGCCTTGTCCTGATTGATATTGTACCAGTTTGTTCCGTCCTGTTCAATTCCGATATGTCTTGTTCTGATAGATGTATTGTTCCGTTTTGTTCCGACATGTTCAGTTCCGATATGTCTTGTTCTGATAGATGTATTGTTCCGTTTTGTTCCGACATGTTCAGTTTCGATATGTCTTAATCTGATGGATGTATTGTTTCGTTTTGTTCCGTCCTGTTCAGTTTTGATATGTCTTGTTCTGATAGATGTATTGTTCCGTTTTGTTTCCGTCATGTTTAGTTCCGATATGACTTGTCCTGATTGATATTGTTTCGTTTGTTTCCGTCATGTTCAGTTCCGATATGACTTGTCCTGATTGATATCGTTTCGTTTTATTCCGACATGTTCAGTTCCGATATGACTTGTCCTGATTGATATTGTTTCGTTTGTTTCCGTCATGTTCAGTTCCGATATGACTTGTCCTGATTGATATTGTTTCGTTTTATTCCGACATGTTCAGTTCCGATATGACTTGTCCTGATTGATATTGTTTCATTTTGTTCCGTCATGTTCAGTTCCTATATGTCTTATCCTGACTGATATTGTTTCGTTTTGTTCCGTCATGTTTAGTTCCGATATGACTTGTCCTGATTGATATTATTTCGTTTGTTTCCGTCATATTCAGTTCCGATATGACTTGTCTTGATTGATATTGTTTCGTTTGTTTCCGTCATGTTCAGTTCCGATATGACTTGACCTGATTGATATTGTACCGTTTTGATCCGCCATGTTCAGTTCCGATATGTCTTGTTCTGATTGATGTATTGCTCTGCTTTGTTCCGCTATGATCCGTCCCGTTATGCCTCTGTCCTTGATTACGCCTGTGACTTGAACTAGTGTTTTGTTCCGTCTGATCCCGTTATGTACCGTCCGTTAATCATCTGTCTGTCTTGATTGATATATGGTCCAGTTCCGTTATGATCTGTCTGAATTCTTGACTTGGTTTATAAGTTACTGCATAGATACTGTATTTTGATGCACTGTACGGTTTTAAAAGTTAAACTGTCTGAATGCATGTTTTTAAATGCAAACCTTATACTGTATTGTACGCGGCATGATTTTGTCCCGTCCTACTATTATTTTGTTCGGTCTGTCTTGTTCCGTTTTATGGTCTATCTGATTTTGTTCTGCTATGATGTGTCTGACTCTGGGTACCATTCTGATTATGAGCGGTCTGGCATAAGTAGGCTTGATTACGTGCCTAACTGATATATTATTGTTATGCCCTGTTATGTTCCGCCCAGTACTGATCTGTTCTGATATTTGAATTAATTGCCTATACTCTCATTGATATTGGCATCATGCACTGTTCCGTCTATTCTGATTTGTTGTTCCGTTTAGTTCAGTCCTGCTTTATTCTACTAAAACTGCATTTAAAGTAGATTTATAAAACTGCTATTTCAGAAACAACTGAACTACCCTTGTGCTTTGTAAACAAGAAATGGTTTTGAAACCCTTGACAGGGAACCTGTGTTACTCATTGGGCTTTTCGAAGCTCACCCCATTCCCTAACATTTTTCAGGAATGATATATGTTGGATCCGATGGCACTGATTTGTGGAAACTGGATTACTGAGGATTGAATCTGTTTAATCAGGTGAGTGATGTACTATGACTGACTTGACTGATATGTACTAGATATAGTATGGCTCATGGATTTAAACGGTACTCTAGAGATTATAGTTCTGCTCTGTTGTTATATGTCGGATTATAGATATGCTCTGAGGTTAGAATTGTTAGCTGTTGGATTTTAGACTTGCTCTGTGTGATACATATCCTACGGTGGATACATGAGTTGCATTCCCTTGACAAAAAAAAAGTTTTAAATTCCGCTGCATCTGACCCTACAGTCGGAGTGCAATTCACTGGAAAGTTCAGAAATTGCCTTCGGTTGGTCGCGTGGCGACTGACTGGCATCACGTCCTCGACATCCGTGTAGGGTGGGGTTCGGGATGTGACAAGCGACCTTATCACTAATTCCATAAATGCTCCTAGATATAGCTTGATCACCTAGGAAAAAATCATGGGAAACCACAATCAGCCAAGCTCAACCAATGTAGTGCATGTAACTTGCGGGGGAAAATTGTACACACCCACTCATTTACAAGAAGATGACCTGATCATGGAATTCCCAAAGCCCAAGGATTCAATAGAGGTCCCACCTCAAGTCCTTATTGAGGATGAGCTCCTTAAGAAGCTAAAGAAAACTCAAGGCAACATAAGTTCCTACCACCACTACCCTTGAACAACACACTCAAATCATTGGAGGGGTCCAATTCAATAATGTTGTCACTTTTACGGATCATGACTTACCAAATGGAAGGGCTGACTGTCACGACCCGAAACCCACCCTATGCGGATCTCGTGTCGCGGGGCCGACCCGAAAGTCGTCCCTACTTTTTCCATTCCTGTATCATAGTACTAATATGCAAAGTACTAAAATCTTAAAACAATAACAGCGGAAGTCTTATCAAGGACCATAATCAGTGGAAGTCTTTCAGTACACAATGTCAGCGAAAGTCTATTCAATACATGATATGGTTTTACAATAACAAAAATAAGAACAAGACATAACCAGCACCCGTGGGTGGTGAATACATGGGAGAACTAAAACATAGACTGGTACAGTTCCTCAAAATGTCCTCCTACGCTCGTAGACTCCTACTAGGGTCTTGCAGCGTCATCACCTGAAATGGGGGTAAGTAGGGCGGAATGAGCTATGTGAGCTCAGCAAGTAAAAACAGATCTCCGACACTGGTATCAGTGAAATATGAATCCATGAATAAGATTATGATAGCCAATCATAAGAAAAGAGATGTTGTGATAGCCTATGAGAACAGTTGCCTTAATGGCCAATGAATAATAGGTCACAATGTTCAATTTGGAGTAATGGATACAACA